>JBBMKA010000002.1:5743541-5780012 GCA_037833695.1 Sechiopsis laciniata | reverse complement strand
TCTTCTGCCTGCCGTCACTGTGCTCCTTGTAAATGTAAAGTGAAAAATCACTTTTAAATATTAAGCCCTATTGGGCTCTACTTGTGGGCCTTCACTCATGTGAATAAACAAAACCCAACAAGGTAGGCTTCTTTATTACATTCATTACTTCAAAGGTGTTTCCAATGATACTCTTCACACTTGCACATATACATTCACATATCTCTAAAAACGACTACTCACATGTATTCACTAAATCCTCACAAATGAACTCTCAGATTTTCATTAGTCTTATTTGAGTACAAGAATAAGTTATATATAGAAGTTTCTAGACTTGAGATGAAACTGTTGTATTGAGATTCAAATAATTGTTATGTTGACATTGTTAGATAACTACTTGAATTGACTGTTTCTTGAACTGTTATTGTTGTTTAGGACTTGTTGAACTGTTTGACATTGTTAGACTTAGTTGCAACAAACTTTTCAAAGCTTATCCATATCCAACCTTAACTAATGCTATATTAATATAACAAAGTTTACTCATATAACATTTTTTACTGTACTCTACTGTCTCCATTCCTTCGATGTCTCCCGGTACCTGGCTTAGGGACGAGTGTGGTTACCTCGGGTATAGTGGAGCGAAACTCCAGCTTCACGGTTTAAAAAAAATGGTAAAAATAATTAAATTCTCGATTTCTTCCATATTCTCGAAAACTCACGCTCGTCCTCTCTCGTTCAATTATTCTTCTTGAGCTCCCTTTGACGATTTCCTTTCTTGCTTATAATATCATTAACACGCGTGAGATTAAGATTACTTCTAGTCCATGTACCAATTTTGTTTGGTTTTAGTTTGAAACTTTGGGGTGTTGAAGACTGCTTTGGTCGCCGAGATTAAATGTACTTGCTTTGCAATGGTACGCAGACAAGTAGAAAATAGAGAAGAAGTAGAAACCATGTTCTGAGACATAGCTGCTGCATATGTGGTTTGACTTGAAAGTATCTAAATGACACCCATTCTTCTTTGAATATTTGGTTTTCTTTTTGTTTTCTTTTGTTAGCTTCAATTGGCATGTTTAGATTCGATACTATTTTGGATGGTTTAGTTACATGCTTTTTTGTGGAGTTTTCTTTTGAGATTGATTGTGCATGCTAATTCTAGCTTCCTAACTCCAATGTTAATGCTAATTTTGTTGTAAAAGAAGATTAGATTTTTAATTCTTATGCCTCCAATTTTTTAATGGTGAATCTGGATTATTGGTTGAAGTTTGTTGTTTGCATTGGTTGGCTCCTTCAAGATTTGTCGACTTTGTAGAAGTTATTAAGTTTAGATAATGTTTTTAGAATTTTGTTTTTCATTTACTTAAAAGTTTAATCATTATATTGTGTACTTCCTTCAAAATAAGGATTGTTTGCATCGAAAGTTATTGTCTAAGTTGTTCAAGTTGTAAAAGTATTCAATTTCATTCCATACTTTACGGCTCTTAACTTTGTATAAGAATATGTTAAAGTCTTACTTGCATTGTGATTAATGAAATATGTTCGATTTATATGTGAATTGTGATATAATTTTTTTAAATACACAATTATTTTTTTGAATGGACAGATTTTATTGTAATTTCAATGAATCAATTGAATAAATAAATGGAATATAACCAGTTTTAAAATTTAAAAATAGTCATAATATACTTCTTATGACAATTTAAAACTATCATAATATATAAAACATGACAATAACAACTATCATGAAATCCAATTTGACAGGATTACAATAGTCATGTTAACTATTTTATGACAATTTAAAATTATCAAGAAATAGAAATTATGACTATCACAACTGTCATGAAATGTAAATTCATGACAATTTACGATTTAATTTTATTTGGAAAAAGAACCCTACTTTATGACATTCTAATACGGTCATGGTAACTAAAGCTAATATTACAAAAATAACATAATTTATGACAATTATAAAATGTCATAAATAGATATTATAAACCCTATTTTCATCTATCCATGACAATTTTTAACTATCGTAAAAAAACGTTTGTGACAATTTTAAAATGACATAAATAATATTTTATGACATTACTATTATATGTCATAAAGACTTTCCATGATTAGGGATGCCATGATGGAACACAAATTTAGACATAATTGTCATAATAAGTCAATTATGACAATTATAAATTGTCATAAAAAATCAAAATTGTAGTAATGTAATATGAGAGCTAAATACCGATTTTCGAGCTTGAACTTTTAATCGTAGAGTTGAAATGAATTAACACCAAATAAGATAACTAACTGCGCTTCCAACGTATTCGGTGTTAATTTTAAATTTTGAAGTCTACAATAAAGTCAATAAATATATATATTCTTAAGAGTGTGTATATTTACATATACGTACACAATCAATCTCATTACAATAGAATATATTTATTTGATGATGCAATGTTTAAAAAATAATAGTATTATTGATGACAAATTTCGATCCAAGTATATTTTTGGATAGATACGTGCCTACAAAATAAAAGAGATAAATTAAAAAGGGTAGTTTTAAATAACATTCACCTCAACACAAATTAGTATGAGGTTTAAGTATGCTTAGAGAATAGTTAACGATTATTTAGACGTACATTTGATGAATGATATATATCTTTTATATAAAACTTAGTATGATTGGATAAGTGGGTGTAGCGTGTTGGTTTCATTGTTTGATAATAATTTAATTCAAGACCACAATCACAGGTTTGATCTTGAAAATTGGTATTTAGTTTTTTTTTTCTTGATAACTGAAATAGTTGCACTACTACCTTTGATAAACGGGTGGATCTATCATTGGTCAACTCATATTATTTTGTCAAAAAGGACAGTTGTGATCATTATTGAATTATGATACCGGATTAAGATCTAAAACGAGGGGATTTTGCCAAAAGATTATATAGTATTTTTTGGGATAGAATCCGTGACCGTGGAGTGAAAATAGATTAACACCAAACTAAATAACGAATCGCGTCATTGCTCCATTCCGTAAAAGATTATAATAGTACTAACCTACCTAAAAACAGGTAAATGAATCTTGTAAATAATATAATCCTAACGTAAAAAAACAAATAATAATAACACTTTTATATATAAAGAAAAATTGCATTGTTATAAAAATATCTTGATTCTGTATGATTTTGATTCTTAATTTTTGTTTCCAATTCTCTAATATTTGTATTGAATGCTTTTGAAATATATTGGAATTTCAGCTAACATAAAATAATATTAGCATAACTGTCATATTTTTTTATAATTATTTGCACTGTTTTAGGATAATAGAGTATTAATTATAAAGATGTTTTGTCAAAAATAATAATTATTATAAAGATGTAATAATTAGTACAGATAGTAATGAATTGGCGTTGAACAGTAAGGAGTCAACTTTGCCGAAACTGATATCGTATTATAGAATTATAAATTAATAATTGAGAATTATTCTAGTTTTGCCATGATTTGATAATTAACTTTTATTATATTATTTACCAGTCCATTAACATATTCTATTTGCAATTCGCTTCCAGATATTCTTTATAAAATATTGAAATTTTTGTGATTTCATTTCTAATTAATTACTTTATTAATTAGACCTTATGGGTTTTCTGTTGGGCCAATGTGTTTGGGCCTTATTGGGCCAATCTGCTTTTTTGGGGCCAATCTGCTTTGAAGCACGGGTGATATTTCTCGATTTCAAATAAATGGAGGGGAATTACGTTATTACTCAAATAAATTAATTACTTTATTCATATATTTTGTGTTCCTATATCCAATTTATTATTATTTTATTGATTTAGAAAAGGTAAATGGAAGAGAATGGGAAGGTATAACACAAAAGAGAATGGGGAGGTAAATGGAAACAAAAATCCCCTTCCCATAATATTGTTGTATCCAAAAAAAAAGAAAAAAAGAAAAAAAGAAAAGGTAAATGTAAGAGAATGTGAAGATTCAGTTTTTTTTTTTTTTTTTTTTTTGAAGTATTGGTTAGATAATTTAAATTTATGACTTTTTAATTGTTAAATATACATTGATACCACAAATTGCACTAGTTGGTTTAAAACTAAGAGGTGTTTGAATGAGATTTTGATGAGAAGTTAGTTTGAAGAGTTATTTTGAGTAGTTAAAAATTGCAAGTTGTAGTAAAAAACTTGTTTGAATATGATTATTATTTTTTTTTAATTTTTGTAAAGAGTTGGAGAAGTTCGAAAGTTATTTTGAGTAGTTAAAAATTAAGAGTTGTAGTAAAAAACTCATTTGAATATGATTTTTTTTTTTTTTTGTAAAGAGTTGGAGAAGTTTGAAAATTATTTTGAGTAGTTAAAAATTGAGAGTTCTAGTAAAAAACTCGTTTTAATATGTTTTTTTTTTTTGTAAAGGAGTTGGAGTGAAAATCTTGTTTGGTTTTAGATTTAAAATGAATAAGTATTTTGAATAGTTAAAAAAAGAAAAATTAAAAATGAATTATTTTGATTGATTAAAAATAAGTGATTTAGAAATGAAGAGTTTTATTAAGTAGTTATAAATGAATAATTAAAAATGAAAAGTTAATTTTTAATTATAAAAATAAACAACTATTTTGAATAATTACAAAAACTCGTTTTATTCTAATTTTTTAGGGATGAATTAATAAAACCTCGATCTAAATCCGGCAACGTTCTTAAGTTATAAAATGGTGCATGACAAAGATTGTATAATCCTTTATTAGTCGGGCTTTGTGAATGTCCATTGTCTGGCCCAGTTATTAATGCGTAATACCAATTTTGCCCATTTCCTTCAAAGCAGCATTTTGTGCCGCCGCAGAGTTTCATCCGTGATTTTCCCGGCGGTAGTTTACATCGAATCGGTAGAGCTTGTCACCGGCGCCGTTCATTGATCAAGCTTGATTGCGGCTTGGCGGTTTGTATGAGAAAAGACCAATAAAAGTATCTATTTCAAGCTATAAGGAGTTTCCACAATGAGCGCAGGTACTCTGGCATATTTATCGCTATTTGTTTGGTTGTTTGAATCCTTGGGGCATGTGAGAGAGCATGATTTTGTTTCTGAGGGTGAATTTTTATTGAAAATCCTAAATTGTTGATTGATTTAAGTTCTTGATTGTCGCCGGTATATTTATAGGGTTCGGATCAGGGGTGTTTGGATAAGTAGTTTCATGAGGAGTTATTTTGAGGATTAGGACGAAAAGTTATTTTGAGCCATTAGAAACTGAAGTTGTAATAATAGATTGTTTGAATGTCTATTTTTGTAGGGTAGTTGCAGATAATAGCTAGTTTAAATGTACATTGTTGTAGAGAAGTTGCAGCCAATAGCTTGTTAGATGTGAATTCTGTAGAGAGGTGACAGAAAAGGAAATCAATGGTTAGAAATGAGTGGTTTTGAAATGATGAGTTATTATGAGTGATTAGAAATAAGTAGTTATTTTGAGTGGTTGCAATAACCGTTTGAATGTGTTGTTTTGAGGAGTTATAAATGCTCATTTGTAACTCCACAAAACCAAAAATCAAACATCCCCTAGGAGTTGGGGTCTTAGCATTTTCGGATTTCAAGTTCATTTGGAAAATGTAAAGATTTCAGATGTAATACATGCTTGCAGAATTTTACCTCTAATCAAAGAGTTCCTATCAATTGATTAAACTTTGTGAATGATTTAAGTAATTTGTTTGTATGTGTTCTATCTATCAGATGGGTAGACTTTAGAACATTAGAAGTTTAGAACTTCAAAGTTTGATGGGTCGGCGGTGTTGTTTGAATTCCATTTGTTCTACATGTCTCTCAGTAGAGCATAGCTTAGTCTTCAATGTAGAAAGAGTTTAATTACTTATGATTATAGAGAATAACTATTTTTGATATTCGAGAGTGGTAGGGCCAACTTATGTCTAGCTCTAACTTTTTGACCCCACCACATCTGGTTTGTCAAAAAAATTCGTAGGAAATTAATTCATAGGTAGGCAGCTATCATAGATTGAACCTATAACCTTTTAGTTTCTAAGGTTCTCTTGATCACGTTGACTACAGAGAAAGGGAAAATATATTGTCTTTCTTTTCATTTTCCTTTTTTTACCACTAGTCCTATAGAAATTTAGTTGCTTAAATGACTAGTAGCTAGAAATTAATTTCCTATGGATTTCCTTGATATCCAAATATTGTAAGACCAGACGATATGTCCCGTGACAATAGTCAAGGTATATGCCAGCTGGCCCATACAGTCATTGATATAAATAAAAGGATTAGTAGCTAGCATTTTTTCTTTTTATATACATTCATAAGTGTTCAGATCAGCTTACCTGCATCTTGGGTCAACTTATATCACGACCCACTATATTTGATTTCAAAAAAAAAAAAAATCGAAATGTAGTCATCCTTCATTTCATTCTTAATGGGGTTCTAGAAAATTTCGATTTAGTTCTTTGTGTTTTTATATAATGATTGCCATCATTTGCATTAACAACGAGTAAAGTGATCTGTGAAAGAACTAGTTTGAGTGGTGTTTAGCACTGTGAGTTATGTTGATATTGCCTCGGATTAGTGGAATTGGAAAAACTAGTCTCATCATCTTCGGAATGTTCTTTCCTCTTTGAGTTTTAGAAAATATAATGGAGGAGTAATTTGCGTAGAGAAGTTATAATTAAAAGCCTAAAATGCTTTGGTGGTGCAAAACAAGATAAACATTTTATATTTTACGAAAGAAAATGATTTACAATTTAACAGACCAGCATAGAATGGACATGTTTTCTGTTTTCAATAAATTGATTTGGTGATAGCTATTGTGATCTTCCTGCAGGTGGTTCATTTGGGGGGAATAGAGGTTTGAGACCAGTACCCCCAGAAAAAGGAGTCTTCCCTTTGGATCATATGCACCTCTGCGACCTGGTACTTGTTTTTTTCTTTTTAGTAGTTGTTAAATAGAATATATTGTTCTTGGAATTCTTTTCAAGGCATTTTTGTGTTCTTTGCTCGTTTTATGATGCGCGGGTTTTATTGCAGGAGAAGAAAGAATACATCAGTTGTCTTAAAACCTCTGGTCACCAATCTGAAAAATGCAGGCACTTATCAAAAAAATACCTTGAATGTCGTATGGAAAAGTAAGACTGTTGACTTTTTGTATTATGTTTTGTATAACATGAGTTGGTTGGCTTTCTATATTTTAGATTCATAAACTTTTGTTTGTGAGAACCTGAGTCAGTGAACCTTCAATCCAAATGTTTTACACACCAAGAATCCACTCTAAGCTGAAACGTTTGCATGAATGAATATATAGGAACTAATTTAATACAACCCGAGATCTATATTGATATCAAAAAGATAAGAAACCACAAGATAAACCAAGATTTAATAGATCTTAGAACCTCCCGTCCCAAAAACCCACTATGACTCACTCAATATTTTGGATGCCTCGCCCCTCCCTTCTATTTGTAATGGAAAACCCTAACAAACTTCCTAACTAATTGCACATATGCCCCTCTAACTAATCCTATTTTAGCTAAGGCCCAAATCGTATCATTATGTTACCCCTCCAT
The DNA here is from genome assembly GCA_037833695.1 of Sechiopsis laciniata. Taxonomy (NCBI): domain Eukaryota; kingdom Viridiplantae; phylum Streptophyta; class Magnoliopsida; order Cucurbitales; family Cucurbitaceae; genus Sechiopsis; species Sechiopsis laciniata. Next base: position 5,772,483 of record JBBMKA010000002.1, on the reverse strand, counting down.
ATACCAATTCCAGAAGAACAGAAAGTTCTATAATCTATTATTATGTTATAATCTCGGGTTCCATTTTTTATACTTTATATGGGTCTAACAAAGAAAAGGAGGTGCATGGTTAAGTATCTGTAAGCTTTTACATGCTAAATAAATGCTGGTTGAAGTCTCTAATTAAGGAATTTAGGTGGCCAACATAAACACAAAATTTAATAAACAAACTCAGTTTCCTGTTGTTAAATTAGTATCACTGTATGTATCAGTAGCTACAAGTTCCTAAGTTCCTGATTGAAAATGTCAACTTTCCCTTCCCTCTCAAGCTCAGCTACCGACCAACTAACTCATATGCCCTGAAGAGCTAGGAATGAACCTTTCCCTATACCATCCCCCAATTAATAATTCTGGGCTTAATATTCCCTTCCAGAGTTAATTTCTTTGTTATGAATACTGCTACCAAAATTATTCTTTCTAGTTACAATAGTTTATGACCATATTAGAACACTGTGGGTCCTATTTCCTTTCACCAAATGTCATGCAGATTGGTGGAAGTTTTTTCTCTGCTACTTATCCATTTTCTGATTCGTTTTAACTTCGTGATTTATTATCTTACTTGGCTCCGCTGTATGAGTATGGTTATTCATGACATTTCATTGCGACCTTGCAGGAACTTAATGGCAAAGCAAGACATGGCAGAGCTAGGATTCAGGAATTTGAGTCAGGCCAGTTTGTCGGGTGATACATTGAATCAAGCCTAAATCGCTCAGACACAGACAACCGTAATTTTCTTTGATGCATTGACAATCTTTTGTAGGTTTAGTTTCATCGAGAACATTGATTCAACAGACCTTTAAATCACTCGTTAATTGTTTTTATATTATGCTACTTTCAAATATTCTTTTTTTCTTCCATAATTTGTAACTTGCAAATTCTTTAACAGTGCTACTTTGATTGTTACATGTAATGATTGAAGATTAATATAATAACCGGTCACAGGTTCGATCTTGAGAATCGGTATTTGACTCTTATATTATTTGAGAGCAGTAGTGTCCTCGATGTAGAGTTTTTTGGTTTCACTTCTCCAATTTGTACTAAAAAAAAGAAGATTAATGTAGTAACATCAGTTCTCAACTAGTTCAGGCGTATGACATAGCCAAATTGTTCGTTGTTTCATTAACTATACCTGAAATTAGTGTCTTCAATTTTCCTTTTGTGCAGTTAAGTTTACATTAAATAAGATCCGTTCTAGACCAGTTGCTACATCCAATTTTGAGAAGTCTAAAAGTTGCCAGTAATTGTGGTTAGACTATATTTGGTGACATTCCTTGAGCTAACAGTTGCTTAACATATAAATAAACAATTGTTTAATTGGATTGTACCAATGACTTTTTTGGTCATTAAATCATACTTGATACCAATTGAGCTATACTATTGTTGACAACGTACACATTGATCATCAAAAGAATGAATTAGGACCATGCCCATAGAAAATATTTCCTCCTGTCTACGACTCTACAGTGACAACATCATCAGACTCGTCTACTATCATCTCATTTCTGAAAAGGAGTTTCAAGTAGGGTAGAACCTTAGGAAGTACTAACAAATCTGCCACATTAACACTCATCAAGTCGAATGCAATGCAAGTCTTGTGCATGTGTTTCTCCTCAACCACCGGAATTTTCGGGTATCTTTGGCTGAAGTGTGTGAGGATGATTCGATACGCTCCAGCAGAGTTTCCTATGTCTATAGCCTCCGACGTTGTGCTATGGTTTTTTTCTATAGCCTCATCCACCAAGCTATCCTCAAAAGTCGCCTATAACAACAAATACTTGTTAAAATGTGTCACTACATCCTATCGTTTTGCATTTGCAAAAATAGTCGATAACAACATCATATATTTGTTAGAATCAGGATGAAAATGTCCCAAAAGATGACTAAGTGCAGGTAAATGACCAATTACTACAAATACTGCAAAATTTCAAAATATGGGTTCTAAAACTTGCCTCATGAATAAGAAGGGTTGCGCCACGAGATGCTTCCATCAGCTCAGGACAGGGCCGGGTGTCACCCGAGTAAACAATCTTCCACCCAGGTATTACTTTTCCATCTACATTAACCCTTTCTGCAGCCTTTAAGGTTACACCGTAAGCCTGTGGACAGTGCACCACCGGGAAGCTAATTAAAGCTTCCAGACCAGCTTCATTCAGAACTTTATGCAAGCATTTAAGAAGTGGCATGGCTGCATTGATATCAACTGGACTACTAGGACCCTTCCAGTAGCTCTGCATTCGAGATCCTTTGGCGAATAAACTCAACATGGTTTTCTGTTCTATTCCTCCAACTGTCGGTGTGATGTTTCCGTTTGTGGAACCAATAAGACTTCCTGAGGACGGCTTATCAATTTTTGAAGCATCATTTTGAAAAGCATCCAATGAAGCTTGTGTAGTGTGTTTACAATCAAGGAACTGCATATCTAAATCTTCTAATCTTTGGTATGCATCCAGATATCTCTTAAGCTGTCTTGGCCCGATTACTAGTAAAGGTTCATGGTGCACTTCGCATAGCAGATCACGCCGTAAAGCTAGTATTCTGGCCAGCCCTGTGTGATGATCTGCATGAATGTGAGAAATCCAAATACATCTTAGGTTCCTTACAGCAGCCTCAGCACCCTCTAACCCATATCTGTTACTCAATTTGTACCAATGGCTACATGTTAGAAGGAACAAAATTTGAAATACACAAAATGAACTTGAAGAAAATGCAACAACGATTACCTTCTTTTAAGTTGACCCAAGGTTCCTTCACCACAATCTAAGAGCATACTTCCTTTCAAGAAAAGATTAATGTAAATGGAACTGACATTTCTGTACTTGGATGGCTGGGACGACCCTGTACCAAGAAGAACAACTTCCAAGTCATCTCTCCTAATATTTTCCAGACAACTTGGAACATTATTCACATCAAACCACGGCTCCTCAACCATCAAATTATTATCTTCAATCGGAACTTTCTCGTCTGTTCCAGTAGAACTACGCCAAAGCTGACTAATGAGCTGAACAGCATCCGGAATTTCCGGTATCTCAGAATGCAGCTCATTAATAGTTTCTGATAAAGACAACTGACTTGGAATACTAGTTCGATCCAATCCAAGATGCGCATAGGGACGTAAAGTAAACTGTTTCACAATGAATTATATTGTGAAGTTGTATCCCCAGGCAAGAAGGCTTGTAGTCAAACATTCAGATATGCAGCACACCACAACACGCATAAGGAGGGGATAAAGTACATGAAAAAAAGGGAGAAGTACATGGGATGGCGAGAATATTTTATACGTTAACCTAAAAAACTATGGTTTCAAACCAAATAGTTCTTTTTGCCACTTAACAGGCTTTTTGAACTTTTTTTTTATAATATTCGTGAGTGTCCCGAACAGCTTACGCGTACTTTGACTATTCTTAAGAAACATATTGCTTGATCCTACCGCATTTGAATGTCAAGGAAACCCGTAGGAAATTAATTCTTAGGTGGCTACCATGAATTGAATCCATCGTTTCTTAATAACTTAAGACCTTTCCTGACTACTAGGTCACTCCATAATAGTTAGGCCTTTTGAACTGTTGATGCGTATTATGAATATACTAATGAATACCCAATGAACAAAACAACTTGAAGAATGCGGAAAGAGATCACTCAGAATCATGGATTCAAATTGATGTAATGTATTACACAATTTCTTTTGAGTGTCAGTGAGATGGGATCTTGATTACAAGCACAAATGTTCAATCTGCTCTAGATTTGGAAGTTCAAATGATTTCATAGGGTAGAAAATGCTCATAAGACGTTAGTTTCACAAGCATACCATGCAACTCTACAGTTAATAATATGCACCAAACACTTGGCTAATCTTGTCTCATACCTTTAGAAGATTTTCGGCAAATGTGCTTTTGCAATGATTTGAAACATCGATCTGGTAAGGGAAGATCAATGGATAAGATGATTATTTTACAAGAAAAAATCTTAAACCAATATAGACATTGCAACAAACCTCAGATGAGGAAGAGGAATCTGATCCTGGGAAAGCAAGCTGCTGATGGGACCAAAAGCCTGGAGCTGGAAATAATTGAGGACATAAATGATTAAGTCTGGCAGCAATGCTTGCACTGGATCTCAGAATTGGAATTGCAACATTCTTCCTGCAGAAAAATCAAGTGAGAATGGGAATTTTCTACAGATGCAAACAAGATCTGCAGACCCATGTCAAAAAGAAAGAGACTCACCTATCATGCCCGGCCATGATGTGTTGGGCTGACCCAAATCTCTCCATCCATTTCTGGTAATTAGAAGTACCAAGAATAGAAGTAGGACTTAGATGAATAACACATGTGACCTTGCCAGTTTCAGTTTCATTACTCGGGAAGTCTTCATAATAAGATCTCAGAGATTGCAAGGACATTAACTCTAACAAATGAGATTCGGTTGGACAATCAACAAGTAACACAATTGGACCAGGAACTGAGGGGCCAAGGACGTCACTTGGATGAACCTAAGCCAAAAGAAAAACCAGTAGATTAAGACACGGCATTTAAGAGATTATACTAGTAAAGGAGCACAGCTACAAACATCTGATCCTACCATGATATTTTGGCGATCTGACATCACTGATTTTCCAAGTTGTAATTCACGATATTTTGGCCCGGGTTTAAGACCCCAAGCAGCTGCTTTTGAAGGATCAAACTTCCCCTTAATCTCAGGAAGTTCACATACATAAATTACAGACATGTCACCGGGCTTTACAGTAGATGAACTTGCTGAACTTCTTGCTTCAGAATCATGGTTTCTTCTCTCTTCTTGACTTCTTTCTGATTGGGGCTGGAACCCTCTATTTGAGCTTGGGTGTACCAAAATGGCTGATATCTTTACTACCTCATCATCAACAAGGACAATGGGATCAGAAAACTTACTCAATTCATGGACATAATCCACATCAGAACTGAATGCAGGTCCAAAGCTCCGTGTGTGAACCATGGCAGCATTTGGTATGAAAGACTTCATTGCATCAACTAAATACTTCAAATCAGAAGGACCCCAGACATTGACCTTCACAAGGACAGCAACAATAGTATAAGTTAGAACAAGTTAAACAGCTGGTTCATTTCAAATTATTTCTTACCACAGTAATTTGAAAATGAGTTATGTAAATGTTATACTTACAGACATTCCCACTTCTCCCATGGCAGCCAAAGTCAGCAGCAAACCTGGAAGGTTAATTGTAAAGCTTAAGCTGTCTAATCCATGTATGCAAGGAAAGATTTGAAATTCAAACTTAGTTCTTCAAAAGTAAATAATCCAATGAAATCACAGGTGCTATACTCAAAAGAAAATAAGCAACATTAGAACAAAATACTAAATCATAACCGTATGGAATCACCCAAGATACATACCAGGAAGTCCACCAGCAGTCTCTGAACAGACACGGGAAAGAAATATATGATCTATCTAGATGAACAACAATAAATTATCAAAGTTCAGAATACAATAACAATCAGTTACAAAAGGGAAGACCTTAAATTCAGGATATGGAAGATAGACTTTTCATACCTTGGATAACTTAATCTTATGTTCTGTGCAGAATCGTTGCAATCCCTGGACGTAAATGTTTTAACGATTCAACGGGAAGCCTCAAGATATACATATTGCATCCCAATAGTGTAAAAAGAGAGACCATAAAACTATAGCTATTTAGCTCCAAAGCTTCATTTAAGTGTGAATAACCCACAAAATCATCACTAAATGATCACTCAAATGAATATCAATTATTTCATTTATAAATAAGAAAGCACTAAATAAGGCAGTGAAAAAGTTCATGATAAGTTAAAACTCAGAACACATTAAGCAAGCAGCTAGTCGTTTCTCTATTAAAAACCATAAAATTCATAGCATTAACCAAATGGGGAGAGAATAAATGAACATTCCAATGTTACCTCTCCAGCATTAAAAATAAACCTCTGTTTATCAAAGAAAAGCAAAACAGAAGGCGACGTATCTTGAGTATCCATTCCAGTACCCAGTATCTACACACACAAGAAAAAAAAAGAAGTTATCAATCAAACAAAATTCAAATACAATCCCACAAACTGTAAAAACAAAACCCAATTCAACCTGCACATATGAAATGGTATTGACAGGATTCAACTTCCTAACTTTGAGCTGAAGATTCTTCTTAGCAAAATCAGTTTTATCTCTACCCTCAGCCCTTTTCTTGTTAAACCCAACAGACACAGCTTCAGTCTCCTCCATAGCGACCGGCTTCTCTTTCCCTTTGCTCAAACTGCTGTTGTTTCTCCGCCTGAAATTGAAAGAAGGGTGGCCGCCGGCGGCGCTGCTACGGCGGCGATTTGGCTGGGAAGAGGCGAGAACGGTGAAAATGGAAGGGGATTTGGAAAAGGAGAGAGAGGGGAAAGGGAAAAAGGGGAATTTCGAAGGAGAGAGAAAGAGGAAACGGAGAGTTGAGAGGTGCGGCAATGGCATTTTTTGAGGTTTTAGTTGCAGAGTGGGATGAAATTGAGGGGTTTAAGCAGGTTTTTAGGGAAGGAATGAGAGGGATGTACGGACATGTTGGCCTCCATTATCTAGTCCATTCCTTCTTAAAGGCCCACTAATTGGGATTTAAGTCATTCTTAAACCGACAACTACGCAAATGACTAGTAATTAAAAATTAATTAAAAATATGGCTACTATTTGTTAGATTTTAAATTTATGTCATTTTTTTAATTATAATTTTTTATTAAATTTTTAATTATGGAATTATTTGACAATTATACTCCTCCTACATTTTTTATGAGTTTTTTTTCAACCTATTTTAAAATGATTATTTTGTAACTACTTTTGAATTTAGAAAAATCTAAAACATAATAAATAATTATAAAAAATCTTAGTCAAAATAATTAAAGTTGACAATTCCAACTTTTGAAAATATATTGTAGAATTAGAGATTTTATAAATTTAAACTTTGTACGTAATTTTGAAATATTGTTCTTAACGTTGACAAAGTATTGATATACATCTCCTTCACATAAGCCGTACAACCACCTCATTGTTTTGTTTAGTAAATTAAAAATGGTTTGGAAAAATACCACAACAAATGAAAGGGACTAGAGTTTGGGAGACGACGGCAGCAATGACGTGGAGGACATAATAGAGGATTCGTCTGATGATGACCCATGATGAAGACCTCCCTCAAGGCAATCCAACAACAAAGCCTACGAAGGTTAGTAAATGTAGTTGTCATTCTTACTGCGTATTGTGTTTATGTGTCTACTACAATGATGTTAATACCTTCCAAGTGCACATGCCAAAGGAGACATGAAGGGAAAGGCAAAGACTCACGAGAGGGCAAAGAAAGTACCTGCCGAGCCAGAGGAAATCCTAAAATTAGTAATTCTCGTATGACATTGTTGTTGTATATATACTATGTTGCTATATATTTTCTCGGTTGGGTAGCTACATTCGCCTAGGTTGTGTCGCAAAACGTTTGTCTTTGTGTACTTCCTTTGTACTACTAGTATGAATATATATTTCAACTTTAGCGGGAATATGTTATATATTATGTGAGTTAGCTAGGACCATTTCTTGTTATTTGAATATGGTATGTTATGGAGCGTATGTGTACATCTAGTGTACTGCTATCGTCCACACTGTATTCTGTGCTCCATACATACTTATTATTGTGTTCGAAGACTATGTTTTGTATAAAGCACTTGAACCCCTTTGGTTGAATATGAATTTTTTTTCCAATTTTAGCTTGTAAAATGTTATATGCTATATGAGTTACTAGAACCGTTTTCTGTTGTCTATATATTGTATGTTATGGAGTCTATCTGTACATCTAGTGTACTGTCATCGTCCACACTGTATTATGTATTTGATATGTGATTGTTTATTGTGTTCGTAGACTGAATACAAATTTTTTATTTTATTTTTCAGAATGAAGAGTATGTGATGATAATGTCACATCGATCGAGACCATTTAAGATCAACTTATGTTGTAAGAGCGGGACGACGAGAGAGAAGGGGATTGAATTATTCTTGAATGAGGGTGGAAGAACGATTAAATTGTTCCTGCAAATTGGAATGATCAAGAGTTTTATTTGGATCGGAATTGAGGAATTGTTTGCCGACGCCTTTAATCGAACGTGACTTTGGACTGTTGACAACAAATTGTAAAGATCGACCTTTTGTTTTTGTTTTTTTTTTCCTTATGGCACGTTTGATCGGCATATTTATTCTTTTTTTTGTGATCTAAAAACGTTCAGCCAACTCTCCATGATCTTAGGGACCTCTGCCTAACTAACTATGATTAGTATTTATTTTTTGCAATTTTAAAAAATAAAAAGTGATTAGTTAGCTTAGATTTAGGGAAAATGCTAATTTTTTCACTTTTTTTTTTTTTTTTGTTAACAATTAATTGAAAAACCACTAAAGGGTGTTTTGGGAGGAAAACATCTATCTCTCTCCTCCTGATTTTTTTTAGCCATTCATTTAAATTTCAATACAAAGTAGTTGTGCCCTCTATTATGCCCCAAAATCTAGCCATTTCCTTATTAAAAAAAAAGATTATTTTATTTTATTTTTTATTTTTTATGAGTGATGAATTTAAACCTCCCACTAGTGGTGTACATGAGTTTGGGTTGAGTTGGGTTAAGGAGATTTTTAGAGCCAACTCAAGGGTTCGTCACTTAAAAAAGGGATTCATTTCTTTCGATGACCATAGGGTAGAAAGAAATTATCTGAACTTATGTTATTTCAAATTGTGATCAAGACTTTTAAAAGACTTCTGCGGCTCTAGCTCTTTTCTTCTTATTAATTGGAACTGCTCGTACCATACCATTTTTTTTATCCAACCCGTTCAACCCTATACATTACAGTAACTCAACCTAACCCTAATCCTATATATTTGGATTAGGTTAGATTAAGTTCTCGACTTGGGTTAATGTCATATTTCTCTTAAAAGATGGATGGTACGAACCTAAATTACATATTTTTATTAATGTATATTTTTAAGAACTAGACTTCTAAAACTATTTTAGATTCATCACTCATAAAGGATCAATAGCCAAGGATCAGGGATGAAAAAACTCTTAGGCTAACAATACTTTTGAACATAGAGGATCAATTCCTCAATAACAACTGATAGAATAAAGAAAAAGAAATTAGTAAAGGAAAAGGAACATTCTGGGATGATTATTCTGCAATCGACTTCAGCTGGGCTTTGAAGACTTGGTCTTTGTGACGTTGAGCAATATGGAATTCTTTCCTAACAGGTTCTTACTTAACATGCATGGTTTAAATACCGTTATAATAGAAAAACAAAAAGAACCAATAACTGTTTTATTTCAAGTAAAAGAGTTTTCAACAAACTTAACTTAAACGATGTTCGAGCCTCTGCTAGAGATTTATTAAAATCATCACAATAAATTCAAAGAAAAGTTCATTCTCTATCTAACAAGCTGAAACAATGAATAGAACAAATGAAAGAATAATAATGCAACAGACTTCCATGATCCATCAGCTCTTCCTCTAGCCATCTCGGTGCTGTCCCAAGTTACCTGGTAAAAATCCACAGAATAAGGGTGAGTACGAATGGTACTCAGTAAGAATCCCCAGTCGAGGTATAGTACGCAAACAACACATCATCTAGCAACCTAGCATACATGCACTACAGTCAACCAATAAATCTCTGAACGATTCTCAACTTAACTTTCAAACCTCGAGAGTCTCTAACTCTAGACTAGTGATCAGCTCGCTATGTTGATCCTGGACAGTTGGGAGAGTACCCAGTATTTAGCTCTAGACTGAACGAAAGGGTGTACTGACAACACTAGCTTGAGGGAGGCATCCTCTCGGCATCTGATGCGTGCGCGCACACCGCATGCTGCTACAAACTGGGGCCTTTATAGGCCTACACAAACTACACCAGTCCAGGTCCACATGCCTAACTAACGGAATGGTGTCCACTGATCCACAGTTGGTGGGAGGCCCTCGACACCCAACTATGGCAGCCTGTTCACACCTATGCCTGAAGCTAAGGATCGTCCCAAGTAAGCTTACACCAAGGAAAGGATCCCGCTTTAGCATGCCACAAATTAGGTTTCTCCGGGGGAGTGTGCTACACTACAACCAAACTATCGGGGGTAGAAATCAATCCTCACTGGTCCTGACCTGTGGGGACAACATACGTTGTGTCCACTCTCAGCCTCTAGATGATGACAACCTAACTGTAAGACATGCTAAGAATATAACAAGCTCGATTCCTAATAGATCACCAACATGTTCATAATACAGTAAAGACATATAGCCCTAGCATGGTTCTAATAAATATAATTCATAGAATCAACACATGTCAACGGTACAGTTAGATCACCACATCAATTCAACCCACTAATCACATGCTCATAATACAGTAAAACAAGCAAGCATAGAACACTATCAATGATTATTTACATAGGGTCCACACAACCCACGACAAGGAATCCTTACCTGAAAAGTAATGCAGAACAAATAAGGGAATTTTATCCTTGAGATCCAGCCAACAGATCAACCAATAAAGCTGAAAGGACCTAGCAAAACATAGCTAAAAATCAATCTCGACATACCTCAAACCAACAACAGAACGAACCCTTTTAGATCCATAAGAACATCCACAAAACTTACCCAACACCATACTTAGCACGGCTATCCAAAAGTGGCGAGTCACGAAGCACCAACGTGACCACGAACGCACGTTTCAACTACCAGGATTTTTAAATCAGAAACAACCCTAAACCAAACATCGATTAGTCACATAAATTAGATCCAAAACAACAACGAAAAACCATGAAGTTGAGTTAAGAAGCTTGCCCAGAATCTCGATCACAAACACGGCTCTAACGAGGCTGCACTGCGAAAAGAACGATCTCGCGAACTGATCAATGTGCATACACTGACTGTACCAGCAGAAAAGAGGCATAACTCAAGTAGGCTGCACTGAGGTGCTGGCCGGAGTCGGTCGACGTGGGCGACAGCCGGCAAGGAGTGCAGGACTGCGCAGGCATGCGCGGGGGCAGAGGAAGGGCCCCGTGGAGTTGTACGTACGAAGTGGCGTGGCTGGGTCGCATGGTCGGAATGTGGTGGCAACGAGCGGTGATTGGCGGCAGCGGCGGAGGGAGAAGGTGAGGTGGCTAGGGTTTGGGGTGAGGGAAGGAGAAGAAGAAAGAAGAAGAAAAGAGGGGTTTTCTTTTCCTATTATTTTTATTCCCTTTTAGAATAAAAATCACTTTTCATTTTAGCAAAACTTAAATGGCTTTTTAAATGCCTTGCCCATTAACGAAATAAATTCCACATTTTAAAATGATAAAAAAAATTAAGAGACAACTAGGTATTTACTAAATATTTAATATTATTTTTTTTTATAAAAAAACCTGGTTCGTTACAATATTATTTATCAATATGTTAAGAATATATCTTATTAATTTATTTCTCTTTTAATACACATATGTGTATATGTATATTTTATTCCTTAGTTCGAGTTAAGTTGAGCGAGCAAAAAATTGGTCAACTCTATAACCAACCCAACCCAACAAAAATTAGAAAATCATACCTAACCCATTACCTTTACGGTTTGAGTTTGGTAGTGTAGGTTGCTCGAATTATCGGTTCTTTGTACACCCCTACCAATAACAATATATAGCAATTATTGAGTTGTATTTTTTTTAGTACAATAGAGAACAAGTGGATTCGATCCACGTCCTTCATAGTTATCAATACATCAAGATGCCACTAAGCTATTGCTTTGTTGGCAATTGATCGAGCTATGTTTATTTTGGCTCAAGTTCACTAATTTAGTTTTCTATAATAACCTTTACTTGATTAATTATATCTTTCTTTTTAAGGAATCTGATCATGTCTAAACTAATTAAGATATTACAACTTTAGTAAAACATTCATAGAAATTGGAATTCCTACCTTATGTAATTAGTTAAGATGTTCATTTTCGCTCAAGTTCACTAATTAAAAGGATTTTTTATGCAGATTAATATAGGAAAATCAACAAAAAAAATATTTGAGTTATTATTCATATTATATTATTTTAAAGTATAAAGACCGATACGTGCTATAAAAGTTACAAAAAAACACACAGGAACATAAAAATAAGTTTCAAGGATATATTTTTAGTACTGATATTAAATACTAAAAATACATGTATAATAAATCATATTTTAGTATATACATAAAACAAATATTCCATGAATTGCGTTAATTAATTTAAATTTATTCATTTATAAACTTGTAAATTCTTACCAACAAGCTTACCAACAAGCTGGAATAGCTCAGTTGGTTAGAGCGTGTGGCTGTTAACCACAAGGTCGGAGGTTCAAGCCCTCCTTCTAGCGTTTTTTCTCAGCATTTTTTTCCTCTTTTTTCCTTCTTCTCCAAATCACTTCTTTCACTTTTCCATTCCAGCTTCCTTACCCATAACGCTGATTGCGACACCAGTTAAGGCCACTAACAACCAAACCGCATACACAATTATGATCCATTTTTCACTCAACACTTCATTTCTTCAATACCCAATTCCCCAAAAGAGAAGTTCTCAATCTTGGTTCATACAATTTATCATCCTCATCCTTTTTCCACTCCTTAACTACATTACAAATTCAACCCACACCCTTAATCGCTTTTGGCCCCTAAGTTGTCGCAGAGGCAAAATCAGAGCTGTTGGCACTGACCCACAAAGCCAATTTCAAACCAGTCACCATGATGAGCCTCCCATGGTTGATTTTGCTTTCGTTAATGTAAGTTTTGATGCCATATTTTTGGGTTTAAAGTGGGTTTTTCGAGTCTGATTGTGTGTTTGTTGTAGTCTGTTTTGCTTCCTGATGGAACCCCCTGATGTGCACTTTCGTCGAGCATGTGTTGGGCAAAAGCTTAGAAATGTAATGATGGATTCCAATATTGAGTTGTATGGGCCTTATGTGAGTTTCCCAGTTCCTTAAATTGATGAAATTGTGAGAATATTTGGTGTGTTTTGATTGTAATAGGGCTTTGATGTTCTTTTTCAGTCGAGGTTTCTGTTGAACTGTGCGGGTGAAGGAACTTGTGGGACTTGTATGGTGGAGGTGATTTTACTGCACTTGATCATGTTCTTAAAGAGGATTTAATCATTACCCTTTTCATTTCTACTTTCTGCATCTTTGTTTGTTTGATTATTATGGTAAAATAATTCAGTTAATGACTTGATTTTTTGAAAGAGATATTGAAACTAACCAAACACCACATTAGATCACTACTCCCTTACATCCCCAGCAACCTCTGAAGCCACCCACTTGGTACTAAGCTCATCCAAAAAATAAAATCTTCTTCCGGGGGGAGAAGACCCAAAATTACGACGAAAAATATCATCAACCCCTCTCGCCTACGCAAGGGAGTGAGCCGCCTAATTACACAAGCGAAGATGGTGACTAAAGGAAATAACTCCCACAGAATGAGCAATGACTTTCATGTTTTCAATGACATTTCCTAGTTGACAGAGATCCATAACATTAGTCTTGACCAAGGTTCAGATTCTTTTGAAACATGCCTTATCATTAAATATTAAGAATGCCCATAGGACATTCAGTTAATAACTTGAACAGACTGACATAGAAGTTTAGAGAGCTCAAATATTGATGCTTAGTCCATTGAACAATGAAAGATAGAAGAAATTCAATCTTAATTTTCTGCTCCAAGTCTTTTGACTGAAATTTTTACCATTTCAGATCGTTGAAGGGAAAGAGCTATTAAACCCTCGCACAGAAATAGAGAGACAAACTTAAAAAGGTAAGTATATGGATGCCATTGGCATTAAGCTGAGAACTCAAAATAAGCAACAATGGCTTTGGACATTGTCTTGTGGATGTTAAGTTCATTGTAACTTTATTCACTCAAACAAAGAATTTCTGAGTTTCATTTCTTCTGAACATCACATTGTAGCCTAACCAAACAACAGCTCATGGAGTTGATTGACAAAAGTAAAGTGATCTTGTTTTCATATACAGAAACCAAAAAACTGGAGACTAGCTTGCCAAACCACTGTTGGGAAACCAGATTCCAGAGGGATGGCAATCAGTAGAAGTTTGTTTTATAGTGTTGTTTAATAAAATAGTGTTATCTTTTCTCTAGTGGTGATGAGTTTATTGTTTGTTTTTATTTGGATGCAGCTTGTTGTTCAACAGTTGCCTGAGTGGAAAGCTCATGAATGGGGTTATGAAAAAGTAGAGCTTTCAGGGTCATCTGAATCTTCAGAATCTGCATAATTTAACCTTCTTTTTTTTTACCCATCAGAGCAGAGTTAGCTGAGAAGATTAAGCTATGGACATTAACTCATCCACTTTGGAGCCTACAAAGGCAAGCTCCTTTCCCTATATTAACACTGTAATTATTCCTTGTTTATATTATACAGCTTTGTTCTATTTTTTGGGTTAAATGTTACTTCCCTTTTTTGTTTACCGAATTCTAGATTTTGACTATTAGCGTTAGCATTATGCAACCAACATGAGCATTGTTCATCATACATGATTCTTTTGATCTTAAAAAGCAGTAGGACGATTTAAGGAGTGGGCTCAGTATCCCAAAAATCCCCCAAAATAGAAAAAGAAGATAGATTTATCATTATGCACTTTTGCATATCCATAGGCAAGCTCTAACCAAACCCAGTTGTGGGACATTATGGCCTTATGAGCTATGCTGCCCATGTTCTGTTTTATCATGTTTTTTCTATGTGGTCACATGATAAGAGTTCCAAAACTTAAAGTATTGTAGATAAAAGGTTGTTTTGACACGAGTAATTGAGGATGTCGTAGATTCAAGCCTCTGAATAATTAAGATTTCGTTTGATAACCATTTTGTTTTTAGTTTTTGAAATTTAAGCCTACAACAATTGTCTTTCTATATGTTTTTCCTTAGTTGAATATCTACATTTTACCTATATTTTTAGAAACCAAACTAAAATTTGGAAAAAAAAAAAGTAGCTTCCAAAAGTTTATTTTTATTTTTGAAATTTGGTTGACATTCATCTACTTTTTTGAGATAAGATGGATAGATTGTAGGAAAGATGGAATACATTATAGGAAATTTGAGTAAAAATAACTTAATTTTCAAAAACCAAAAACAAAAAATCAAATGGTTATCAAACAAGGCCTAACATACACAAAGTTATTTTTATCAGATTAGTAATCTTTGAATAACAAGTCTTTGAATATATACCCATATGTAATTATTCGAGCCAAGTTTATAAAGAACCTACCGAATATATATATATATATATATAGACACATATGGAGAACAAGTTGAAAAAATTAAGAAATAAAAATCTGTAGTTAAAAGAATTAGATAACGGAAACATTTATCTCAAACCAATTGGTAAATGAGAGGATTTTCACAATCTATAAATACTAGAATGTCTCCACATTTTTCTAATTTGATACAACGTTAGATCCTCGACAGATAGAAATGAGGATGCCCAACTTCATAAAGTATAAACAATAAACAAATAGATTTATGAATTATTCTTCAAGGTTTCTCACAATACTAGTCTTCTCTTCTTTTTATTCTTTTATAGACATGTCAGGTAAATTTTTTTTCGATTTACCCATGTCACCGACTTTAGTTTTCTATTAAAATGTCTCTTATATTACAATCTCATCTTTCTTAGTCATTCTGATTTCTGAGTTGACTTAGGGCATGATAAAAGGACCTTAACGAATTAAAAGGAAATAATTTCAATCATAATTGCCACATATTAATTTCATGTGATTCTTTAACAACAAAATGTTGTAGAATGAAATGGACACACACCTATTTCATATTTTCAAATAACAATTGTATAATTGATTAGGGGTGTTCATGGATTATCCGAAAACCGAACCGACCGACCAAAACCGACCAAATCAAGGTCGGTCGGTCGGTCGGTTTTTTGACATGATCGGTCGGAGTCTGTTAATAAAGAACAAGATCGATGGTTGGTCGGTCGGAGAATTTTTTTTTTATAAAAACAGACCGAACCGTCCGAATTTTATAATATCTCATGTAATAATAAAAATCTACATATAGAACTTATCATTTTCGTTAAAAAAGAAAAAGAAATTAGAGATGTGATGTCATTTCTCATTAAAAGTAATAATAATGATATTTTTGGGAAGTGTAATGACCCATTGTTTCTTAAAACCACTTATGGTTTTTTCTAAATATAATACAATATTTTATGTTCTTTCTTCCTCTCCCATTCAAAACGTCTTTTGGACTTCCCCATTTCTTTATACTCTCTTACGACTTCATCTTCTCCAATCTTTTCACTTCATCTTCTACCATCATTTCTCTCTATAACATAACTCAAATTTCTTTTTTAAAATTTTCATTCATTTTTTTTCTCTCATTTTTTTACTATTTTCATTGTGTTCTTCTTCTTTCTTCTTCATCTTTTTTTTTTTTTTTAAGTTTATGGGTGAGAGTTGCCCACGATGATTGTTTGAATTTTTCTACCTATTTTTTCTTCACTCTTTCTTAGTTGTGATTGTTGGAGTTATGTAACCGACTAAAACCGATCGACCTGGTCGGTCGGCATCTCAAACTTCCAAAAACCGAAGTTCACCGACCGACGTAAACTAATATGTCGGTGGTCGGCATCGGTTTTTGGCACCGACCGACCGATGAACACCCCTAATTGATAAACTATATTAAAATCAATCTGATACGTCCTGGGTCTTAGAGTATTAATGAATAATATAGGAATATGTTAGCAAATACTTGGAGAGCAAGTTAGTGGTTACAAATAGAGAAGGATAGTTAGTGTGAAGGTATCATTGAATTGTATGAGAATTAGGGGTTGAGAGTGATTCTCAAGAATGGGAGGTTCAAGTACCTATCAAATACTTGGTTAGTTTGTAGTCCTTTATCCTTTATATTTCAATATATTGTTCGAGTTCTAGCTCAGTTCGTATCACAATCACGTAGCCAAAAATCTTGAAATTTCTTTAAAAAATGTGGAGGATGAAGAACATTTCACAAGTATTTTTTCCAACATCCTATCTTTATGGTATAGAAACAATAATGATGATCCAACTTTAAACCAAATAGTCTGATTCCCTGGAAGAAAAGCTGAAATGAAATAAATACATAGTTTGCATACTCTTTTTTTTTTTCTAATAATAAACCAAATTTTCATAAGAAAAGAAGAAGAGAGCGTATAAAACAAAAGGCTCGTAGGAAGATCCGACCTACAAAACCAGTTTCCAATCTCATTAAGAACTAAAGAAATTCTACAAATAAAGGAAATCAAAGAGTAACTTGCTTGAAGCTCAGTCAACTATGGTCCAACGCTTGGGCTTTGATGGTGTGCTCTCTTCAAGATCTCAAGTTTGAGACTTACTTCTGACATTAATTTGTAGACATCTGTCGTGTCTCCATCCCTTGATATCTTTCAGTGCCTGGTCTAGGATAGAAGTGTTTATGCCAAGTATAATGAAGCGAAGTTCCAATTTCTCGGTTGGAGAAAAAGCTTAGTGAAGTAATGATGAGTGAATCTGCAAATGTTGAGGGAAAGGTATGGAAGCACAGCAATGGTAGTATTCATTTTGATCAAATGCATATATTTGTGAGAGATGAGCTTCACACCCCACTCCTCCCACCCATACTGCTTCAAAATTTCTCGAGCATCAACTGAATAAAACTTCTTTTTCCCTTCAATTCTGAATCACTGCGGAGCCATAATATTATCAGCCATGACAGAAACAAATCAAACAATTCACGAGATTCTGACACACAGATTTGCTCATGGAAAGAACTATATAGAATGTAGAGAAATATTTAAATCATGCCCGAGCATGAACTAAATAATAATGCTCACGTATGTGGCCTAATATGAGTCACATGCCATTTTATTTTAAACCAAAAAAGTAAAACAATAAAGTAAAGAAGAATAGAATGTGGTCCAATGTGGACCACGTATGTGAACATTATTATTTCGGTCATGTTCAGGCATGACCTAAATTTTTTTCATAGAATGTATATGAAGAAAACATGAATGTATTCAAGAAAATTTGAACGAAACCTTGTACCTTTTCCTATGCCTTGCATTCATGACAGTAGCATGCAACTGATTATTGACAATGTGGAAAAAAAATTCTTAGTATAGGTACTTCATAAGTTCATATTGGAATCGTACAAAATTGTCAAGTTAAGAACAAAACATACTGATATTTGAGCCTTGATCAACCGTTATGGGTTGGTCTAGTGGTTAAAAGAATCTTTAAAAAGTATGAATCCTCAAGTGTCAAACTTAGAAGACGAGGCCATGAAAAGGCTCGGTGGGACTATATTCAGAGGGAGAATTGTTGGGATACAAACAAAGTTGTACTGATAAAGGAAAGATCACGAGGATATAAGAAATGACAGTCATCTTCATTGGTATTGAGGTCTTTTGGGTGAAACCAAAAGCAAAGCCATGAGAGTTATGTTCAAATGACCAATATCATACCAATATAGAGATTAAAAGTAAGTTAAATGTAAAAAGCTTAAATAGATAGAATATGATATAATCATATTTTTAAAATTCTCTCTCATTTTTAGGCTTAGAAATGAACAGAGGAGGGAGAGCATTGGAAATATTTAATCATAAATTGTCTGTTAAAATGATTACACTAAACCCAAAGATTAAACATGATGCTTAGTGAAACAGAAAACTCAACTAACAGTTAATACAAGGAGCTTCAGAACTAGATTAGCGTCTCCTGTAAAACATACGGACTCGAATATTTCAAATATAGCACAGAAACAGTGCAGAGAATCTTTCAAAGAAAAACCAAGAATTTCAAATTTTTGACTGAGCTATGATGTTTGTGATTAACTGACAAATTCATTTTTTATTTCAAAAAAAAAAAAAATTGAAATTCATGTCAAAACTAAAATAACTATTTTAGCAATATATTAAAATCTAAAATTAGACTAACATCATTCTAGTAAACATTTCATTATGTCTCTAACTATTCTGTTATTTCAAAAATAAAATTAAACATTAATGAAATGTTAAGAGTAAAAATATTTTATTTTAAAACATAGAGGGGATGTTTGTTTGGCATATTTAGATAGGATTTAATTTTAGGATTTATTAACTCTTCCTCGAAAACCTATATCAAAATGAGTTTTTACTAACTCCTCCTTATTTTACTTTTAAAAATAATTCTCATTTCTAACCATTTATTTTTAATTATTAATTTATAACTACTCAATCATTTTTAACCACTCATTTTTAATCATTTTTTTCAAATCAATCAAAATAACTTATTTTTAACCACTCATTTTTAATCATTTATTTTTTAACTACTAAAAATAACACTTATTTTAAATCTACATCCAAACAAGAATTTGACTCTAACTCTTCTATATAAAAATTACATCAAAACGAGTTTTTGGCACAAATCTGAATTTTTAACTACTCAATATAATTCATCAATATAACTTCTTAAGCTAGATCAAACCTAAATATGTCAAACAAACACTCCAGAGAGTCATCCAAAATTTGGGAGGTAAAAAAAATATTTTCTCAAAAATTATTTAACCTTTTTTTATGGGTGTGAGGATGCATTCTGAATCTCTAATCTTTGGTGTTGAAATATCTTGAACTATGCTTTAAAAAAATGTTAATTATGTTTTATATTTTCACATCGTGATTTTATGTAATTTGAGCCAAATGATATATTGAAGTTTTATGAAAGATGCATGTTGAGATATGCTTTGAATGCTTTAATGTCTTGCGATTAGTAGTCGGGGGTCTCTTTGTCCGGTCGGCTAGTAGGGGTGCGGGGGCAACGCCCCCATTGCGAAAACGCATTCCGCATGCATGAGTGCATTTGCATTCACTTAGCGCATCCTGCGCACAAATGCATCTCGCATTGCTGCAATGCGTTCCGCATGTGTTTGCGCATCCACATTCTATTTTATGCTTACACATTCTATAATATGGTTTAATGAGAGTGCATATATAAACTTGAATTAAACCATAGCCGTATTATGACATTCTGTATGTTCATTCTGTAATTTGTTTTCCTTAATAAAATTTCACCCCTTTCTACCCGTCGACTAGCTAACACAACATTAGTGAACCACGCAAATTCTGTGTGTTTCTTTTTCTCTCTCGTATTTCTTTATTTTTAATTGGTTGTTAATTCCATTTTCATAACAATACACTATATAATTTAGTCCTTTTTTTTTACAACTATATAATTAGTCTTCATAATTTATAAAACCTAAAAAATAATTTATTTTTGTCCTAACAATTAAATAGGTGAAAGCTACTCATTCTTGTATAATAATGCAAGACATTTTTGGGTTACACGATTTGATGCTTGACTAAAAGTGATGAAACAGTGGCAGATGAGGCAATAAAATACGCATGAAAGTTTTTCCTGTTCGCATTGTTTGAGCAAAGGAAAGAACCCAAACCTTAAAAATGCTTAGCCACTTACTGACCCTAGTCAGAAACAACCTCCCTTTCTCTCTTTCTTTGCCATGGTTTGTCTCCGAATATTTAAAAAAAGATCTCACAGACTATCTTCTCTTAGCTTTACTCCTCTTACAGCCTCCTACCTCGTCGCCACAACCCAAATCCCAATCCCTGCATCGATCTTACGCCACAGACCAGCGCCACTCATCTTGACCAACTAACACTTCTGCCATTAATCAAGCTTCTTCTTATCCCTGCAGCTGCTGATATGCTCCTCCTCTTCCTTCCTTCTCGAGATAATAGAGCATGTCTCGAGTCGTTTTCGCGTTTGTTCTTAATGCTCTTTTGGTGCATGATGTGTTCAGGTTATCGAACTTAGCATTAATATGGAAATAAAAAGGCACTAATATGTTCCTTAAGCCAACGCATGGTTGAGCACATGGGCCTTGAGGATGTACTCCTCTTAAGGTCTCAAATTCGAGGCCACTGTAGGGATTAATTTCGTAGGTGACACCAGATTTTGCCTCCTCAATGCTGGCCTTAGGACGGGCATGATTTTTCCAAGTTTATAGGAGTAAAGCTCCGAGTTCCGGGTCATTAAAAAAAAAATGATATGATCAAAGTGATTTGAATGGTATCTTTTGCGTGAGTTTATATAGAAAGAATGAAAGGGATGAGAGCTGTGTAATGCAAACATACTCATAGGATTCACTCTTGCTTTAAGAGTGGAGGGCAATCACAACAATTAGCATTTAACACACATCACTCCAGTGTCATTCAGTGAAATTCTTTTATCTACCAAGCAAGAAAATGTTAGAATTTCATAAGATAAATTAGTTTGTAACATGATGAACAATAATACTTTTTTTGAAAAGGACTTTTGCAATCCCAAGTGATGTTGTCTTCAAAGTCTTGCTCGAGACTTCATCGCACTAGTTTCGGTTCGTGCACTTCTCTATGGTCCTCGGTGCTGCATTTCAACGAGCAGATATTTCTTTAGATTATTGTTCAGCTTCTTTACATATACATATAGCTAAAATACTTCATTGATGAACAAAAAAGATAACCGTGAAAACTGAGTATGCTAGATATCAGATTACGCCTCAACTTACCTAGCCCAATTGCTTCAGAACCTTTCATGATTCGGAGTCTTCTACATGAATCAGTGAACATCCTGCAAAATCCAACCCAAAACGATAAGGACAGTAGAGCACAACTTGATCTGAAACAAATACCAAACATATTGACAGCGCCATCCGAACATGGGCACGAGTCTTAGACAACATGTTCAAAGAAAGGAAATCAACACATGTTTGGCTAGGCAAGAGTCAAATAACCTCCTGTAGTTGTTCATTCAGGTATCAAATCTACACGAACGTGACTCTTCATTCCATAGAAATAAAACGACTATTTCTGAGCTTAAAAGAAAGAGAACAAATTAAAGGAAACAACTTACTCCCAAGGGACATCACCAACAAGCATCCAATCTCCATCTTTATCTTCAAATGTCAACACATACTCAGATCCATGGAGGAAATCCTTCAAATTACTCTCACTCAGACGCTCGTCAGTTAGAAGTCCTTCAGTACTACACTTCCCTGAAGCGTAGAAATCAAAACATTTATCGCGTTGAGTCAATAAAACAATGAAAAAGATGATCAAAGTTGATAGTTTAATGTGAAAGTAGCACGATTGAGAACATAAAACAAAATATTTGTTGGGAGGGAGGGGGATTTACCAATAGTGAAGCAGCTAAACATCTTCTCCAGAGCAAATGATAGTTCAGAATAGTTGCTGTACAGTTTGAGATCAACCTTCCTTAGATATGGAGCACCTTCCATACTAACTTTAACATAAAGGCATCCGGTAGATCCCGATTTTCCCTCGGCCTCATCAGTGTTCTTCGTCGAATTCGTAGAGGTCATGGTGTTCTTCCTGAAGGATCGAATTGGTGGCCATCCCACAACCTGTGCCCTGTGTTTCATAGATTGTCATGCTCAGTATTCCATCCTTTACCAAGTTTAATTTTCAGGTCAGAAGAGAATTTACCAAGAGAGAAACTTCAAATAAATAGTAGATATCAAAGTCATATAGAATAAACTAATTCTCCCAGAAGTCGTATACGAGAGCCCGATCTATTCCTGTACGTCATCCCCAACCGAACACAAGCATTCTATTCAAGTCTATTTTCTTTTCACCAATCATCATCAGACGCATTCTTCGAAAACACCATTGAGAACATGTGCCCAACAATGGGAAGGAAAGACTCCCAATAGGCCAATCTCCATGTCCAACATCAGCAACCATGATTGTACTTTAAGTCCATGTACAGATAGAAGTTTCTTTATAAGAAACCAAGCATATTCTAATCTCAACTTTCCACAACAAAGAATACCAAAACGAGCAGACATAGCAAGAAAAAGCAGAGTAATTATAGCATCAACAAGAAAAGAAATTGCCATTTTCAGCAACAAAAACAACAAAGAGGAAACATCACAAAACACATCTAAACATCAAAGAAACCCCAACAATTTTTTTCCATTAAACTCAATGAACAAACACAAACTAAGCTAAAAACATCATTTCAATCAAGGAGAAGACAAGAGAAAGGAAACAACAAAATCGGTTAGCTTACTTAGCCAAAGAAGCACCACCATTTTCAGGCTTCTTCTCCTGAACAGGCTTAGAAGATTGATTAACAGAAACCACTTCCTTCACAGGCTTCAAAGAACCACAAGCTGGTGGTGCATTAACATTACTCCCACTTTTAGGCGAAAACAACACAGCCCCTTCCCCTAAACCCTTATTCTCAGATCCATTACCCCCAGAGAAAACCCATTTCGACCCATCAATGGCGTCAGAGAAACCCCTCTTGGACCCAGAAGCAAGATTTTTCAAAACACAAGAAGAAGAAGAAGAGAACCCATTACTCTGCTTATCCTCAAAGTCATGGCCAAAGAGCAAAATCCCAGTTCCCAATTTTCTCTCGGGCGATTGAGAACCAGGCAAACCAAGCCTGAGTTCAGTATCCTTAAAACTCACGTTAGTCGTAGAAGAAGAAGAAGACGAACAGGAAGAAATCTTATCTGGGGTTCTCTCCATCGAAAAATGAAAGAATCAAGAACTTCAAAATTGTAGAAAGAAGAAGAGACAATGGTGTGGAGTGTTCCTAAATTGCTGGTTTAGTTTATGCAGAAAAGAAGTTTCTGTAGCAATATGGCCAGTTTCCCTTTTCCCCATTACAAAACTAAAATGAAACCAGAGAGTTAATACTTAATGGATAGCAAAAGAAACTTTGAACCCATTAAACAAAACTTGATTTGCTTGTATTGAGCCCTCAAACAAGTGTGTTACAGAGCTGATTAGTTCAAAATTAGGAGTGATTTTTTTTTTTTTTTTGGGTAAGAAATGGGTTTGTTGTTTCGATAAAAGTAGAAGAAGAGAACAGTATTTGACCCACGGGGTTGCCGAGGAAAAGAAAATGGCAGCCAGTCACAGCAGCTAATTCGTGCAGTCGCTTAGCTTCAAGACAAAATTCAATTTCCGTTGCTCATTCTTATAAAATATTTTCAAAAAAATTACATTTTCAAATATTTTTATCGATTTTGAGGATTCTACTTGGTTAAAGTGGGGATATCTCTAAAAATAGGTGAATTATGTTTTAAATATAATAGGTTTTGATACCATATTAAATAATCTAAATATGCATCTCAAAATCAATCAGTAATTTGATTTTATTCTAGTACATTTTAACAATGTGGAAATTTTATCTTTAAAATTAAAAAAAATCAATTACCTACAAAAATGTTGATTGCAATAATTACTAGATTAATCTTAAATTTTAATATATTATCGAAGTAAATATTTTTATATTGACATAAAATACATTTATAAAAATGAGTAAAACAATAGTTCAAAATTATGGATTCGAATCTCTTAATTTTAATTATTATATAACTACAAAAAAAATGTATAAATAAAATGTAACAGATTTAAAAATTTAATGATTAAAATAGAACAAAAATGTAATAAGATTTAAAATTTGAGGATCAAAATAGATCAAATTTATAAATTTATAAATTAAATTTTGATATTTGAAAATTTATTAAACAATGAGCAAAATATAGATACCAAAAAGATATTTATAACTTTTATTCGATTTATGTATTTTTTTGTTGTTGAGAATTGAGATTTTTATCATATGGGGACAACTGCAATATGCAGTGCTGCACGGTTCCCAAAAGAAAACAGAATATTTTATTTTATGAAAAAGTATCTTTTGGGTTTTTTGTGTTAAATTGCCTTCTAGTCCTTCTGTTTCGCGTTGGTTTCAAGTTAGTCCATTTGGTTTTAGTATTTTAATTTCCTCCTATGATTTTGTTAAATCTTTCAAAAAATGTCTATTTGTGTTATCAAATGATAATAGCCTTTTTTTTTTTTTCTTTTTTTTTTTTTGGCATCAAATAATAGCCTTCTACATTGAATGTATGTTTTTTTTTTTTTTTTTTAAATAATAATATGATAGAGAGGTTGAATTTTGTTTTTTCTTGAGCTAATCTTGAGCTCAAACAATTTGATAAATATTCCCTATGAAAATATTACTTTTTTTTTAAATTCAACCATATTAAAAAATTGAGCGATTCAAACATAACGATTATCTCTTAGTTATTAAGTTGTATATGATATCATTAAAGCTCTATTCTTGTTGGTTATGAAAAAATTTTCATTTAATCAAGTATTGTTAAGATATTTTACATAACCATTACCATTAATTTGAAATTGTCAAAATATAATTCCTAAATTGAAAACAAATGCAAAACGCAAATTATACGAGGATTTTAGTAATAATTTGACACTATTTTCTTTAAAGGAAATATGTGGATAGATGGCTTGAAAGTTTTTTTTTTTTGGGTAAAAGCACTTTTTGTAAGAAGAAAATATTAAAGAAGAATGCACCAATCAATTGTGAAACCAAAAATACATTACAAACGCAAATAATAATATTTCAACCTATAATTTATAAAGGGAAAATTGTGTTAGATAATTCAATTTCACAAAATAATTGGAGATTTAGACAAATTTGAAAATAATTGCATCCATAGTAAAAAATACGGTACAGTTAATACTTATTATACAGTATAATTTATGGTATTAATATAATATTTTGTATTATAATTTATGGTATTAATATAGTATTTTGTATTATTAATACAATATTATATGTTATTAGTATAATATTGTGTATTAATATAGTATTATGTATTAATTATACCGTATAATGAGTATTTATTATCCGTATGTTTGACTATGATTGTTTTTTTTTTTGTCTAACATTGTAGATAAATTTGACCTATTCCTAAAAAAACCTTTTTATAAAGTGAGGTATTATTATTAGTATTCTAAAAATATTTTTAGTGTTATAAAATCTAGATACACCTTTCATTCACTAAGGGTGTACATAGGTTGAGTTGAGTTAAAGAAGATTTTTTAGATCAATTCAAATTTTTAGTTTGATGAATTCGTTTATCCATCCAACCCTATATGTTAGAATAACTCAAACCAATCCATATATTTTTCAACGCGCAATGGCTTTCTTGCTCCTCTAGCACTCTGTTATGGCGCAGTCACTAACTGATGTTCTGAAGTTCTAGGTCTTAACGCTCTTCGCGCTGTCTCCTTCTGGTAATGCATGAGAGGCTATCTTCCTTCCACCTCTCTCTATCGCCCTTCCTTCTTTTAGCCGCTCATCTCGAATCGTCGAATGTTTAGCGAATCAATCGTAATTGGTCTGACCGCTCAAGGCTTATCTCTCGATTCCCCTTAAAAGGTTAACCCAAGATTCGAATGAGAAATCGACTCGCAATAAAAAACTTGAAAGAGTGAAAGAAGATAGAAGCAGCAAAGGAAAGGAAATGCTTGAATGAGTTATTTTGGTAATCGAGTTGATTTTTTTCTTAATTGAAAATTTTTAAATAAATCAATAAAATAATATCTAATGTTACTTTATATTATGAAAGATATATTTAAAGACTTAAACAAAATTTGGAAAAAAAATTAGAGGGTAAAAAGCTTAAAATCATAATGAAAAGTAAAAAAAAAAAAAAAAAAAAAAAAAAAAAAAAAAAAAATCAAAGTAATACATGTATGTATAATTATGTTATAGGTAAGAAAAATACTTTTAGATATAATAATAAATTTGGGTTAGTTTGAATTATCTCAAATTAATTTTACCTCAATCGTTGAACTTACCAAATCTATGAAAAATTCATTATTTTGAACTTAATCCAACTCAAAAAGTATTTTTTAATTAAATCCAATTCCTTAAATTTGGTTGAGTTGATTGGATTATTTAGTTTATTTGAGATGTTTCGAGACCTTACCATTCACTACTATATATCACCATTATTTAAAAAATTATATAGGATCATCACTAACATCAAAAAAATTATTATAAAAAGATAAAATTAAGTAGTGTGATTAAAGAGAATACTTGATCACATGAATTATGCTCCAAACATAAACTATATTCTTATTTAAGATTTAGGATTGGAGTATATTGTACTAAAAAAAGGGATTGGAGTATGTTTAATTAACTATGCTCCAATCGTAAACTATTCTTATTTAAGATTTAGGATTGGAGTATATTTAATTAACTAGGTTTTAATATATTTAGAAAAAGAAATGTTGGTTAATGAGAATAATTAGGATTTGGTGAAATGTAGCAAGTCCACATGTGGATGAATTTATTAAAAGTTTGAATCGAATATTTCCACCAACTAGCACCCACATATTCCCCTCGCCGACTAAAGTTTTATCCTCCAGCATTTTCATAATCATTTGATCCCCAATCATTTTTATCTAATGATTTTGTTCCCTTTTTTTTTTATTCTCAATCAATATTAAATTAGTACCATTAATAAAATAATAAGAAAATTACATTTTTATTTTTACTTTAGTTTTATGTTTCAAAATCAAATATGACATTTCAATAATACTTTATTTTAATTATAACAGAACTGTTAGTGAAATAATGAAAGGTTGATTAAGATAATTTAATTTTAAAATATAATATTTTTGAGTACATTCGAAAAAGATGAGACAGATACTAATTCTTGAGATTGAAGATGTGACGCTAGTGTTGAACTGATTTACCACCAAACAATAAAATCATTATACCACTAACTCACATTTTTATGTGGTTATTAAATTACTTAGAAGGATTTTATTTCTAAAAAATAATTAATATGGAAGCTCAAAACATTAATGTTTTTAGTTATAAAAAAATGCGTTAAATAAAAATAATTAAATAAAATTATTCATCATCTTTTTCAGTCTGTAATGTTTTTGCACCAGTAACTGAACTCTCTAAAATCACCATAAATAAATAAATTAATTTTTAAAAAAAAAAAGCCCAAAAGGAGTGGTGAGTCCAAGTGCTTTTGCTTTGATCGTCTTCTCTGAATCGAAGGAAGGAGCAACAGCGTAGCGCGTACACAATGCTGCTTCGAAGCTATTGCAATGTCTGAAACAGTATCGATGGTGGTTGAGGAAGAAGAAAACCAGTCCAATCCGACGGCGGAAGTGGCGGAACCTGCCATGAACGACGAGCAGCAATCGTACTCACACACCCAGCTGTATAATCCATCAAATTCTTATTAAAGATCGATTCTCCAGATAGAATCTATAACGCTCGTGTTGTACTAGGTTTACAATCTAACAATGAAATCATTGCCCCACTAAATAAATATTTAAAACTTGTTAATATGTCTATTGAGTTTCATATTAATTTTTTTTAGAAATAAAATCCATGTAAGCAATTTAATAACCACATCATCAATTTATTATATTTTAAAATTAACTTAGTCATTATTTTAGTCAACATTCTGTTTTCTCACTGACATTCTCTAATAAAAGTTATAAAAAAAATTTCACAATTTTTTTAGTTATTTAAATTTAAATTAAAAAAGTTAACAAATAATTAATAATTTTTTTTAATAAACTTATAATTAATATTGAACATAATTTTTTAAATTTTCAACCCGAGACCAAGTATACCCTCAAAACCTAAATCTTCAATCACTGCGCCACCCCTTGGGACATTTATTATCTTTTTTTTTTCTTCATATTCTATTTCACTTATATATTGATGTAGTTATGTATTAGAATTTAATTTTTTAAGTTAATATTGACCTCATGAAAACAAATTTCAAATTTAAATTTTGTTTTCTTTATTTTTCACAAAATCGTTTCTTTTTTTAGATTATTTTTACAAAATTTTAATTTTTAAGTAGTAAATCAATTTGAAATAAACAAAATATACTAATTAAAAAAAAAGATAAACTACTATAAAAAAGAAAAATAAAAAATCATATACTATTAATTAAGATCAATTCATGAGTTATTATTTCAAATAATCACCAATTAATTTTGTTAAAAAATATCATA
>JBBMKA010000002.1:5710787-5743441 GCA_037833695.1 Sechiopsis laciniata | reverse complement strand
CAGGGACTAAAACGGAACAAAAGTCATAGTTGAGGGACTAAAATTGGACATTTGAAAGTCCAGGGACCAAAATGGAACAAAGATGAAAGTCAAGGGACCAAAATGGTATTTTAACCTTATTTTATTATCTTTTTTAAGGGGACATTACCAGAATAGCAAAAAAAAAAAAAAAACCTTCCATTAGTTCCACTCAGAATTTAGTTCGATAATAACTTTGTATTTGTTCGTTGATTGCATCAATCAGGGATAAAATTGAAAATCATAAAAAAGTTCACCAAAATCTGTTATACATGAAACTTTTTTTAAAAAAATAATTATAATTATAAATGACAACAAAAAATGGTTATTGGTATTTTTTTTAAAAGATATATATGTGACTATTTGAGTAAATTTATGCACACCTCACCAATTATTATTACATGATATAATGTGCAACTCTTCAATGTTTTATATCAAAGAAATTTTTACAAAATTAAATTTAAGGAGATGGTTATCATATTTTTTTTTTTTCTATAACTCATTTTAGTCTTAGTAACTATTTATGTCGATCATTATTTACTCAAATTAATAATGTAATGGGTGTATTAGAAACAAAAATGACAGCATAATTCACCTTAAAAATACACACATAACATACATATATACATACATACATCTATATAGATCACATATACATATATACACATATACGTATACTGGAAAAGACAAAATGTGTATTGCTAGTGTGTGTATGCATGCACGTGAATGTGTGCAATTTTTTTTTCAAAGATAATCATTTAAATTTTAAAAATAAATGAAGATAAAAATTAAAATTATGAATGAGACATTTACTTTCAATTGATTTTGGCACAAACAATAAAAAAAATACATTTAGTTTGAATTAATTTTAATACGAATAAAAGAAAAAATATTCTCTTCTTTGCATCAAAGTTCTTTATCTCAGTGCATATAAATATTTATAGAGAAAACAACATATTAGTTATATACCAATTACTTTGTACTACAGCTAACGACCAAGAGATCTTGGGTTCGAATCCTCCACCACTTAATTGTTGTAATCTAAAAAAAAACCTTTCTAAATTCTAGCTGCCTATAACTTTTATTTATCAAATTAAAATATTTAAAAAATTTAAAATAAAAAATTAATATTATCAACATCTAAAATCTTTAAACTTATAAATGTTAAAAAGAAAAATGAAAAATAATTGTATAATATTTTTTTATAAAATGTCTCGTATACAATATTTTGGAGTTCACATTTTATTTTATTTTATTTTATTTATAATAATTCTCACTTTAAAAATTCAATGGCACGACTTATGTTTCAATAAAATATGTCATTTTAATTATTTGTTATTATTATTTCTTTTTTGGAGATTTAGGTGTTTTTTTTTTTTTTGAAAGAGAGATTTAGGTATATTTAAACCTCAATTTAAATTATTCTTTAACAAATATGTGAATTTTCAGGAATGACAAGTTACCTCTTCATTCATGATGATAACTTTCAATACCTCGAGAACTTTGCCCTTTTTTTTTGATATTTTTCAAAAGTACCTTTGCGAATAACGCTTACTTTCAAATTCCAAATATTTTTGAAAAGTTTTAGATCTTGTATCAACATACTCTCTCCATTGTACCTGAAATTTGAAAAAAAAGTATAGAATTATTTTTGAATTGAAGATGTCTAAGTATAATAATAATTAATATAAATATATAAATATTAAATTAAAGATTAAGATATATACCTGGATATATATACAGATCAATTTGATTGCTAGTAACAAATAATGAAATTGTCTTGACAAATTGCTTGACAAACGAGTTGTAAATCCATGCAACTATTTATAGGGAATATAATATGTGTTTGTTTTTTCTTTTGTGGTTATGAAAGATATAGCAGTGGAATTTGATTGGTTATAAATTTAGCATGAAGTCATTATATTGCTTTGTAATCAATTCTCAATATATAAATTAGAGTGAAACATCAAATTAAAGTCAATTGTGGTTATGGAGAAAGAAGGGGAGAAAGTTGATTATTAAATCAAAACAAATTAGAATGAAGGTGGGCATTTACTTGGACGTTGTAAGGTGGTGGTATTCTAATCAATTTTAGTATTAAATTCCATGTAGGTTAAAAGGTTGTGGTATTGTAATCAATTCTTAATAGAAAAACAGCAAATTAAAGTCAATTGTAGTTACATTGTTTTGTAACCAACTAAATAGAGCATGAAGTGGATGAGGTTGAGTATTAAATCAAAATAAATTAGAATGAAGGTGGGCATTTAGTTGAAGGATGAAAATAGGTGGTATTCTAATCAATTTTCAATAATAAATTATTAGAGTGGAAAGTAAACGTAATTTTCAATATCAAAATAAATTTTGTTAAAAAAAGAAGGGTAAATGTGTCTAAAAATGATTTACACATTAAACCACATTTTAAGGTTGTTAGATTAGATACACATATACACATATACATACATACACATATACATATATACACATATAAATACATACACATATACACATATACACATATACATACATACACATATACACATATACATACATACACATATACATACATACACATATACATACATACACATATACACATATACACATATACATACATACATACATACACATATGCACATATACACATATACACATATCCACATATACATACATACACATATACACATATACATACATACACATATACACATATACATACATACACATATACACACATATACACATATGCCATATACACATCTATAGAAAAGTGATTAATTTAAGTATATAATTAAATGTTTAAACAACAATCAAACAAGCTGGAATAGCTCAGTTGGTTAGAGCGTGCGGCTGTTAACCACAAGGTCGGAGGTTCGACCCCTCCTTCTAGCGATTTTATTTCTAATTTTTTTCCTTTTTTTTTTTTTTCCCTGAATCTGGTTCTTTCACTTTCCCAATTGTCTTCAACTCTGCAAAACCTTACCCACAACAATTGATGGCACAGCGACACCAGATAAGGCCATTAAAGAACCACAAACACTCAATTATGATCCATTTTTTCGCTTAAAACTTCATTTCTTCAACACCCAATTCACCAAAATGGAAACCCTCCATCTGGGTTCGTATCGTTTATCATCTTCATCCTCATTTCGATCCTTCAACTACATTACAAATTCAAGCCACACCCTTAATCGCTTTCGGCCTCTAAGTTTTCGCAGAGGCAAAATCAGAGCTGTTGGCATTGTTCCACAGAGCCAATCCGGAACCAGTGAACCCGAGGAGCCTCCGGTTGTTGATTTTGCTTTCGTTAGTGTAAGTTTTGCTTCCAAATTGGGTAAATTGTTAATTTAGTAGTATGGTTTGGTTCGAAGAAAGTTAGAGTTTGGCTTCGTGGTTTCAAAAACTAGAGTATTAGTCTTATGATTTGAAAAAAGTTAGAATTCAATTCTAGTGGTTTCAAAAAATAGTGATTGTCATTTCTAATTGTTAAGGCATTAAATACTTAGTTATTTATGTGTCAATGATGAAATTATGAGTTAAGTGACATTATTTATGCATGAACAGTGAGTTTCTATGTATTTAATTTGCCAACGATTAGAAACGATGTTGACTAAATTCTAGTTTCTTAAAACCACATGCGCTAAATTCTAATTTTTTTCAAATCATAAGGATTCAACTTTAGTTTTTGAAATCATGAAAACTAAAGTCTAACTTTGTTCAAACCATAAGTCCATAGGGACTAAACTTATAATTTACCCTTCGAAATTTTGGAGTTTAAGTGGATTTTCAAGTATGATTGTTCATTTTTCTTTTGTCAATGTAAGTTTTGATTTCAAATTTTGGGGTTGAAGTGGATTTTCAAGTCTGATTGTTCATTTTTCTTTCGTTAATGTAAGTTTGGATTCCAAATTTTGGGGTTTAAAGTGGATTTTCAAGACTTATTGTTCATTTGGCTTTTGTTAGTGTAAGTTTTGATTCCCAAATTTTGGGTTTAAAGTGGATTTTAAAGTCTGATTGTTCATATTGCTTTTTTTAATCTAAGTTTTGATTCCAAATTTTGGGGTTTAAGTGGATTTTAAGTCTGATTGTTCATTTTGCTTTCGTTAATGTAAGTTTTGATTCCAAATTTTGGGGTTTAAAGTGGATTTTCAACCCTGATTGTTTGTTTATTTGTTTGTTTTAGTCTGTTTTGCTTCCTGATGGAACTCCTGATGTGCACTTTCGTCGAGCTTGTGGTGGGAAAAAGCTTAGGAACATAATGATCGATTCTAATATTGAATTGTATGGACCTTATGTGAGTTTTCTTCTGTTCCTTAACTTTGTGAATTTGGGTTTCATATAGTTTTTTATTATGATATTGAATTGTATGGAGACCTTATGTGCGTTTCCCCATTTTCCTTAACTTTGTGAAATGATTGTTTCTTATCCAACAAAAAGAAACTTTGTGAAATGGGGTTTCATATAGTTTTTTATTGTGATATTGAATTGTATGGACCTTATGTGAGTTTCCCTATTTTCCTTAACTTTGTGAAATGATTGTTTCTTATCCAACAAAAAAAAAACTTTGTGAAATGGGGTTTCATATAGATTTTTATTATGATGTTGAATTGTATGGACCTTATGTGAGATTCCACCTGTTCCTGAACTTAGTGAAAGTGGGGTTTCAAATAGTTTTTGATATCCTCAAGGGCAACCTAAATGGTTGAGGCTTCGAATTTTGAGGTATACTCCTTCGGACGTCTTGGTTCGGGCCTTGGGACATGGTATTGGACCATCGAGTATAGGAGAGCAAAGCTGCAAAGCCCCTATTTCTCAATTTCAAAAAAAAAAAAAAAAATCATTATGATATTGGATTGTATGGACCTTATGTGAGTTTTTGGCTACAACTTTCAATTTTTAACTCCTCAAAATAACTACTCAACATAATTCTTCAAACTAACTCCTCATCAAAACCTCATCCAACACCTTCTAATTGAGATTGCCCCTGTTTCTTAACTTTGTGAATTGGGGTTTCATGTAGTTTTTTTAATTTATTATGATATTGAATTGTATGGACCTTATGTGGGTTTTCCAATGTTCCTTAACTTTGTGAAATGGGGTTTCATATAGTTTTTTTGTTTGTTTATGGTATTAAATTGTATGGACCATATGTGAGTTTCCCCCTGTTCCTTAACTTAGTGAATTGGGGTTTCAAATTTGTTTGATTATGATGTGGATTTGATGTTCTTTTACAGTCGAGATTTTTGTTGAACTGTGCGGGTGGAGGAACCTGTGGAACTTGTATGGTGGAGGTGATTTTAATGCACTGAATCATGTTCTTAATGAGGATTTGATCAATACCCTTTTCACATCTCCTTTCTGAATCTTTGTTTGTTTGATCACTATGGTAAAATTATCCAGCTAATGACTTCAACAACTTACAAAGAAGTTTAAACTAAATGTTTTGATGCTTTGGCTATTGACAAATGAAGGAGATGAAGAAATTTGATCTTAATGTTCTGACTGATTTTTTTTACCATTTTAGATTGTTGAAGGGAAAGAGCTACTGAACCCTCGCACAGACATAGAGAAAGAAAAACTTAAAAAGGTAAGTATATTGATGCCATTGACAATAAGCTGGATGTTAAGTTCATTGTATTTTGATCGAAATGCCATGATCCATCAGAAGGAAGTTAGATTTTTTTTAATAACAAAAAATCGGAGTTTTTCTCCTCTACATACTCTGGGTTGGGGGTATCCACGCCCGAACTCAAGAGACAACTAAAGATTTTATAATAAGTTTCGACGCAGGAACCTTCAAATGAGCATACCTCGAAGACTCCAAGCCTCTACCAACAAGGCCGTCCTTAGAGCTAGGAACAAAAGGAAGTTAGTAATATTATAAGGCTATATTAGTAATTAGTTGGAGAGTTTGTTATGGTATTATGTTATAGGTAGAGAGAGTGGGAAATGAGAAAGTTAAGCATTGATCCAATTGATTTGGTCACAAGATAACAGTGAGGATCCAAATACCATACATTTAAGTTGGTTCATATTTTTATCACTTAAACAGAAGAATTCTGGCTTTTCATTTTAGTTTCAATTCCTCTGAACATGAATTTGTAGCTGAATCAAACAACAGTTTGAGGAGATTCAATGACAAAAAAAAAAAATAATAATAATAATAAACTTGTTTTCATATGCAGAAACCCAAAAACTGGAGACTGGCTTGCCAAACCACTGTTGGGAATTCAGATTCCAGAGGGATGGTAATTAGTACAAGTTTGATTGATGATGATGTTGCTGAATTGACAGTTTTCACAAAAGTTGATGAGTTTTATTGTTTGTTTTCTTTGGATGCAGCTTGTTGTTCAACAATTGCCTGAGTGGAAAGCTCATGAATGGGGCTATGAAAAAGTAAATCTTTCAGAATCTGCATAATTTAACTTGTTTTTTTTTAACCCATCAAAGTCAGCTGATAAGATTGAGCTATGGACATTAACTCATCCACTTTGAAGCATACAAAGATAAGCTCCATGCCTCAGTTTCAACATTGTAATTATTCATTGTTTATATTATTCAGTTTGTTCCTTGTTTTTTTTTTCTTTTTTGGCAATCAATGGTTAAATGTTGCTTCCCTTGTTTTTTAGAATTCTGGGTTTTGACTATTAGCATGAGCATTAGCCAACTTGAGCATAAATTCAACTTGTTGAGTTAACATGATCATGTCAACTACAAGATTAGAAAGTTCAGAGGGGCAACTTCGTTGGTAGAGACCCGTGGTCTCCCACATTTTAGGACGGGCGCAACTACCCTCAGTATGTAGTGGGACAAAACTCTATTTTCTTGTTATAAACAAAACATTAACATGATGCAAGAATTAAGGTTTACTCTTATCCATAGGCAAACTCACCAAAGAATGTCCACGACCAATAAGATGCAGGTTTGAATCCCCAACCCTCCGATAATTAAATATCCATAGAAATTAATGAGATTATCAATTTAATCTATGTTAGTCATTTACCTAG
The DNA here is from genome assembly GCA_037833695.1 of Sechiopsis laciniata. Taxonomy (NCBI): domain Eukaryota; kingdom Viridiplantae; phylum Streptophyta; class Magnoliopsida; order Cucurbitales; family Cucurbitaceae; genus Sechiopsis; species Sechiopsis laciniata. Next base: position 5,736,419 of record JBBMKA010000002.1, on the reverse strand, counting down.
AAATTAATTTTCTTCGGGTTTTATTGCAACTAATCGGAGGTCTATCCCGTAAGATTAGTAGAGATTTGTGTAAATTGACTCAAATACTTGCGTATACATTTTTTGTAAAAAAAAGAGAGATTATACCCAACCAAAAGGTGACATTCGAATCCTCACTTCGACATGTAAAACATTACACAATAAAAGAGATCATTGCATTATAATAGAATAAAGATGAGAATCCAACGAAAACAATAACATACACTCAAACTACAAATATTTTCTCATATAAACGAACCACAAAGGAAGAACAGCAAAAAACCCTTGCTTTTCCTCCTCTTATTGCAAAGGGAACAAAGCAAAATAAAAAAGGCTTAATTCGTTTGGGCTTTAGTAATCAGTTGGAATTGGGCTGGGCCCATAGGCCATAAAGGTGTAAAAGTAGATAAGCCCAGCTAAGCCACCCCCAACCAGCGGCCCAACCCAGTAAATCCAGTTGTCGTGGAAGTCCCCGCTGACCACAGCCGGTCCAAAGGACCGAGCCGGGTTCATTGAGCCGCCGGAAAACGGTCCAGCCGCTAAGATGTTTGCTCCGACGATGAGACCGATAGCGATCGGGGCAATTGTGCCCAAAGATCCCTTCTTTGGGTCGGCCGCCGTCGCATATACGGTGTAAACCAGACCGAAGGTGATGACAATTTCCATTACAACTCCTTCCGTCGCCCCGACGCCGGCCGCCACACTGTGGACCGGAACCACCTGCGGGTAAAAGAAATGGTCGAACTTTTAAACAAGGTATTGAACTTTCGTGTTATTTTCCTTTATTTATTTTTTTTCATTTTGGTTTTTTTGAAAATTTGTTTTTATTACTATTATTATAAAAAACTTGAGATAAAAACTATCAAATAGTATATAATGATTATTTATTTATTTATTTTTAGTTCATTAACCATTAATATGTAAGATTCGAATTCATAATTTTTTTTTATCATGGGCACATTTATATCATACAAAATGTTCGGTCATGGCACATTTATATCATACAAAATATGGTATTGTTAATACTCATTATAGAGTATTATTTTATTATTAATACAGTTTTTTGTGTTATTAATACAATATATATATATATATATTTTTAGAATAAATATTATCTATTATTAATACAATATTGAATGTTAATAGTATAGTATTGTGTATTAATATAATATTAATAATGTTACTATCATTGCTAAATCTTTTTTTTTGTCTAGTATTTGTAAATACTTTTCCAATTTGACTTATTCCTAAAAAAATCCTACTATCCTAAAGCATTTAGATGTTGTACATCCATTTTTTTTTTCAATTCTACAATATTTATGATTCGAGCCATAACCAACGAGTTACTATATGATACATTATACCAATAAAGTATTATTTCTTTTGGCATTGTAGATCCAATTCATTGTAGGTTACTTAATCAATTTCTTACCAGTTACTTTTACAAGACGTTGTTCTAGTTGTGGTATCATAACTTCTGAAACTTACAGATAGAAAAGAAAATTAACAAAATATATTTGTATAAGACGTCGATATATAATATAGCCACATTATCTCTTTCCAAAATAAACCTAAGAACTAAAATAATTACTTGAACCAAAACAATTAGCTTTTTTTAAAACGATGAAAAGTTAAGAAAACCGAAATATATAGCTATGAAATGCAAATATTATAAGGGTCTAAAAGGAGCTTAAACTCAGAGAAATTTACCAAGCCGCCAGTGACATATTTGAGAAGGTAGCAGGCAACAATAGAGCCAAGAAGCTGAGCGATCCAGTAAAATATGGTGGTAATTAAGCTGATTTGGTCTCCAAGAAGAAGCCCGAACGTCACGGCCGGGTTCACGTGGCCACCGGAGATGTTAGCCGCGACCGAGACCGCAACAAACAGAGCAAATCCATGGCAAATAGCCACAGCCACTAGCCCTGCTGGATCTAGAGCTGCCGACACGGTTATTTTATCTGCAAACAACTAGAAAATAAAGTTAATCTAAACATAGTTCAACTGGGTACGACATTTTTAAAAAAAAAATCGAAAAAGATGTGAAGGAAAGTGACCGTAGGCAATGGCGGAGCCGACACCGGCGAAAACGAAGAGCAAGGTGGAGATGAACTCAGCAAGATAAGCCTTGCAAGAGCGCAAGCTGAAAGAATCTTGAAAGCTTCCAATGGTGAACCAGGCCATCTTCAAAATAAATTAGACCTTTTTTTTTAATAAAAGAAATGAGAGAGTAGCTATGATTTATTATTCTTCTCTTCTTATATATATATATATATATATAGACATTTGTAGACAATTACAATATGACATAAAATGATCTCACATTGCTTGACATTAAGGTAGTTTTGTGATTTACTCATGTGAAGATGTCACCAAATTTTTGAAGAGACTGTCACAATGTGGCTGATAGTTTTAGATGTATAAGATGAGTAGTCCACATATAGTCCACTTATCTTTGGTGAAATCTGCCAACAAGAGCAGAATTCTAACGACATCTTGTACAACTTAGTAACCATGAGATTACAGGTTCGAATTCCCTTTTTCAATATTGTTGTATGAAAAAAAAAAAAAAATCTTTGGTAAGATCCTTAACATGTCATTTTTAGATGGTGTCGCTTTTGAGTTTCACCAATTTTAAATTAAATCTCAATTTCATTTTATTGGAATAAATACTCATTTGAGGTTAATAGATTATCAGAGTAGACATTTATTTCAAAATCAAACCCATCTTCTAAATGATTGGATGACTCTCTAATTTTGTAATGTGGAACAATAGCAGGATCTTTAACAAGTGTGGCTAACCATTTTACACGGTTAGATATATTCGATAGTTATAAGGGAAAACCCTCAAAATGACACGATATGTTGACAACAATTTCTATATAGGTATTACCAAAGACTACCATTTTTTTTTTAATTCAAGCATGTAATCCCATTGTTATTAGGTCGTACAAGATATCACTAGATAAGTATTATAAAAAAAGACTGTACTCTTTCCTTAACGAGGCACTTGTTATTATAATATAATATCTGTGTTACAATCTTAGCTGTCTTTGAAACACCTTTAAAGAGAAATGTGCAGAGGCTCATCAATAATTCATAATGTTTCTTATAATCATAGAGCTGAGAGAGGGAAGAATGTAGAATGAAGACAAACAAAAGATGGTGATAATGAAAGCCATGGCACCAACAGCTGCAAGAAAGTGACTTTTTTATTCAATACATTGGTGTGGTTTTTCAAATATATGAATGGATAAGGGTCATATTCTTTTGAAATATATGGATAAAGCTTATAGAATAATATCTTATTTCCTATGGATTCTGTTTATTAGTTGTGTTTGGTTGTCATTTCGTATAATAGAAGTTAAATAGATTTATTAGGATCACATTTTGAAACATTATTGGTTTATGTATAGTTAACTTTTTTTTTTTTTGTTATATTATGTGTAGTTAACTTATATGATAATAATAATAATTATTTGTTTTAAATATCAATGGAGTGTCCTTTGCTTGATCATTGCGATTTTTGCCCACAAAAGCATAGCCGATTTAGACATTAAATAGAGCAAAACTATTCAAACCCGTAATTTAAGTGCTACTAATTGATACATGATATTCCTTTGGTACCTCAAATATTTTTAAACTAAGAAAAGACGACAATATTATGTTATTTTGTATCATCTAAATATTTGTAATTTACTATCATTTATTTAAGTAGTGTAGACAAAATGTAAGATACTAATTATTACTTGTTTTTTCCATATGTAAAGTTTGTTTAGTTTTTTTCTCAAAAAGATAGATGTAGAATAATACATCAAAACATGCCTTGTCTATTTTTATAGATTATTATGACAACTTATAAATGTATAATTTAATTTCATCATTTTGTATATATTTTAACTAAAGATATATGGTTTAAATCAACACTAACCTCAAATGCTTAATAAGATGCATGTGGGTGTGGGGCATGTACATATACACACATCCAGAGATAATTTCAAATAACACTTGTATTATTGAAACAAAGTTCTTGAAATTATTTTAAAATGTCAAAAACTCAACTAACTTATTAAATGTTTTAATGATCAACAAGTCACGAGTCCGAGTCTTACAATCTCTATTATACCAAAAAAACAAGAATGCCATGACAAAAAATGTTCTTATCTTAGTACAACAACAATATTTGAGAATTGTGAGATTTACACCTGTCAGTTCTAAATTGAAAATACATGTCAATTATCGTCAGACTCACCCTGTTTCTGGTGGGGATGAAGAATGTTCAAAAATATTTTTTCGTCGCCCTACCTTTTTTAGTCTAGTTTGTCTAGAAAGAAGAAATCAAAATTCTACAAACAAAAGAGATCAAAGAATAACTGAAAGATTATGCTTGAAGTTTAGGTAAAGTAATTGATCAGTGGATTTGCACATGTTGAGGAAAAGGTATGGAAGCACAGCAATGATAATATCCATTTTCATCAAATGCAAATCTTTGTGAGAGATGAGCTTCACGGATATGATACTCACCCCACTCCTCATACCCATACTGCTTGAATATTTCACGAGCATCAATTGAATCAATCTTCTTTTTCCCTTTGTTTCTGAAGCATTGCGGTGCCATAAAGTTAGCCAGGATTGTAGACAGATTCACAAGTGGAAGGAACTAGAAACTACAGGAAACGATGAGCGTATCGATGAAAAGTCGAGCAGAATCGCGTACCTTTTCCTGTGTCTTGTGTTCATAACAGTAGCATGGAACTGATTATTGACAATGAGGAAAGAAAAACTCTTAGTATAGGTACTTAATAAGACTAACTTTTTGGAAAATTGTACAGGATGACCTCTTTTTACAAAATAATTATAAATGTAGGCAAATTTTAAAATATTTGCATTTATAGACATTAATACATATTAATACGGTATTATAAATACTCATTAATACAGTATTATGTATTATTAATACAATATTATAAGAAAGTATGTATAAATACTCATCAATACCAATGATTATATTTGCCACTTTTTTTTAAAAAGTGATCATATTTGTAATTAATTTTCTAGATTTGACTAATCTTGCAAGTTTTCCAATTTTTGCCCCACTATATTTGGAGGCACTCACACCCATCCCAAGATCCAGACTCGGAAGACAACAAATTTTTTACAGTTAACCTCACTCGTAGGTTTCAAACTTGGAATCTCCGAGGTAAGCTTACTCGTAGGATTTGAACCTCAGAATTTTCAAGGGAGCATACCTTGGAGACCCTAAACTTTTACCAACGAGACCACCCCTTTAGGACTACATGTAGGCTGATAAATTAAATTATTATAACCTATAAGTTTAAGTTCTTTGGTTGATTGATGACATGATTCAACATTGTATTAGAGCAGAAGGTCCCCGTGTTCAAATTCCCGTGAAGTTGTTTCCTCCCCAATTAATATTGATTTCCACTTATTAGGTATTTTCAAAATTTCCAAACTTAAAAGAGAGAGTATTGGTTGATATAATTAAATTTACCCCAACCTATCAACGTAAATTTTTTGGTTGATTGATGATTCAATATCAATCGTCTAAATCACAAACTAACAAACAAAACATTAGGATGTTTGAGTCTTAGTAGTTGAGTTTGGAATGAAGGGTATTAGAAGTCGTTAACATACCTTTAACTTCTGTTTTGCGTCTTTCTCCAAAACAAGCCCAGCTTCAGTAAATGCATCAATGATGACTTCTAAAAAAGCTCAGGAAATTTTATGGTAAGAACATGTTTAATTAATCTCAAGATTCAAGAATTTGAACCAAAAAGAAAAAAATGGAATCATTTTCGTATCGTAGAACAATTTTGCGATGAAACTACAAAATGGATACGACAAGCACGTAACAATCTTCCCTCATCGCCAATTTCTTCCACAGGAGCATACAGGACACGGGCTTTGGCCAAAGAACCTCTCATACAATCCTGATATGACACAATCATTATTGAATCAAATATTTTCAACTGCCATACTATAAGAACATAATCTTCTGAAAGAAAAAAAATAACTATGTAGATGGGCGGTGTTTTTATGAACCATCAGGAAACTTACTATAATGAAAAATGCTAGTCACCTAGAAGAATTCTTAATCCAAAAACAGTGTACATTGAGAGAATAATGTTAGTTTATACAATTAAATTTATCTCAACTCACCAACTTAAAATTTTGGGTTGATTGGTGATTTAATATAATTCAACAAATAAATCCTAAGTCTTAAACTGACATCATACTACACGTTATCAGTTAAACTTCAGAAACTTTCAAAAGAGGCATACATATATTACTTTCCCAAATGCTAGCAGCCAAAGTTCGAAAATATATATATATATATATATTTTATATCTGTGAGTGTTGAGCTAGCTTTACGTGTACCTCGACTATTCTCATGGAACAACCGTAGGAAATTAATTTTAAATAAGTAGTCACTATAGATTGAATCCATCATAACTTCTTAATTCGTCAAGACTTTCTAGATCACTAGGCTAATGGATGATGATTGATAAATTATTAAAACTCATCATTAAATACACGATATTCTCTACCTTTGGTAAATTGTTGAAAGTGGCAAGATTCAAACTAAAACAGAGACATTTTTAATCATTTTGAAATATGTTTTCCATTTGATAACCATGCCAAAATTAAAAATAAAAAAAATAAAAAAATAAAAAAATCTAAAAGTGAAATCGATTTCAAATGGGACTGTATTAATCCTAAGTGCACTGCAGTTATGATTGAAACGGCACTTGTATAGAAAACTTGATGGTTGAACTAAAGAGAACTCACCAACCCCTTGAGTTTAATTAGTATTGGCCTATTATCCAATGCATCCATTATTTTTGAGGAGATACCCTGAAAGAAAAGTTGTGTCATTAAATACAAATCTCGCTAAATGTCCGGCCAGGAAGTACAATAAAACAGCCAGTATGTGTATTCACCCTCAGAACTTCAGAAGCAGCATCAACTCGCTCCTTGTTCCACAACTTCAACATAAGTACCGTTAGATGAAATGTTTTAGGCTTTATAAATATTGATTTGTCAATTCCCAAGTCTGTCAAGAGCAATGTAAATCAGAAAAGTTCTTAGAAGAAAAGTGAAAATATATAGAACTTTCATGGAAGAGGAAGAAAAAACTGTTATTCAACATCCTTAAAGAATCAAAAAGGACAAAAAAAATAAAATAAAAATACAACGCATACATATGACCATATGTTAACCACAATAGATTTGATGGTTAAAAAATGAATAAAGGTATAAGGGAAAAGTATCCTGTTGGTCTCTAGGTTTTGGGTGAAGTTTCTATTCTATTTGGTCCCTATGTCCCAAAATCAAACACTTTTACCTCTGGCATTTCAATAACGCTCAATTTTAGTCAATGTGTGTCTTTTGAGTTTCTTTTGTTACTTAATTTCTTTTAAAAACAAAATCTATGTCGAGATCAAAATAATCACATTATCAATATATTGAAATTTAAATCTAGTCTAGTCATCATTTTAGTTAACATCTTGCTACGTCATTAACTGCTTTGTTATCTTAGGGATTAGAATTGAACCTTATTAAAGTGTTTGAGGTAAAAGTGTGATTTTGAAAATAGAGACTAAATAAAAACTTTAACCAAAATCTAGAGACTAAAAAAGGTATTTTTCCGAGATATAAATATATTTTCACCGCCATGTTTAAATATTGGACAATTCCTATAAAACTATGTGAAATTCAAGTTCCTGAGCCTTAACAATTTTCAGTAGTTATCATACCAGATGGTGTAGAAGTCTTTGAGGCTTTAGGAGGATAACTGACAAGAGGTACATTTATGTTCACTTTGATTTTCTCACGTTCATCATCCACTTTTAGTTCAACTCCAACATCTGGCGCTTTAACAGTCTGTTGAACTTCAACTTCATTGTCTGTATTATCTTCATTTGTATCACTGTCCTCAACCTCATCTAAGCAAGATGCAGAACTTCCTAGAATAGAGTTCTGGAAATTGATAAGCTTTTCGACTAATTCTGGGTGTATAGCAAGAGGAAGGGACACAAAATGCGAGTAATCAAGACTTGGGCTTTTAATTGCCTGCATTTTAATGCAGCAAAGAATGGGTCAATTGTACATTGAATGCTAAGAAGCACAGATACGAATGTGTAGGATACAGCATGATATGAACACAGTGACACACCATTTTTAAAAAATCTAAGACATGGCTATAAAAAGGACACGTTTACTAAAATATACATCATTTTTATTCAAGAAGGAAATTTAGAGTCAACAAGTTCGTGCATTCATAAGTCAAGACATTTGTTTGATTTGGGTTGCATTTTTAGTTTCTTTGTAATTTTACTTTGTTTCTTCTTTTACTCATGTTTTGAGTTTGAAGATAGTTTTAATTGTTGTTTTCAAATTTGGTGCAACAGATTACCCTTCACAAGGGGTTTGGAAAGGCACACAACCGCCCAATTCGTGTTCCATTACACATCCCCTTACTAATATACCATCGATGTTGTCATCTGCTAGCTAGAGTTTGGATCTACAGTGTCGAGTTTTCGGCTTTTGTCTACTGTGTTTTTTTTGGATGAATGATATGTGTCTCATCTGTTTTTTACCTCCAACGGGACCGATTCACTCGGCGTCGATTGACTGAATGTTTGTTCCTATTTGCTACTTGTTTCCGTTGACACTTGTAACTCTTTCATATTACCAATGAAAAGTTTTCTTTCTAACAAACACCATTAACTCAAACAAAAAGTTCAAAAAATAAAATACAAACATGAAAGGTGAACAGCTTACCTCATCAATTATTGATTGTATTTTTTCTGAAGCTTTGGTTACACTATCAACTGAATTGCCTTCAATAACTGTAATAATTAATGAAACATACAGTTTAATCAAAAGATCAACATTAAATCTCTATTCAATATAATAATATTTACATATGAGGATATTATTAATTTAGCCACATTGAGACGAGAAGAAATTGAACTTTAAAACATAGTAATTTGATAAGAAAAGTCGCCCACAGGAGAATTAAACCGCATATATTGTATTAAAAAAACTAAACATTGTATTTTGTAACTAAGCTAAATGAAATGCATAAAATTCTGAAAATTTACCTACAAAGTCTTCCTTTTTAGATAATGGAATTATAATCTTGACTCCCATCTCTTCTTCAATCCTTTCCTGTGTAGATCCACTATGAAATAAAAGATGGAAAAACAAATGAGAACCCTGACCATAAATGACTTCCAGTGTTTAGACTTTATATCAAAATTTTACCCTTTCCCTCTGACAAATCGAATTAGAGAGCTCCCAACCTGCATATTTAACATAAAAATTAGAATTTAAACCTATACTCAAGCAATTGATCAGATGAAGATACTTGCATATGCTTCCTTACATTCAGTTTCAGTGAAAACCTCTCACCAGAAGGCACAGATTGTCCCTCCAAGTTCGTAACTACACCTTTATTCAGAGATGCACTTGAACCAGCAGTTAGATCAGTTATTACATTAGTTTCTTCCTCTACCTTTACGACATGTTGAGCACTAACAGTGCTGCTATGCATTTCTTGAACTTTACTTCCATTCTCAGACTCAAGTCTATCATCCTTAGCCAACAAATCTACACAATGAGCAGTTATCATCCACTAAATTATCTCAAACGAGGTCATAAAAGGGGGTTGCTCGAGTTTTAGAAAATTGAATCAACTAAGTACATAACCTATTCAGTTGTCTAACGTGCAACGCCAATCATCAAAAAAAAAATTAATCCAGATGGGGGCATTTCAGTTTTCACTATTATGCTTAAGATCGGAAAACAAAAGCTCCTGCTTTTGCAAATAACTTAAAATTTTCAATTCTAGAAGCTCTCCAGCTTGTTGGATGTTCTAAAGTTCACGGCTACAGTTATATGCTTTTGTAATATAAATCCAACCTACCCTCAGAAGGGCTGGCGTGAGTACACACTGGTCTCCGTGCTTGGCTGACTGTTTTCTGCTTTTTCTTATGGTCAGCAGCACTATGGAATTGCTTTTTACCAGTCATATTCGCATTCAGGCTCCAACCATTGTAAGCATAAAGTCCCTGACACATTGGAACAAAAGTCAGTTGGATTAGAAGCTATTCCACCATCAGTTTAATAAGAAGAATATCATTTCAATATGCACATTCACGCAAAAATAGTCAATAAAATCTAAAGCTTAAGCTCATCCGTTGTAGGTGTGTTCATACATTCCTCGAAAACCGATTCAACTGACCGAATTAGGGTCAGTCAGTCGGTTTCGGTTAGAAAAATAGTTAACCAAAAAAAATTCGATTTAGTTGGTCGATTTAGTGTCATTTTAAGCAAACCAATAGATCAATTTGGTATTAATTTCACCGAAAACTGACACTGACCGACCAATGAACACCCCTAAATTCCGTTGCAGTATTAGTATATCAAATCCTTATTTATGTGTATACATATATAATTTATATATCCGTGAGTATCATAACCACTTTACGCCACCTCGACTATTCTTTCCGGAGGTACAAGTACCATCTAACCTTGCAATATTTGGATGTCAAGAAAACCTGTACGAAATTCTTTTCTAAGCCGGTGGCCACTAGAAATTTAACCCATAACTTTTTGGATTCCCAAAGCCCTCTTTGATCACTCGGTGAATCCATAATGGTTTATGTATGTATATTGTTATCACTGTCTCCCATTTGTAGGCTTAGAAATTAACTGATAAAACAAAGTGACTAGCAACATTAAGTCGGAAGCGAATGTCCGTAACTAAGTCCAATAAGTAATAGGTTGCAGTATATCGAATCATTATTTATTTATATCTTAACACACTTAGAAATTAACATAGAGCCCAATAAGAAACTAGCAGACTTGATCATAATTGTCCGATAACATGTTAATTGATTCCTAACCCCAAAAGGCAAAGCTGATCTTCAGTAAAAACAGATAACCAATACAACCTCAATTATCAGTAAAATGGGCATCATAGCAAGATTACCGGCTGCTGTAGAACATACGAACTCGTATATTTCAAGATGCGGTCGACTCTACAAAAACAACACAGCAGATTAACACAGTTAGGCAGAGAATCTTTCAAAGAAAGAGCGATAGTTTCAATTTCTTGATTGATTTCTGACTAGCTAATAATTAGTTTTGAGGGGGAAAACCATGTTATCCAATATGGTATCAGAGCTCCACGTGAGTTATTGGTCCCCAAATTTTGATTTGTCTCAAGTGGGTAAAAACCTAAGCAGGTGATTTGGACTCCACAGCAGGCATTTGATCTCAAAAGTTCAGATCCAATCCAAGCGAGTAAGCTAAAGCGGGTACTTCGGTCAACCAATTTGAATATAATCCAAGATGGTCTTCCCTATATGGCACCATCTTGAGGGGCATATTGGAGATAGTCACCCCACCCTGTAACCTTTGTCTTTTTTTTTTTTTTTGGAATTGGGATAACCATGCTCGTCTCTAGGCTAGGCACCGGGAGACATGGAAGGAATGGAGACACGAGAGTTGCCTACAAATTAATGTCACAAATGAGTTTCAAACTTGGAACTTTGAGGGGAGCACACTTTAAAATCCAAGCCTTCCTGCCACCCCTTCGAGACAGCCTTTGTCCCATATTAGAAAGTAGAGGAGTCATCGACATCTTTATGAGAGGTATGGGCTATTCCCTCACTACCATTTGGTTTTGAGGTGTAAAACCATATTATCTAATAGGATAGTTTCAATTTCTCGATTGAGCTTAAGATCTTTCCGATTACCTAATAATTTTGAAGTATAATCGATAAAAACTTCATCTCAAAATCGATTGAGCAGATTTCTATTACATGTTCGATTCTAAACATGAAAATGGCGCTATCGGCCATTGTTAGGGAAGCTGAAAGCTCGAGAATTTGTGGAATTACAAAATTTGAGCTAAGGATTAAGAACTGCAAAGATTTGTAGCGTGATTGAAGATAATTTCTAGGAAATTAAACAGAGTTTTTAGGAATCATACCTGAAAAGAGACCTGCAAACGATCATTCGCAATCACTGCTTGGTCGACCGGAACTGTACAGAGTATTCGGCACAGTGAACGAGAAAGGAATTTCGCACGTACCTTCTCTACGTGCTGATAATGAATGAAAAGATAAATGGTAATTTTACACAATTAACCTTTATTATTATTATTATTTTAAATTCAAACTGCAACAAATGTTTACTACGAACCCTACCTAAAATACACCACTACTTTTAAATAATATGATAGTTAAATATCGACTTTCAGTATTAAATTCGTGGTAATAAAGTTGAATTGGAATACAACCAATTACATAAGTTAACACACCACCAACCTTTTCGATTTTTGATTTCTACTTCTTGCCTTAAATTACTTCTTTTTTTTTCAATTGAATGTGCATAAAGTATATTATAAGTTAGAACAATGGTATTGTAATATGAATATTTAGAACCCTTTGATAATTATTTTGTTTTTTGAAATTTAAGTCTACAACAATTACCTAACTATATGTTTAGCTTTAAAAAAAAAACTTGTTTTTGTTTTTAAAATTTTGTTAGCATTCATCTACTCTCTTGAAATGAGATGAATACATTTTAGGAAAGATGGAAGTAAGAGATTTGAATAAAAATAAGTTTAAATTACAAAAACTAAATAATTATCAAATTGGATCTTAGAATTTTGTCTAATATTAAAAAAAGAAGTTGTATCTAATAAATAAACCTCAAAAAATCAAAATGAATTTAACATGTATTTCCTATACCAAATTTCAAACTAACAAAAAAATGTTAAAAGATGGATCCTTATAAAGTAAACTTGTGGAAAGAGAGAATGAGAGATGGAGGAGAGAGAAGAACTTAGGAGAGAAAAAAAATCATTTTACAAAAAAACTTTAGGAGCAATTTTTTAACTTTCTTAAAAATTAAAGGACTAAATTTAAGTATATAAAAGTATTAAAATTAAACAAATAACAAAGTTGAAGAATCAAAATGAACAAACACTAAAATTTATAGACTAAAATATTATTCAAACTCTTTTTAACTTCTAACCTCTAAAATTGGTGATTGGTGTTTTATTTAACATTTACTGGATTTTATAAAGAAAAAAATTGATGACATGTTGGTTTAATTATTTAGTGGTAACTCAGTCTAACACTATAATACTAGACGAAAGATAACCTTTCGTTAAAAGTATATGTCAATTATTGTTAAACTATACTCTCGAGTAAAATTTTAATGATTTAATTAATAAAATTTTCAAAGTGGGAAAGAAGTTTTATATATATATATATATTTTGTTTTAATTTAACAATATGGAAAATTAATATATTTGACCTAGTATATACGTCAATTAGGAACTATGCTTAGTGCTTACTCTCTCTCTCTCTTTTTTTTTTTTTTTAACTTTTTTCTATCATTTTTTTTTTAAATTTTTACTTAAATTGAGTATATATATATATATATATATATAACCAAATTGAGTTTATATATAGTTGTGTTGTTAATACATAACATATGATCGCTAAACTACGTAATGGGGTTAATAAAATAGAGTGACAGTCTTCTGACAGGTTGAAGGGTTTTAGAAAAATCATATAATTAAATATTCTTATAATTATACACCAAAATATTAAAAATCAGGGTGGAGGAATAAGAATATATACGTAAATTTTATGGTTACATATAGTATAATATTATTCCTCTCCTCTTTTGAAAAACATATTATTCCTCTGCCCCTTCAAGTTTTCAATTCCTAGCTAAAATACCACTAATTTGCTACTTTATTTTTTTGTATTATTATTTTATACATAAAATCACAATATCATAACAACTAAATTCCACTACTATAATTTTCTTCACTTATATAAGTATAACTCAACCATAATTGAAATGTACTTAATTAAATATAAGAGGTTGGAATCTCTTATTCTGTTGTAGCAACTTTATAACTTTGGATATAATTACAACAACCCATGAGTTAGAGATGGTCTAGGATAAAGAATTTAGAATTTAATTGTAAATCTTTCATTTGAGCAAAATTCAATAGCACTAATTGTAAAAGTTTTTTTAGTTCAACGTGGGAGGTGAAGAGATTTGAATTTCTCATCTATTGATCGAATATACATCTTAACTAATTGATTTTTTTTTTTTTTTTTTTTTTTTGGGATACTAATTGAATTGTAATCGAGTTGGCAAAAGACCATTTTTTTTAGTTCCACAATATTTGAGACAACAAATTCTAATACATAACCACTTTGATGTAAATCTATTTTTCAGCGTAGACGGTAAGGCATTCACTCATAATTAAAGGTCACTGATATATTATAGAAAATTTCTTGTATATATATAGTAAATTCTAGTATCCTTATTTTAATCGTATGAACTTTTTAAAAATATTTCATACACAACAAAAATATGAACTTTTTTAAAAGCAAAAATAGGAAATATTTAACTTGATTAAAAACTATCAATTTCAAAATTAACTTGATTGAAATTTATCAATTTTGTGCCTATGATTAAACCAGTTTTTTCTATATTTGATTTTTTTTTTTTAATTTTCGACATTAAAAAAAAAAATCCTTTTTTGCTACTCAGAAAAATTCTCCTATATTATAACAATTTATACCATTTAAAGGTCATTTTTTGTATTTCCGGTGACCTAGTTGATAAAAGTTTGGAGTTTCAAGATTCGAAATCCACAGATAAACTTAATTGTAAAATCTCTTGTTGTCTCCCGAATCCAATATTTGAAACAACACAGGTGTTTCCAAATATGTAGTGGGAAGAAGCTACGATTTCTCGATTACCAATATATAAATATATATTTATTTATTTATAGTAATTTGGATGATGTATTTGAAATGATTCCATACTTGACTAAAAGTGATGAAACAGTGGCTGATGAACAAGCAAGAATACGCCTGAAAGCTGTTCTTCTGCCCATTTTTCGAACAAGGAAAGAACCAAAAACCTCAAAGAAAAAAAAAAAAGCTTACATTTCTGTTTCTCTCTATTTTAATTCCCAGCCATTGCAGAGTCCCAGTCAGAACCCCCTTTCTCTCTTTGCCATGGTTTGTCTTGGAATAATATTTGGCTGCAAAAGATCTCGCTCCCCCACAGACTATCTTCTGTCAGCTTTACTCCTCATTGCCATTCTTTCCTCTCTCCGCCTCCTCTGCTACCTCCTTCCTCGCTTACTCTACCGACACCGTCGTCGACAACACCACGACCCGAGTCCTGATACCCCTGTCGAGCTTTCACCGCAGACCGACGTCGACCATCTTCACCAACCAACACCTCTACCTGATAACAAGCTACCTCCTCCCTCACTTCTTCTACCACTACCGTCGTTATCAACGCCACAACCCGAATCCCAATCTCCCCTTCGTGCTTCGGCCGCAGATCGACGTTGCACATCTTCACCAACCAACACCTCTCCCAGATATCAAGCTTCCTCTTACTCCTGCACTCGCTGATGCTCCTTCTCTTCCTGCTTTCTCAAGATAGAGCATGTTTCGAGTTGTTCTTCATATCTACTACGTTCATGATTGTTTGGGTGATGTGATGCCTTGACGTTTTCGAGCTTCTGCTGCAAACTGGTGTCGCCCATCTTCACCAACCAACACCTCTGCCAGATAACAAGCTTCCTCTTCCTCTTCCTCCTCCAACTGCTGATGGTCGTCCTCTTCCTGCTTTCTCGAGATAATAGAGCATGTTTCGAGTTGTTTTTAATGTCTACTTTGTGCATGATTGTTTGGGTTACGTGATGCTTCGACGTTATCGAACTTAGCGTCGTAATAAGGTACTGAAATGAAATTGATTTGAATGGTATCTTTTTGTGTGTGTTTGTTGTATAGAAGGAAAGAGATGAGAGCTATGTAAATGCAAACAGACTCATAGGATTCATCAATAACAATTAACATTGAGCACACAACACTTGAGGAAAATGTTAGCATTTCATAAGATACAACATTAGTTTGTAACAAAATGGACAATAATATATTTTTTAAGAAAAGGGCTTTCACGATCTGAGGAGATGTCGTCTTCAACATCTTGCTTGAGACTTCAACATGCTAGTTTCGGTTCTTGCACTTCTCGATGGCCCTTGGCGCTGCAATTCAACAAGCAGACATTTCTTTAGATCATGTTGAGCCTTGCATATACATATATCTACAGTACATTGATAAACGAAAAAGACGACCGAACAAAGCTTAGCAAAAACGAGTATGTTAGACATCATGCCTCACCTCAACCTACCTAGTCCAATTGCTTCGGAACCTTTCATGATTCGGAGTCTTTTACACGCATCCGTGAACATCCTGCAAAATCCAATCCGAAACGATAAGGAAAAAAAAGTAAATCACAACTTGATCATGCATGTTTTTCAGTAAAGAAAAATATAAGAAAACCAGAACAATTGATCAGAAACAAAGAATTGGATTAAAGTTGACTATATCAAACATATTGACAATGCCATTGCCATCCGAACAAATTCTGTTCCAGGCATGAAAATCACACGTTCTACTAGGCAAGAGTTGAGTAATCTCTTCTAACTGTTCTACTTGTCATTCATGTACTAAATCTACCCGAATCGAATCTTTTTGAATTTGACAATAATTGAGGATGAGAAATTCGAACTCATAATCTCTTGGATATCGAGTCACACATCATACCAGTTGAACACAACTCTTGTTGGCTACACAAATGGACTCTTGACTATTTTCCGAGCCTAAGAGAAAGAAACAAAGCTACCAAAACAAACTATAGGTTTTAACTTACTCCCAAGGAACATCACCAACAAGCATCCAATCTCCATCTTTATCTTCATATGTCAGCACATACTCAGATCCATGGAGGAAATCCTTCAAATTACTTTCACTCAGACTCTCTTTAGTAGCAAGCCCTTCAGTACCACACTGCCCTGAATCATAGGAATCAAAACATCAAACAAGCATTTTTAACGCGTTGAGTCGATAAAACAATGAAAAGATGTCCAAAGTTCATAGATTAATGTGAAAGTAGTACATTCAAGATCATAGAATCAAATATTTGTTGGGAGGGAGGGGGATTTACCAATAGTGAAGCAGCTAAACATCTTCTCCAGAGCCAATGATAGTTCAGAGTAGTTTTTGTACAGTTTGAGATCAACCTTCCTAAGATATGGAGCACCTTCCATGCTAACTTTTACATATAGGCAACCGGTTGATCCAGGTTTTCCCTCGGCTTCAACAGCGTTCTTTGTTGAATTGGTAGACGTCATGGTGTTCTTCCTGAAAGATCGAATTGGTGGCCATCCCACAACCTGTGCCCTGTGTTTCATAGATTTTTATGGTCAGTATTCCAATCCATCCTCAGGTAAGAAAAAAAACTCTCCAAGTAAAAAGGAATAAAAACTTGAAATACAAAGTAGATATCAAAATCATATAGGATGAACTAATTCTAGCAAAAGTAGTAACTGATGAAAGTGAGCCCAATCTATTCGTATACAACATCCCTGACCGAACACCAAAGCATACTATTCAAAACTATTCTCTTTTCGCCAATCGCCGGAGGCATTCTTCATAAACACGATTGAGAACATGTGCCCACCAAGGGAAAGAAAAGACTCACAATAGGCCAAGCCTCATGTTCAACATCATCAACCTTGATTGTACCTTAGATTCATTTACTGATAGAAGTTTCTTAATAAGAAACCAAGCATACTCATTCTAATATCAATTTTCCACAACATAGACCACCAAAACAAGCAAGCCAAAACAGGATAATTAATTTTCTTCTGATATCCGTAAGTGTCGGGACCACCTTACGGGCAGTGCACCTCGACTAATCTCACAGGAAAGACCGACCGTATGACTCTACCAACATTAGAGTCGGACATTAACTACTAAGCAAGTGACCAACATGAATTGAACTCATAATCTCCTAATTCCTCGAGCCCTCTTCGACCACTAAATAAAAACATAACCCAACCCAAACAGAGAAATTGTCAATATGAGTAAGGAAAACACCACAGAGGAAGCATCACAAACCAAACAATTCATTCATTCAACTGAACAAACAAACACAAACTCAACCAAAAACAGCATTCCACAATCAACAAAAAGACATGAAAGAAGAAACTACAACAAAATTGGTAAAACTTACTTAGCCAAAGGAGCACCACCATTTTCAGAAACCTGAGCAGGCTTCTTCTCCAAAACAATCTTAGAACATTGATTATTAACAGGAACCACTTCTTTCACGATCTTCAAACCACCATTAACATCACTCCCTAACTTAACCTCAGATCCATTACAGGAACCCCATTTCACAGAACCATCAATGGCATCAGAAAAACCCCTCTTAAACCCAGAAACAAAATTCTTCAAACCACAAGAAGAAGAAGACAACCCATTACTCTGTTTTTCCTCAAAATCCTTACAAAATAGCACAACCCCATTTCCCAATTTCCTCTCAGGAGACTGAGTACCAGGCAATCCAAGCCTCAATTCAGTGTCCTTGAAACTCACAGACCCACATTTCTTCTCCTCATTAACAGGCGAAGAACAAGAAGAAGAATCTATGAAGTTAGACATAAAAAATGACAGAATCAAGAACTACAAATGGTTTAAAGCTAGAGAAAGTGAGCTAACAAATGGCTGGTTCAGTTTATATGCAGAAAAACAAATTTGGTTGGCTCTTACTGTAGCAATGGCCACTTTCCCTTTTCCCCAATTACAGAATTGAAATGAAACAACAGTGAAATAGCAAATGAAATCTTAGACCCATTAACGAAAACATCATTTTCTTGCATTAAAGGGTGTTTACAGAGCTGATTAGTTTAAAATTTGGAGTGATTTTTGTAGAGAAATGAGATTTTTGTGTGTAATTTCTGATGAGGGTTTCGATAAACGTAGCAGGAGAGGAGAACAGTATTTTCCGAGAAAAGGAATTTATGTATTTCTGAACTTGAAGACAAAAAATCTATTTTTCTTATCATTTCTTATTTATTTGTTTGTTTATTTTTCGTTTTCTTTTTCCCCTTAGATTTATGTATTTTTTTGTGTTTGATAATTGAGATTTTTATCATATGGAGACAACTGCAATATGCAGGCTGCAATTTTCTTTTATAAGGTGCTGCACGGTTCCTAAAAGGGAATATAATATTTTCTATTGTAAAAAAAAGTATCTTTTTGAGTTTTTGGGTTAAATTACTTTTCGAGATTAAAAGACGTAATTTTGTGATTAACAAAGTTATACGAGATGATATTAGAATTGTTAGGAAAGTTACATATTTGTATGAATGTTATATTTGGCAGTATGATCAACGAAAGTTTGGTCATTCATGAAAACCGCAAAATTTATATGGTGCAATAATGTAAATGACATTTAACATTGTGTTTGCAGTATATTTTATTCAACCTCGTCAAGATATAGCATTGTGTGTGTGGTTTGTGTGCTAGTAACTTTTTTTCCATTTGTTTCTAGAAATATTGAGAATTATAGGAATAATTAGTTGTGAGAGATTCTCTAAATTTGATGTTTTATGTATTATAAATATTTGTGTTGTTATCAGAAAACTAAAAAGTTAGGTATTTTTCAAAATTTCAATCTCATATGCAAAATGGGGCTAAACATGAGGGAAAAATACTCCAATTAACACTTTAATATAATCTTATATTATTAGATAGTGTGAAGTTAATTTTAAAATTAATTGACAATAAGAGAAAAAGTTTTGAAGATGTTAACCTTTTGAGTTCACTAATCTTTAAACTATATGATTTCAATTATTTTTATTGGATTGAATGTCTACTTAGGTTTAATTAAGTATGATACCATATTAGATAATATAAAGTTACATCTCAAAATCAATTGATTATAAAAGTAGTAGTCCATCATTTTATAAATGTGTTCCTCATTTTTTTTAATATGAGATCATCAACCTACGCTAAATAAAGTTCTAAGTAAATTTGATTAAATGTTGGTTAAATAGAATAATGAATAAATGTTAGAAAATTAAAACTTTTTCCTTTAAAGGCGGTATAGTGGTCAAGCACCTAGGCTTTGAAGGTGTACTCCTCCTAAGGTTTCAGGTTCGAGGCAGTTATAGAGATTAATTTTTTATACAACTTTCAATTTCGTTTCTAATCTTAATATCTTAATACCACAGTTAAAGGACGGATTAATGGTTCTCTCTGATTTAGAGGAGTAGAAATTCAAATTCCCGAAATTAAAAAATAATAATAATAACGAAAACTTTGCATATTTTTTTATATATATATATATTATGATTTGGTGTAATGTAGCAAGTGCAGTAGGGTTTGAATGATAGTTGTTTTAATTAAAATTGCAATAAGGTTGGTGGTTGAATTTATTTAAAGTTTCAATCGAATACATCCACCAACTAGCACACATGTTCTTTCTTATTCCCCCCTTACCGACTAAATTTTTATCATCTATCATTTCACATTTTTATTAGGATTCATAATCATTTTATCCACCAATCACTTTTTAATAATTTTGATTCCTTTTTATTCTCGATCAAAATTAAATTAGCGTCATTAATAAAATAATTAGGAAGGTTTGACCTTATCCTTATGCATTGTAATTTTAGAATTAAAAAGTTCCAACATATAGTGGTTAAATCATAAAAAGATTTATCAAATGAGTCGGTAGCCCAGTTTGTTATCTTATTTGATGTTAATCTATTTCAACTCCACAGTTATAAATTCGAATTCAAAAATTGGTATTTTACTTTCATATTATTTGAGCGCAACTATGTCCTAATAATCATAATTATAATTATTGTTGATTAGGTGTTAGTCTATAATCAAAAGAAATAAGTATTAAAAAATAAAAAAATAATCAAAATAAATAAAAATCTACTATGTTACGGGTGAGGGGAATAGACAAAGATAGTAGTCTCGTTTTACTTTGACACCTATGAAAAATATGAGAGATATTTGACCCCTAAAATATAGAGTTTAAAAAAAAAATTAATCTATACTGATAAACTGAATACATAATGATTGGAGTCTATCTATAAATCGAAATCAGTTAAATTTCCATTTCAATCTCAAACATCATGAGCACGCAACACAATAACAAATCTCATCATTTCAATCCCAATTTTTTTTAATTAAAAAGTTAAAAGAACATAATACTAAACTTCAAATTTAATGGATGAATGAAATAACTATGATTTTGTTGGTTATAATAAAATTAAATTAAAAAAAAAAAAAAAAATCATATGATAGTGGAATTGAGGGACATGAAGAAATGGAGGAGGGTGTGACCCATTTGTTCCCCACGCGTGACAATATTGCATTCTTCGTACCCCCTGAGCCCCTCTTTCTAATCCTAAGTGCATTTCACACTCTTTCAATCTCATCTCCCATTACTTTTTTTCTCTTTTTTTTCTTCCCTTTTTACTATTTATCATACTTTTAAAAAAAAAAATTATAAAGCTATTAAAGTAAATGTAAGGGTCGAGTTGAGGCGAGAGAGAGAGGTCGGAGATTGAGAAATTGGTAAAAGTGGTTGACACATAAACAATTTTACAAATTCAAATTTATGAGAAAGAAAATGTATCTACTAAGAATACAAGATAAAATGGTATCGTTTTACTCATTTTGTATACGACATTAAGGGTGTTTATATAATTCTCGAAAATAGATTAGACCAACCCAAACCGATCGAAGTTGTTTAAATATCACTGTATAATTCAATTTAATACTCATAATTAAAAAAAATATAATAATAATAAATAAAAAAAAAAAAAAAAATATATATATATATATATATATATAACACATATATTTATTGTTTGAGATTCGATTGTATATTATATTTTTAACTCAAAATTGTTAGTGGTAAATTAAAAAAAAAAAAAAAAAAAACAGCCGCTATGTCCGATTTGACCTCAGGTCCCACATACTAGGCTTACGTGTCAAAATGTATGCCGAAAGATTTTTGTTGCTCACCTGAGGGTACGTGTCCTAAGGCAAATGCATGATTAAAATGGGAAAGAAATTATAACAGAAAGAAATAAATTTTCAAAAAAAAAACAGAAAGAAATAATATATATATAGAACGAAATAAAAATATATACTAGTTGTTTTTTATTAAAAAAAATTATTAGTTAAAACACATTTAATTCACAGTTTTGATAGTTGATCAAAGTTATAATTCAATAATATGAATGTATATCCAATAACTAAAAAATAATGAATTTGAATTCTTCTTTTAAAAAGATAAATGATTCTATATATTCGAAGGTAAGAGATTATGAACTCGAATCTTCTATTTTAATTATTGTAAAACTTAAAATTAATTACTATTTTATTCAGGAAAAAAAGTAATTTTTTGTATCAACAAAACAATAATTAAACTGTACATATATCTTTGGCTCTAAAATGATCCACTTGAACTCTTCATCCTTATTGAATTAAAAGCTCACTTGGGAAATATTTGTAAAACAATATTCCTTAATTAGTGTATATGGAGTAGTATTTGGCGTCATAAATTTTTTTTATTTTTTTTTAAATATTGTTCATATAAAAATTATGTGACATCAAATAATGTCACGTATACACGAATATAATGGCTTTTTTAAAAAATCATATTTATCCAAACACGTTTTCATTCTAAGACATCGAAAACCGCTTTGAAAATAGTTTTCAAACTAAGTTTTGATTACCTAAAGTAATTGGTGGTTGTGGTTGGGTCTTAATCAAAAAAGAAAAAATGAGGGACCTAAAGAAAAAGAAAAAAAAATAAAAATAAAAAATTTAGTGTATGATTGAGACAAATGAGAGCTATGGAGCTTTCAATAGGATTGACAAAAGATAATAAGATCAAAATTATTAAGCTACATTTACTTATAAACGTGTCAAATAATTAAAAAAAAAAAACTATCCCATTTTTTGGGAGCCGACTTTTATTTTTTACATTGTTGTTTTGAATTACAATTCTTTCTCCTCACGCATAAATTTTGAAATAAATCATGTGTACATTTAAATAAATGCTAGCCGATAACTTACACTATAACTATATTTATTTTATTTATTTTTACTTTTTTGAAATTAGAACTATTTTGATTTTTGTCGTGTCCATATATTTTGCTACAAAAAGAATTGATTGATCAAAGTAAAAAATATCTAATCAACACAAGGCTAAAAATTCTAAGAGAATGTAATGGGGATAAGAATTGTCCTGCGTTCGAGGGACTTTGTTTACGAAACTCGAGTTGAGTCATTACATAACACAATTAACTTTTTTTTATAACTAGAAAATTTGGTGTTTCGCTCCTTTTAACTTGGAACATCTCTTTGCATCAAGATATATTGGAAGAATGGAAACACAGTTGAACAGTGTCTGTAAATTAATGTTACAAGCGAAACTCGAACACAGGATCTCAATGTGAGCATACTATCAAAACTCGTGCCTTCGACTAATTGTACCGCCTTTCAAATACATAACTCAGCTAATATTTGGTCCACCGATTATAATAATCGGTGAGTTGACCATCAATTATAAAAATATCTAGGATTTTTCAAACAATAAATTATTGGAGGGTAAAGCTTGCAACACTTCTTCAAGTGTAAGGTCAAGAATTATTGCAACATCTCTCTAAGTTTTAGATATAACTATTAAATTGAAAGTTTAATAATTAGCACAACTTAAACAGTATAGAGGTAAATATATATGATTCATTTCCAATTTAAAAACAAATTTGAGTAGAGGTAGGGTTTTAAGTATAAATTAAACAATATTATAATGTTGTTAAGAATGGAAAAGTTAGAATGATATAAACTCCCTCACAAATATGTGTATATTATATAAGTATAGTTAGATACGGTTATAATTTTTACATTTAGTTGTATTATTTAGTTGTTAAAAATTCTCTATTTTAATTATGGTTTTAGATTTAGTTTATGTATAAAAATACAATCTTTATAAATGAAATAAAATTCTCAAATTTTTACTCTTCTAAATCAATATGGTATCATGATGCTTCATCCCATGACGCTTCAATATCTATGGCGCTTCGATATCACATAGCGCTCCATCTCATGGCGCTTCACTTCTTCTCAATTGGCATTTGAGTTTATGATTATTTTTTTTTTATTTTTTTCTACCTTCTACTCCCTCAAGTTGGATAACCTCCCACTTGAGAGGTATGGTTAGATGTGGTTATAATATCTGAAACGGTTATAAATCTTTTATTTTAGTTATGATTTTAGATTTAGTTTCTGTATATAAATATATCTTATAGACGAAATAAAAATGTCTGAATTTTTACTCTCAAATTAATAAAGATCAAGAAATTCCATTAAAAAAAATTCATAAATAAATAATAATCATAGATCAAATTTATATTTTTTTAGATCTTGAAGACTTTCTATAATATTAAATCAATTTATGATATATTGTATGAAAATATATTAAATAGAGTAATCCAATATTAATGTAAATGGATTTGAATGAATAAAAAAATGTTACATACATAATATGGAGATTGTTGAACATTCTTAAATGAAAAAAAGTAGTTAAAATATCTTTTCAATCTCTTAATATGGGAATGTAATAAATTCCCTTATAGTTGAAGATCCAGTTTTTATTTATTTTCAGATTCATCATTTTTTCATAAGCCCATAGATTTTGCAAAAAAAAAAAAAAGCACGCTGTGGTCGGCTAGTGGCTTCTAAAACAGCATCCCCAACTCCCAACTTTTCTAATAATAGAACTATATTTTTAAAGTCTTAAATTTGTATTTTCCGAAAAAAAAAAGAGAAATTCTTAAATTTGTGTCTATATATAATCGCATAATAAATTTAGAAATTATGAGTTTGTCAGGGACATATTAAATATGTTTAAATTTAAGAAACTTATATGACATCTTTTAAAATTGAGAGATTTTTTTTAGACATAAGTTTTTTTTTTTAATTGAAAAAAAAAAAACAAGTTTTAGAATAAAATATCATGGTTAGGAATGAAAATTTAATCTATCACAAAACTATGTAAGTTTAAAATTAATAAAATATCATAGGATTGCCTACATTTTTGTGGACATAAACCTTTCTCAACTTTTATGTGGCATGGGAACTTGTTTATTTATTTATATTTTTTTAATTTCTTGATTAAAGATATATCTTTTAATTAAATAAGTTACATTTAGATTTCTGATAAATAATCTTGTTACATTTACACCATCAATCCCAAAGAGATGTTTGGAGTAGTTTTTTATTTTTTATTTTATTTTTTTATTTTTAGTACAGATGTTTGGAGGTGATAGCATAGTCTACCCATCATAAAATTATATAGGTAGGTTAAATGAAAATAAAGTTATGTGGGTTTAAATTTAAAAAAATGTATAATTGTGGATATAAAAAAAAGACAATTGTATCGTATGAACTCTTCTCACTAAATAATTATAAACATAATTAAATTTTAAAGTATTTGCATTTATGATCATATTATGTGTATTAATACAGTATTGTAAAAAAGTATGTTACAATACTCATTAATATTGATGATTATAGTTGATAATTTTTTTAAAAAATGACCGCATTTATAATCATTTTCTAAATTTAATTAAATTTGTAAGTT
>JBBMKA010000002.1:5674220-5688246 GCA_037833695.1 Sechiopsis laciniata | reverse complement strand
AAATTTCAAATCTAAATCCAATTCCAAATCCAAATCCAAATCCAAATCCAAAATTCTCCAATGGAACAACAAAGCTCTGCAGCAATGCAGAGCTCGGACGCAACACAAACGACTCCCGAACCTAAATCTAAAAAAAGAGGGCTCATCACCATGCCATTCATCATAGGTACGTAATTCAAAATTTTAAATTCAATTACATTACATAGTCGATAGAAATTCTTACTAATCGATAGGCTCGATTTCTCTCCACTTTGCAGCGAACGAGTCGTTCGAGAAAGTGGCGAGTTACGGGCTGCTGCCCAACATGATCTTATACTTAATGAAGGATTACAATTTGGGATTTGCAAAGGGAAATAACATACTTTTTTTTTGGTCTGCTGCTATCAATTTCATGCCTTTGATTGGTGCCTTTCTTGCTGATTCTTATTTGGGTCGATTCCTCACTATTGGCCTTGGCTCCATTGCCAGTTTCTTGGTATTTTCTTTTTTTAATTAATTCATTTGTATTTATTTTGTCATTAAATAATTAATTTGTCGGTTTCCACTAGTTTCCAGCGTTGAAAACTATGGAAAATATGAGTTGCCATTAATTTCAGTATATTATTGGATTAATTGGCATTAATTAGTTTGAGATGGGGTTTCGTAAAGTACAATTTTTTTTGAAAAATTTACTTTTTCGGAGTTTAAAATTGGGATGTAGTTTAGATTTAGTTATTTAATATTTCAAAATTAAACTTTTATTGATGATATTTTTTTAACTTATTTAAAAATATATATATATATTAATCATTTTATTAATATATTAAAATTTAAAAATAATTTAATTATCATTTTAGTGAATATTATGTAATGTAATTATGATTTTATTATCATAAAAATATTTAATTTTGAAATATTAAAACAAATTTAAACAATTCTGACCTATGTACTAAAAAAATAAATTCTTACCCTTAGTTTTAAATTTTTTACGGCTTCTTTAAGAGAAAATTACTGAATTTTTTAGGAAGATCTTCTGTGGGGAATATATATTTTTTACTTGTTTCAGAAGCCTATTTCTCACTCATTTTTTTTTACCTTTTGTCTAACAAAGGTGTCAGTGATTGAGATGGGATAATACTTTACTGTTTGTTTTAAAAAAAATAATAAATTACTGTTTGTTTATTTTTTATTTATAAAAATGCAGACTTTTTACTTTTTATATTATTATTGTTCCAGTGGGTCTTGCTTGTGTTTACGTATGTCAGTTTCTCTTTGTTTTTTTCCTTAATTTCTTCCTTGATATATGTTCTTTGCTTCACATTATTTTATTTTTTTTTAAGAAATGATTTACTTTTTATAATAAACTTTCAGGGAGACTTTTTTTTCAGAATCAGTTTGAGGGAGTTTAGTTTTCATTTATAGTCATTTTCTAGTATCATATATAAAATAATGTCTATCTATGTGACTCAAATATGAGTCACAATTTAAGAGATAAAAAAATAAAATAAACAAAAATAGATTATGGTCTATATTGGATCACGTGGGCATTATTTTATATATCATACTCGAGGATGTAAATATTTCTCTTTATTTATTTTTCTTTTTAGTAGAAGAAGGTGTGGTTTGAACCACAAATCTCTAAATTCTTAAATATGTTATAATCCCGGCTGGTTCTAATCCCACTACTCTTAGAATTAAACATTTTTATTTTTCTAAATTGTCTATTTGAAATAGTCAATTTTAATCATTTGTATTATTGTCTTCTAATTTATGTTTTTCAACAACTTTGTAGGTGATCACAACAGCCATAGATAATATAATAGGTAGTATAAATTGTGCGTTCATAATTAAAAGGATATAGATTCAAACCTTCAAACTTCTAAATGTTATTAAATTATAAATACAACATCTGATGTTAGTGATTTGAAACCGTGACCTTTTAATTATTAAATTACAACTTTGTTCTTGATGAATATAATTATACGATTGAAACACTAAATTTTTTAGTGATTAAAAAAAAAATGTAGAGACCAACAAAAATAATAAGTCGCATCATAGTATATGCTTGTAAAGTGAACTAAGATGCCATGATTTTGGATTCCCCATTTTCAATTGATGTATAACTAGAAAAGAAAAAAGAAACAGATATATAAAAAAAGTAAGATAGTATCTATCATGGAGTGATTTAATGGTTAAGAGAGTTTTCGAGAAGACTACCTATCTAGAATTTCAACTAAATGAGAATTAAATATTAATTTTTAAGATCGAACTTGTAAATGTAGTATTAAACTATGTTACCACAAAATAATTAAACCAAAACGCTACCAACTCTTTCGATAGTTAAATTTTAAACAAAAAAACCAAAACAAAACAAAACTCAGATGTAATATTTATATACTTATTTATTACTAAATAACGTAGTTTTGAAGCTTGGAGGTAAGTTCATGAATCTAGTATAATCAAATAAAACTCCAACCTATAAAATTAGTTTGTAATAGAGTTTAAGTATATTTCATTGGGAGAAAACAAAAGTTTAAAAAAAAAAAAAAAAGAAATTCAAAAAAAATTTCAAAAAAAAAAACTGGATTAAACGTCGTCGTTTTGTAATCTCATTGTTTTTTTTCTCAAACAGGGCATGTTACTTCTCTGGCTAACAGCAATGATCCCATCAACAAAACCACCCGCCTGCGACCCGACCCACCCGGAAACCTGCCGGTCACCCACGGCGGCGCAAATGACATTCCTCGCCGCCGCCTTCACCCTAATGTCTATCGGCGCCGGCGGCGTCCGGCCCTGCACTCTGGCCTTCGGCGCCGACCAAATCGACCGCCGCGAAAACCCTAACAACAAGAGAATGCTGGAGCGATACTTCGGCTGGTTCTACGCTTCGGCTTCGTTTTCGGTTCTGATCGCGTTGACCGGAATTGTGTACATTCAAGATCACGTCGGGTGGAGAGTCGGGTTTGGCGTTCCGGCTGGGTTGATGCTTTTGGCGACGGTTCTGTTCTTTGCGGCTTCGTCGATTTATGTGAAACAGAAGGCGACCAAGAGTTTGTTTACTAGCTTTGCGCAGGTCGGTGCGGCGGCGTTTAGGAATCGGAAATTTGTGATTCCGGCGACGGCGGCGGCGAATGAGTGGTTTTATGTTAAGGGTTCTTGTTTCACTCAGCCGTCCAATAAACTCAGGTATTTTTGCTTTTTTGTTTTTTAAATTAAAAACCATCTCTACATACATATATATTTTTTTCTTCTTTAAATGGGATTATATTTGGTAAACCACTATTTTTTAAAAAAAATCGATTATTAGTTAATTTTTGTATTGTTAAAACCCAACCGGAACTAACAATATATTATATGTATATGTGTAATATTAATTAATAAGTTGAATTCTTGGTATATTAGTAAGGAGCGTGCACTTATAAAATAGGTAATCTATGACTTAAGTATGATATCATTTTTTTTCTTCTTCATATTTGTGGGTATGAGTTGAATCTTTGAGAGGAATAAGAAG
The DNA here is from genome assembly GCA_037833695.1 of Sechiopsis laciniata. NCBI lineage: Eukaryota > Viridiplantae > Streptophyta > Magnoliopsida > Cucurbitales > Cucurbitaceae > Sechiopsis > Sechiopsis laciniata. The sequence continues at coordinate 5,684,756 of JBBMKA010000002.1, read as the reverse complement.
ATTAACACAACTCGATCTAAAATATATGAATTAAGTTGCTATAGTATATAGAGTTTGATGAATTAGCACATTCATCAATCCAAAAGCTTAAATTGGTTCAAAAACTCTCTTAATCTAACACAACCTGGACTATGTATACCTTTATTAATTATCATATTTTAAATTTATTTTGTTTAGACAATTGTAAGTGAAAATTCAAATGCATGGTCATACACATTTTTCATAACTTCTTAATTATAAACACATTAAGATTGTTGAATTGTGTTCTTATCCGATTTTATATAAATCTCTTCTTCATGACTTTCAATTTTCTAACTTTGTTTGAATCCTTAATTATGCAAACAAAAATAGGTAAATATTTGGTCATTAGCATGTGTCAGTTAACATTGTGTTTTTACCAAAAAAAAAAAAAAACGAAAGTTAATAGTGTGTTTCATACTCGATATGGTAGTAACAAGATGATTTGGGAAATATAGTTAAATCATAATGGTTGATTAAAAAATATATAAAGTTACGAGGATAATTTGAAATTATATTTAAATCATATAGGTTAAATACAAATTACATTGAAATATGTTTAAATTTTCGGGACAAAGTTTGTGATTGGACAATTAAAAAAAAATCATTATTGAAGCAAAAAGGTGGTTTTGTTCAATGGATTATTGATTTGATGAACCAATAAAGTGAATTTCCAGTTGTTAGAAGGTGTTTGTTTGTCATATTCAAGTAGGATTTATCTTTAAAAGTTATATTGAAGAGTTATATTGAGTAGTTAAAAATTGAGAGTTGTGTCAAAAACTCGTGTAGACGTAGTTTTTGTGTAGAGGAGTTAGAGTTAAAATCTTGTTTTGATGTAAATTTAAAATAAACAATTATTTTTAGTAGTTAAAAAAGAAATGATTAAAAATGAATGGTTAAAAATGAGTTATTTTGATTGATTTGAAAGGAATGATTAAAAAAGATTAAAAATGATTGGATAATTATAAATGAATGATTGAAAATAAATAGTTAGAAATGAGAGTTATTTTTAAAAGTATAAATGAGGAAGAGTAGATAAAAATCGTTTAGACGTAAGTTTTCGAAGAAGAATTAATAAATCTTAAAATTAAATCCTACTTAAATATGTCAAACAAACAACCCCTTAAGTATTGTAAAATTCTATTACATGTGTCTTGTTGTCGTGACAATTAATGTTAAGCATGTGATTATACTTGATTAATCTCTCTTACTTCAATGTGCTTTCTGCTTTTAGAAGTAGAATATAAGCGATTTTTTAATTCTAAAAGTTATTTATTTATTTTTAAATCGAAATTCTAAAAGTTTATTTGATTAGTCGTTTTTTTTAAAAGTACTTTAAAAATAAAGAAATTTAAAGTAACTAAACTTTGAAGGCAAACTCTTTTCACTTTCCTTGACTTTTTTTTTTTTTTTGGTTAAATGTCCATTATGATGTTTGGGTTTAAACAGTATCTTGAATTTATGACATGTTGAAAAAAGGGAAAATATCAATATAAGAAATATCCATTCTATAAATAGTTTAAATCTAACCTCTTTTTCTATTTATTCATTGAATTAATTAAGTTCGAATTTGATTTTTTTAAGTAGGTTCGAATTTGATTTATTACGTACTTTTTTGAGTTTTTGATTTATTAGTTATATAATTACACTCTATACCCGAATAGATTAATAAACTATAGTTCTATTTCTGTCTATCATCTTTGATTTACTATTTTTTTCAAAGCGAATGTGTATGAAAAAAAAATCAAAACAAATATGTTAAGTCTGAATTAGATTTATGTTAATGCTATTTTTAAAGGAAAATGTTTGATCTTTTTAAACACCCGAAGGTTAAATATTATATTATTGGGATATAGATTCAAACCATCACTTTTTGTCACTTTAGTGTTTCTCTTCTTGATAAAAGTTATATCTATCTTTAAATATTGTTTTAAAAAATATATAAAAGTATTACTTACATGTTTAAAGTGAGTAATCTTTAATTAAAAAGAGTCTAATTCAAATGACATAAATAATGATGGTGAAATTAAAAATAAATCAATAATAAACAAAATTTGAAACAACGAAGAGAAAACTTAAACTACGACCTAAACTAATTAGATTGACCATTTAATCATCATGAAAATGATCTTAATGGTCAAGATGGCAAAGAAAGAGGTGATAGGTTGGTTCCATTCTCGATAACCTTTTATCTAAGAATTAAGTTTTTACGAAATTTCTTGACATTCAAATGATGTAGAGTTAAACAATATATTTTGTAACATAAGTTGAGATACGCGTAAGATGACTCGACTACCCACAAAAAAAAACCAGTTAAGTTAGTTAGGATTAACTAACTTAAATTGATGTTATAATAATAACGATTTTGAATTTTTATGTGTTAGGTTTTTGAACAAAGCCTGCATAGTGAAGAATCCAGAGCAAGAAATAGCCGTAGACGGCAAAGCTTCAAATCCATGGCGGCTATGCACAGTAGAACAAGTCGAAGAACTCAAAACCCTAATCAAAGTGATTCCGATCTGGTCCACCGGAATAATGCTCTCAATCACCATCAGCCAAAGCTCTTTCCCTCTCCTCCAAGCCAAATCCATGAACCGCCACCTCTCTTCCAAGTTCCAGATCCCGGCCGGTTCATTCGGCACCTTCGTCATCATCACCATCGTCATTTGGGTCATCCTCTACGATCGCGCCATTCTCCCTCTCGCTTCGAAGATCCGAGGTAAACCGGTTCATTTCGGTGTCAAATCGCGAATGGGAGCCGGTTTGGTCTGCTCGGTTTTCTCCATGGCGATCTCCGCCGTCGTAGAAAACATTCGCCGCCGTAAGGCGGTGGCTGAAGGTATTGTTGATGATCTTGACGCCGTCGTCGATATGTCGGCATTATGGCTTATTCCGCAGTATTGCTTGAGCGGATTGGCCGAAGCGCTTAATGCGATCGGCCAAACGGAGTTTTATTACTCTGAGTTTCCGAAGACGATGTCTAGTGTTGCTTCTTCGTTCTTTGGATTGGGAATGGCGGTGGCTAATTTGTTGGCGAGTGCGATTATGAGTGCTGTGGATCATTTCACTTCGAGAGGGGGGAATGAGAGCTGGGTTTCGAAGAACATTAATCAAGGTCGTTTCGAGAATTACTATTGGCTTCTTGCGATTTTGAGTGTGATCAATGTGTTGTATTATGTTTTTTGTAGCTGGGTTTATGGACCTTGTGTGGATCAGAGACGAACCGCCATGGATGATGGAAGAATTAGCTCGAACGAGGAGGAGTTGTCGATGTTGGAAGCTAGGGTTAAGGAAGAAGATGGAGAGTTGCAGAAACCTAAGGAATTGCAGGCTTGAATTTGTTCTTGTGTGTATTATGTATATATGTTCTTTTTAGTGTAATATTTGTTTGTTCAAACAGCCAAAAAGGGGCTTAATCATATATTATATATAATCTTAAGTTTGCATTTGCATCTATATATTCTATATACTTTAATGCTCCTTTGGAGTTACATTATAAATAATTATGTTCGGACCAACTTATACGCATCTCAATTATTAGGCGGCTGCTACTACAACTTAATAGAGGTCATTTCAAGAATTACTATTGGCTTCTTGCGATTTTGAGTGCTATCAATGTTTTGTATTATGTTTTTTGTAGCTGGGTTTATGGACCTTGTGTGGATCAGAGACGAACCGCCATGGATGATGGGAAAATTAGCTCGAACGAGGAGTTGTCGATGTTGGTAGCTAGGGTTAAGGAAGAAGAAGGAGAGTTGCAGAAACCCAAGGAATTGCAGGCTTGAATTTGTTCTTGTGTGTATTATGTATATATGTTCTGTTTGTGAAACCCAAGGAATTGCAGGCTTGAAGAAGAGCATTAAAGTATAGAACATATATCTATTTGTTTGTTCAAACAGCCAAAAAGGAGCTTAATCATTTATTATATATAATCTTAAGTTTGCATTTGCATCTATATATATTCTATACTTTAATGCTCTTTTCCTTTGAGTTAAATTATAAACATTTATGTTCGGATGAATTTAAGCGCATCTTAATTACCAGGTAGCTAACTTGAATATATTATCTCTGAATTCTTTATTATTTGTGATTCTCATAACGATTCTTATAAAGATTATACTCGCCAATATTGAGAAGATAATTAAGTACTACTGGTGAATAATATGCCTCATTTTTAATCAGCAATAAGTTCAGTACATATGGTTAATCTCCTTCTGCTAGCTTTTTCTTCAACTCTTTCTTGTTCACCTGCAGATTAAAAGAAGTTTCAGTCTCAACCAGACAAAAAAGAGAGACAGAGAATCAATGTCTGTTGAAGATGCAACCGACCTTTCCCACGGCGTTCCGAGGCAGCGAGTCCTTCAACAGTAGCATGGTCGGTAACTGGAAAAAAAGCGCGCCATTAGGCTGCCTTAATAAGGTATTTACACATAAATGACAGTTTTAACAACTAAACTCATCGGTTTGGACTTGAAGGTGTGCTCTCCTCAAGGTTCTAGGTTCAAGACTTGCTGGTGACATTAATTCATAGACACCTCCCGTGTCTCCATTCCGTCGATTTTTCCTGGTGCTTGGCTTAGGGACGGACGTGGTTACCTAGGTATAGTGGAGCAAAGCTCCAATTTGAAAAAAAAAACAACTAAAAAACTCATCTTTGTACGATTACCTTGTATGGATCAAGCTTGTCTTTAGCCCATGTGCGGAGTTCATTTAAGCTCATAGAAGGCTTGGATTGATCAGGCGTTGTGGTTTTAGAGTTAGGCTGAAGCACAATAATTGCACAGACACGTTCTCCATAGTCTTTGTCTGGTAATCCCAACACACAACATTCTATGACAGAAGGATGCTGCACAACAAAGTGATTTGGCCGCTAGTCATTTTATGTTCTTTGTTCTTCCTTTTTTAGGAGGTGTTTGGATGAGGTTTTTGATGAAAAGTTAGTTTGAGGAGTTATTTTGACTTTTGAGTAGTTAGAAATTGAAGAGTTGCAGCAAAAAACTCGTTTAGTTGTGGTCTTTTTTTTGTAAAGGAATTAGAGTCAATAACTTGTTTGGATGTAGATTTAGAATGAGGAATTATTTTGAATAGTTAAAAATGAATGATTAGAAATTGTTGGTTGGTTGATATAATTAAATTTACCCCGATCTATCAATTTAGCCTTTTAGATTGATTGGTGATTTAACATAACTCAACATGGTAGCAGGAGGTCATGAGTTCGAATCTCTACCAAGTCGTTTCCTCCCCAATTAAAATTAAATTCCACTTGTTGGGTATTTCTTAAATTTCAAAGCTCACAAGTGAGGGGGAGTGTTGGTTAGTTACAATGACTCGTATGGATGTGATTTTTTTGAAGTTCGTAAATACTCATTTCTAAATCCTCTATAAATCCAACAAACAAACACCTTTAGTTGGTGGGTGTAGGGGTTGTCTATCACTTTTATTTAGAGAAACAAAAGGAAAGAGAATAGAAGGGGTAATGGGGTTACCTGCAAAATCACTGATTCAATCTCTAATGCCGATAACTTAAATCCCCCGACTTTTATGATATCCGCGTTCATACCTGAAACACCAGCCATTGAAAAAGAAAAAAAAAGTTACAGGCACTTCAAAACAGGTTTCAGATCATCAAGAGGAGGAGAGTATGGAGTATATAGGGACGAGATCGACATGAAATGACTAGATTTTACTGGATGATGTTGAGACTAAACCATGATGGAGTGTGACCTAGTGGTCAAGAGGGCTTTGGAGAACTAAGGGATGATAAGTTCAATCCATAGTAACCACTTATCTAAGAATTAAATTCCTACGGATTTCTTTCGCATCCAAATGTTGTCGAGTTAGACGGTATGTAGTTGACGGATATAAAAAAAAAAGATGTTGAGACTGACCCACACAGTTCACATGTTGTAGGTATTTGAGTGCTGACAATAGCTAAAGTTTTTTCTTTTTTGGTAGAAACAATTTCATTGATGATATGAAATTAGAAAGAATTAAGGAACGGCTGGGAAAGATGTGGGATGAGTCAGTTATACAGCTATAGACAGGTAAGGAGTACAAGAAGAAGAATAGTGGGACACTGGTAAGTTAATTGTGGGGTACTTTGGGTTTACTTTATATGAAAATACACAAATTTACATGTCAATTCTATTGCCTATTGTCATTTGTGAGTGTGGGAGCATAGCACCAAACTAGGAGGGGTTTGATAAAATGTGCTACACATAGCTGACAAGAGCATGGAGCTCAGAAAGTTAATATTTTCAAACATGATATGAGCAGAAAATGACATCTCTGAAATGTTTTGTTAACAACTTCTAGCTATCAGATGCATGAACCGCTGTACGCCTACAGGACTGGCAAAGGTGGAACGTCAAAGGATCTCGCGACACTCTCGTGCCCGACAAGGAATAAGACAGCTTGTTTTATTCAACAGGGTAGAAGATGATTCTAGTTGTCTAATGGGTATGAATTCATTACTTCATCACATGCTCAAACCATAAAACATGCCATTTGATAGCAGATCATAAAAGAGGAGTAAAAGGAGTTTACAAACATTGTTAAGATTACAGAGTAAGTACAGAGCCAGTTTAGGAATTATGTGTTGAGGATTCCACATTGTCTCACGTTGAAAAAGTTGAGGAGACTTCCTAACATTTATAATGTAGATGAGCTACGTCACTCATCAATCATCATCGATAAGTTTAAAATGGAACTCATGTTATCTAATATAATATCAGCTAGGCTCTTGCCTTAGCAATGGGGTAAAGACTCCTGATGAGGAACAAAGTACACCCGAGCCATGAACTAGAATCGTAACGTATTGGCAAAAAGATTGAGAAGCAAGCACTTTACAGGAAAGTTGCTGCGTTCCCTTAGGCCGGCCGGAAGGAAGAAAGCTGCTCGAGGTAAATATATACTAAACAATATAAGCACAAGGACTTTTATTTTAATGGTAACTTACGGCCTAGTATTATGTAGTAACCATCTTCATCAAGTCTAGCAGCATCTCCAGTCTTGAAGAAACCACCATCAATAAATGATTTTTTGGTAACCTATAGAATTAGAATAGAAATCACAGGATTTTTATGAATCAACTAAAGTTTCAAAATAATTTAGGGTTTAGGGCAGTAAAATGCTTGATTCAACACGACATATTCGACTACGTATACGTCCTGTTCTACGTACCTCGGGAAGCTTCCAATATTCTTTAAACATTGAAGGACTTTTAATGCATAGCTCACCCCCCAAGTTTGAATGATCACTACTCCCATCCTCTGCTACAATCTTGGCCTAACACATGTAAAGAATATAAGAGAAAGTTCAAAGGTTGAGACAGAGCAGTTTGTTAGTATACATGATACAATGGTTAGCAGAGCTTTCACTATGACTTTATAAGGATGGTAGAAAATCCAACACTAGTTTTAGTGCCTTGTTACATCAGAGGCAGGGAAAGGCTCTATAAATGCACAGGTTAACCAAACTAGCTTGAGGTTTATTGATGAAATGCCATGAATGCAGATGATTTAGTATGGAGTTGATTATGTTGATAATATTTTACATTGGTTATGTTGATTATGTTTTTTTTTGGGCCTCTGATGTATTAGGGTTTTAAGAGAGGTGCACTATAAAACTCCCTTAGAACTCTAGGGTGTTTAATTGAGTGATTACACGAAAAGTTATTTTGAGTGATTAGAATGAAGAGTTGTATTAATAGCTCGGTTGGATGTGAATTTTTGTAGAGGAATTGCAGGTAATAGCTTGTTTAGATGTGGATTTTTGCAGAGAGGTTGTAGAAGTGAGTGGTTAGATATGAGTGCTTTTCAATGAGGAATTGTTTTGAGTGATTAGAAATGGGTAGTTATTTTGAGCGTTTGTGTTGGTTTATGTTTATTTTATTATTTTTATCTTTTTATTTTTTTTTCCTTTTAGGATTAGATTAAATATTTTTTCCTTTTATGGTTAGGTAGTAATTTTTCCTTTTATGATTAGGTCATCTCTTTGGATGTGGGCTCATTATTAAATGAAGAATTTGAATTCCATCTTTCAATAGATTGCATTTGCTCGTTTGGATGTGGTTCTTTTAGGAGCTGTAATTGCTCATTGTAATGCTAAATTGAGTAGTTATCTCTTTCACTTAGCATTATGTATACTTCACAATCTCTCGAATGAATCAGTTTCTCACTTTTTTTGTGAATGTAGCTAATACAATATTCGTGAATTGCATAAATCTGTTGTGTGTTTTATCTCTTGTTCTTTTATTCTATGTCTACGATTTCTGTCATAACATTAATCAATTTAGCATTGTGCAATTCAGCTATATTTCTAGGGTTCTTATGTACTAACCTCCACGCCAGGTAAGGGCTTTCCAATAGTTCCAATCTTTCTTGGACCATTCAAAGGATTTGAAATTGCCACGATAAACTAGAACATAAAGAGAATGATGTTTAGTGCTTTTGCTATCAACAAAGAGTAAATTGGCATCATGTCGAGAGGATGTAGCTAACACAATAATAATGAATTACGTAAATCTGTGTGTTTTGTCTTTGGCTCTTTTATTCTTTGTATACGATTTCTGTCATAACATTAATCAGTTTAGCATCATGTCAAGAGGATGCAACCTTGAAAAAACCTCAAACCAAATTTACTTACTTCAGTCATGCCATGCCGCTCCAAAAGTTGGTGTCCAGTTACCTCATTCCATTGTTTCATGATTGGAGCAGGGAGTGCAGAAGAGCCACACATCTGAAAGAAGATGGGACCAAATTTAAAAGATCAAATTACATACACCATTCTGTGAGTCAATTATCCTACCATACCAGACTTTTTTTTGTTATTTGGGATACACTTTACTGCTATGCTCTTGTATGTGAATATACCAGACTTTTATTGATAATGATATTCAACAATTCTCCAACAAAGTTATCTTTGCAGGGTTTTGGAACTCATTGAAGTTTTCCATTACAAATCCTCTTGCATGGATCCCTCCTTTTTCAGCAGTCTTTTTTCAAGGAGGAAAGTTTCCTCGGATCATCGAGAAGCTGTTTTATCAACGCTATGAAACTATCGTAGCTTTCTGTTAAGAAAATAGAACAACAATCAAAGAAAAACAGTAAAGAAAAAGTGAGACAAGAACACAAAGATTTACGTGGTATCGATCGAGTGAGGCTAGAGTTTTAAGAGAGTTTATATAGTGCACTCTCATAAAACCTTATTACAAAATAGGCTCAAATACATAAAAGGCCAAGTACAAAAACATAAATCCAATTACACATTTCGTCAGGCATATCTCAACATTTTCTTCATAGATCTTTTTCTGTTTCTTTTATGGGCGGTCTTATGTACTTTTATATCGATAGGTCTTTTGTAACCATTTCATTCATCAATGAAAAGTTTGTTCCTATAAAAGAAATGATATTCAAAACACAGTCACATACCATAAGGCGCAACTGTCTCGCAGCGGAGGCAGAAGCAACCTGTAGCTCTGGTTCCATTGCTTCATAACCTTGTAATAATTGAGCATACATGGATGGAACCTATATATTCACAGGTATTTGAGCGTGTTAAGTTTCATGTGTCTTGTGTTTGATAAGCTTTAGCATAGAACATATGCTGCATTTATAATCTAGCCATCTGGCTGTATTACAAGAAAAAAGACGTGCGTACTCGACATATCGACAATGCTTACCCCGGTAAAAACTGTTATAGCATCACCAGATTTAGAACTGTTGGATGGATATGATTCCCGCCACCGGTTCCAGATACTGTTGACACTAAATTTTGGCATAAACTCAACCTTGACGGAAACATAAACACAAATAAAGTCAACCTAGAATTTTTGTGCATAAACAACAGCAAGAATCTCGATAAAGCTCGATAAAGTTAGATTACCGTGGAACCCGCGTAGTAAGGGGCCAACAAGCAATTGAACAGCCCATGGGCATGTATATTACTAGTTAAAACCAACAATTTCAACACTCGGTTTCATGTTGCAGAAATAAGACATCTAAATTGATACTACAACAAATGTACAAAATTCAAGGATATGATGCAGGGGAAGACAATGCAAAAATCTGTCAGCTGATGTATATTCCCAAGCTTTGGACAAGATCTGAACCTGAAATTAGACCAAAGAATCCAAAAGGATTAATATCAATAATGAATGTGGTACTTCATATGTACTGTTTGTTAATTCTCTAATATCACATAGTTCTCCTTGGAGGTGTTTGGATGATGAGTTAGTTTGAGGAGTTATGTTGGGTAGTTAAAAAATTGAGATTTTTGTAATAACTCGTTTGGATGTAGATTTTTATGAATGAGTTGCAGCAAAAAACTTGTTTGGATGTAACTTTTTTTTATAGAGGAGTTAGAGACAATAGCTTGTTTGAATATGGATTTGAAATGAGGAATTATTTTGAGTAATTGAAAATGAATGATTAGAAATGATTGGTTAGAAATGAGGTTGTTTACTCGGTTCAGATACTTTCCATTCGAATTTACGAGGTCACTGAGATTTGATAAAGG
>JBBMKA010000002.1:5645467-5664705 GCA_037833695.1 Sechiopsis laciniata | reverse complement strand
GCCAGGAACTTGTTTTGTTTTATCAAGGTTATGTTTGGAATGTTTAATTTCAAAGGATTTTCATTTACGTACGCTGTTTTAAATGTTTTTACTTCCATACATGCTGAGTAAGGACTAGGTTTAGGACCATTTATGAGTCGGGTTCTTACAGTTTTATGGAACGAGGTGAATGGTCGTTTGGAGAAACGATGGGCGTTTCTCAAAGCATTTGTAAAGCCATTTTGACACAAGCAAAAAAGATGAAGAGCTAAATGGGCAGTTGAACAAGAGGATGGAAGCCTGGGACTAGAGGCAACTCTCAGCTGTTCAGAACATTGGGAAGAAAACAAGTCCTTTTTTATAGAAGAGACGTCAAAGAAGGAAGAAGTTTAAGATAAGTAAAAGCTAGTGGGCCTTTGTTTAGATGTTGGAGGAAGAAGTCAACCTATGTGGCAGTTTCCACCGAGCTCTCCGCCAAGGAGATAAACAAAGAGGGTGGGTGGGTTTCCTTTTTAATCGTGACATCTGTCACAAACCTGCTTCCAATTGTGTTGTTTGCTCTCATCCATGCAGAGGCTTAGAGGGTAGGTAAATGGGATACGTGGTGGACCCAGTTAGGGCAGCGCGTGAACCTTACTACTGATCTAACTGGTCTTGTCTTGTTCATGTTGAATCAAACCACTGGTTTAACTAGTTAGGGTCAGGTCCGACTCAACCAAATTCATCAAACCTAATTAGTCCTAGGGATGAACATAAGTTGTTTTCTTTCAAAATGGGACAACGATCGATTTTTTGGAGTCCTACGATTAATCTCTTTCTTCTCATCTTTAGTGGTTGGGTCGTCATGGATTACTTTACCTATTCTTTTGTGGAGGTTTTTGTTTAAGGTTAGTAGTGACATTGTTGGTTTCATAGCATAGTCCATTTTTTGGGGGGAGAATCTCCTTCACTGCTATTGGCTCCATTTTGGAGAAAAATTGTACTAGTTTAGTTGGTTGATTTATGGAAACTTAATTTAAAAAAAAAAAAAAAAAAACTTTGCCTTGTCACGTAACCGAGAGGCTAGGTAGGGGTGTTCATCAGTCGGTCGAGGTCGATTATTGGGTGAAACCAACGCCGACCACCGACGTGTCGGTTAATGTCGGTCGGTAATAATCGGTTATTTAGATGTTCGAGACTTTGATCGACTGAGCACTCGATCAGTCGGTCGATTTTAGTCGGTTATTTTACTTTTTTAAATATTTTTTTTACTCGCGTAAACTAAAAAAAAAGAGGGAAAAATTATCATCTGCTTAGAATAAAAAAAAAATGTAAATAAGAAAAAATAAAGAAAAAAATAAAATACATGTTGTCGTCCATGGAGATAAGAGAAAGAAAAAGGGAATGGAAATGAAGAATAAGAAGGGTAACAGGGTTACGAAAGAGATGAAAGAGTTGGGAAAAATGAAAAAAAAAATAATGGAATAGAAAAGTTATTAATGCATTGAAAGAGAAAAATAAAAGATATTATTATTTTAAAAAAACTCATGAACGGGTTTGCCCAAGAATTGGCCAACTCTTGGGCTAGAAGAAAAATAATGAAAGTGATCACTACACTTTCAAGGTCTATTTTAACATTTCAATTTAATTTTATGTATGTTGTTTTTCAGTTCTTTTGGTCAGAAGAGGAGCTGATTGATAAAAGACATTCTAATATCGCGATGGATGAACGTTCCTTCTAAAAGAGACTTCGTTCCTCAACGGTTTTGAAACTCTTTTCTTATACTTTAGTGGGTTCATGTTCTCAGTGGTTATCATGTTCGTAGGGTTAACCCATAAAGTTTCTTTAACTTCAACCAAGGTAGGTTTGTCTAATTGTTACTGGCTTATTTTGTTAGGACCTATCATTCCCTTATGTCAAAAAGTCGGATTGAAAGGTGTCTCATATCCTATTAAGAATCTCTTTACAACTTTTCATCTTTTTGTTGGCCTAGATCTGAAATGTGGTTTAAAGTTAAAGTTTTATTTGTGTTTTCTTGTTTCTGTATTTTGATTCCTCCTATTTAGGAGAATCGTGATAAGGTTTGGTTTATTATGTAATGAAGTACTTTGATTTCAAAAGAAAAAATAAAAAATAAATAAAACTCATAAGTGTTTTCATAAAAATCCGCGATGTCTTATTTTTTAAAAATTATTATTCTTATTTGTATTAATGAGAAATGAAAGGGAAGTGACTTTTCTATTTTTTTAAAATCAATATTAATAAAAATTAAAATATATTTTTTATAAAATTAAGTTTTTTTAATTTTCTGTCAGACTCCTATCGTATCTTCAACCTAGGGGTGTTCACAGTTGGATTTGGTTCGATTTTGGTCAAAACCAAAGATCGAACTGAACACCTCGATTCTTACATGTAATAAACCGCACAAAATTGATTTTTCTCAGTTTAGATTAGAGAACCGAACTATTTAGTTTCAGTTTCAATTGGTTCAGTTTGGTTTTAACCGAACGTTTTCATTCATGTATCGCAGCACTAAGCTTAAACAAAACAAAGATGGATAAAAAAATGATAGAAAAAGAGGAAAATAAAAAGAAATTGTGCCTGAACTTCAAAGAAATGGCTACTATATATTTTTATGAAACGGGAAATAAATATATTACCAGAGAGGACGGCCATTTTAAGGTTTGAAGACAAAACAAAGGAACTGAGAATAAAAGAAAAGAAGAAAAAGAGAGAGATAAGAAGAGGAAAGAGATCGAGAGTGAAAGTAAAAGAGGAATTGGGTTTAAAATGGACGAAGAGAAATTTATTTTGAAAATAAAATTGAAAGTGAAACAAATATGGATAGAAGAGAAAGTAAAGTAATTTTTATGATAGACAAATGGATTTGATATAAATAGAAGTTGATGTGATATGTTAGATTCATTAATGGAGTGTTTGTGCCACTAAGAATAAGGGGAGAATGAAAATAGAGATGATTCTCCGTGTTTGGGCCACCAGGAATCATTCTCCCATGATCACGTTTTTCAAAAATCATTTTTTTTATTCTTTCCATAACTACTTTTTATTCTCTCTTCAACAATTTTTCATACATCACATCACTATTTTTTACTCACATCATATTCATTATTTTATTTTTCTCATAATCATTACTTTTATTTCAAACACAAATAATCATTATCTTCACTTCAAACACAAATAATCATTCCCCTTTCTATTCTACTCCTCATTACCATTCCCTCCTTAATCATTACCATTTTCCTTGCCTCAAACACACCCTAAATGTAATGCAATGAGCTTTTTTTTTTTTTTTTTTTTAAGAACCGAATGCATTGAGCTTTATTTTTTTTTATTTATATAGTGAAATGTACTTAAAATTTAAAAAATGCAATTAAAAATGTGGTTGTCATTGTCCTCGGGGTTTTTTTCGATTTCCTCGGTTTTGTAGATAATAAACCACGGACCAAACCGGAAATTTTGGTTTTCAATAATTTTAAACTGAAGAATTAAAAAAAAATTGGTAAAACTGAACCAACCACTCAAATTGGATCGATTCGGTTCGGTTTGATTCGATTTTTGAACACCCCAACTCTCACCCTTCTTTCTCTCTCTCTTTATCTTCTCGTCTTCTTCTTCTTCTTCACCTTCTCTTTTACTTCAAAAATTTCTTTATTTTTTACTAAAAAGAATAAAAAAAACTTCTTTGAATATACATATTTCGGTCAGTCGGTCGATTTTTTTACCATTTTTTAACCGATTTTGCAAAATGCAAGCCGACACCGACCGACCATCTTAAAAAACCATCAAATTGACGTTGATTTTGTCGATTTTGGTCGATCAAGTCGATTTTGAACATCTCTGAGGCTAGGTTGTATTTTGGTTGTGGTTTAGTAATGGACATTTATTATTAAAAAAAAAAAAAAAAACAGAATCAGAACATTTGCAAAAAAGATGATATTAATGATTTAAAAAACACTACATTGATACAATGATACAAATAAGACATAGTACACAAAAACCATTTTGGTTTACACAAACACAACAGTTTGTGAAATTATAAACACAAACTCAACAGTTTTTCCCATTCTTCCTATTTACACAAAAGCAAAGAGATAGAAGATTGTTAAATCCCCAAATGGGGGGAAGAAAAGAAAACCCCAAAATCTTTGATGATTTCCTCTCTTCTGCAATTCTCCTTATCTCCCCACATATTCTTCATCATTTCTCCTTCAATGGCGCGATCTTGGACTTCTCACAGCGGTCAAACTTTCCAGGTACGAAACCTTATTGTTCGTCTCCATAATCCCAGTCTTGTTCGCGTTTTTCAGATCTGAATCCGCCATTAATTCATCCAAAGCCCCGAACGTACCCTTCTTCGTCTCGGGCTCGCTTTGTTCTTGGTCCCAACCCATGAAATCCAGCAGCGTCATTGACCCTGTCGTCTCTAGGCTGTTGTTTCTGTTTTCTCTTTTGTGCGGCGATTTTTCCGGCGGAGTTTCGCATTTTGGTTTCCTCTTTGGCGCTGCTGTCTGTGGTGGGGTTTGAGTTAAGGCGTCGGCGTGGAGTATGTCTTCGATTCGAGACATCACTGTGAAGGCTAAGCTTTCTAGTGTTCTCGAGTAGCTCTCTAATACGGCGTGTCCCACGTCCTGCAATGAAGAGTAACTTCTAATTGATCTTGAAATTTTCAAACAAGTTTGTTCGTGATGCTTCTCTTTGAAACTAGGAATTTAGAACATGTTTGTTTGTTTGCTATGCTGTGGTGAAGATATTGATATTCACCTCGACTATTGTCACAATACATGAGATCTGATGTGTAGTAAACTACTAAAAAATTAATGATTAAGTAGGTGGTCGGCATGAATTGAATACCGTCACTTTTTTGTGATGCTTCTCTGTGAAACATGGAATTTACAACATGTTTGTTTGTGCTCTATGCTGTGATAAATGATGATATTCTTGATTATTGTCACAAGACATACTGTTTACCCTACAATATTTGGATGTTATGAGAAACTTATAGAAAATTAGTTCTATGTTAGGTGACTAGTATAGATTGAACCCATCACCTATTTAGTTAGTTAAGACACTCTTGTCCACTAAATCAGTCATTGACGGTTAAGAAGACAGGATATTGTTTTGTGATGTTGGGTAGAATTTTAATAAGAGCGAGTTCAGCCTAGAGTCGAGAAGCTTTGATTTTAGTTTGGATAATATGTGTTTTTGGTGTGTAAAAAGAGATAGATTATAGAAATTGAAGTTTGTATATCTGTGGGTTTATGGTTTGTACAGCTTATTAAGTAGCATAGAATGTGGATTCATGAGTATGAGTTCGTATAAAACAGGTTCATGCAGCTAAGTTGGCAATAGCATAACTTGAGATAACAAACACGCACACCGAATGTAGATTTTTCTTTTTGCGTTTGAGTCATATCATATAAATCTAACAGGAGAGTTGTTGGCTTAGATAGGGTGATGTGGAAGGCCCACACTCTTATGGGTCCGGACATGTTGCATTTTATGTAGGAGGCATATGAGAATTTAAACCACATGCTTTGTTGAGATTGTAAGATAACTTTTGAGGTGTGGAGTCCATTCTTTGAAGTTTTTGGTCTTAATTTTGGTGAGGCCAAGGAATCGAGAGACATGATCATGGAGTTGTTGGCTTCTCCTTCCTTTCATTAGAAGTGAAAGTTTGCGTGGAAAGTGGGATTGTGTGCTGTTTTGTGATGTACCTGGGGTTAAACCGTTAAAGAAATAATAGAATTTTAAAGGGGTTACTTGAGAGATCTTCGGAGATTGTCTGGCTTCAGTTACTAAGTTTTTTTTTTTTTTTTTTTTTTTTTTTCTTTTTTTTGTAATTATCTAACTAGTGTAGTTTCTCTTGATTAGAGACCATTCTTGTAGGTGGTCTCCTTTGCTTTTTTGAGCTGTTGTTTTTGTGTTCCCCTCTCTTTGTTGTTCTTTCTCAATGAAAGTTTTGTTTATCATTATATATATATATTAAATGGTTTATTCACCCTTAAACTTGATTTAGAAGTTAATAATTGAGATTATAGACATGGAAAAAACTTTCTTTTACCCGATTGAACTGAATTTTGCTGATGTCTAGTGAAGATTGTGAGATTCCAGGGAAACGGTGCTTAAGTATTAGCAAGATGGTCTCTGCTCTCTCTTCAAAAAGTTCTCTCTTTTCCAAGCTCACTCCTGAACCCCATGCAGATTTCGAATCTTTCTGGTTCATCTTCCTCCTCCAAATTATTATGGAAGCTTCAATTCGGTCTTTAAGATTTACGATTTTATGCTCTGATGTTAGGTCCATGCTGGAGAGAAACTGATCGGGATCAAATAACTCAACTGTTATATGTTTGTAGATGGAATCCCCTAGGCTTGCCCTTCCATTCTGTAATACCAAAAACAAAACTTAATTACAGGTGTGATTTCAAAATCATTAATAAACGTACTTGGTTTCACTAACTTTAGGGAGAGATTCAATGTAGTCTTCAGGGATCTCCATTTCTGATATGATTTGAGCATTTATAGCCATGGCTGCTTTGAGGACTTGATTGACACAATCTTTCTGGCACTGCAGAAACTTTCTTGACATTTCTGATAAACCATTTGGAGGAACTTTTGCTGCAGGTAGCCACCATTTATCATCTTTCCTCATGTTATTTCCTTTCTCGTCATCAGCATCTTTCGATACGTAATAGAACTCATTTTGGTCTTTAAAATTATCCAGACAACCCTGTGTTTTGTCATGGCAAATCCAATATCACATAGGAATCGTTCCACTAAAGCAGAAAAAGAAAGAAAGAAAAAATGCAGTAAATTGAGGCCATAGTTCTTACAATCAACATGGCATCAAGCTTCTTCAAAGCTGGGATATTCAAGCGCAAATCATTTCGTTGTCGGGTCACCATTATCTAGAACAGAAATAAACTTCAGTTGTAAGTTAGGTCAAGGGAAGAAGGAACATTTGAGTCAAGGTCCAGGTGTTAATGAGCTGAAAAGATTAAAGTTTTCTCTAACCTAAGTTTGGAGAATCATATCAGTAGATTTTAATTACAGAGTTGAAAGTGAAGAGTTACCTCCATATTAGTTCCATCCTTGGATATCTGTTGAGAAGGAACAAACTCAACAATGTGATCTGTAACGAATAAGAGCAACTGGATTTCTTTTTTCCATGTTGCTTTTCTTTTTTCTGACATTGGCTCAAGACGCCGTTGTTCTCCGAAGACGGAAGCTGCAACATTGACAAAATTTTAGATCCTTACAGACAAATATCTCTGCTACCATGTTAGATAATTCTAGGTACACACCAGCAAGGTTTGTGATTGCATTAGACAATGCCAAGGCTGAGGTAACACCCTTCCCTCCACCAGACATGTCTTCCCCCAAGAGCAACTTTGCAAACCTCTCTTTAATTTGTTGCATTTCTGAATTATAACCAAAATTGGAAGACGATGTTAATGGCAGAATCAAACAAAATCCCTTTCTTCTAGAATAAATAACAGCCTCATTTTGATACCTAAACTTCACAGGCCTATTTAGTCCATTTTGGTTCAACTTTAATATGCCTATTTTAGACTTAGTCCAAAACTTCTAAAAGACAACCATTTAGTTCTTAAATTTTACAAATGAATAATGTGTACTTGTTAACTTCAACAAAATGAACAATGTGCCGTCGATAAGAGCATAGCTCAACGACATGATGCATGAGCTTATGACTAAAATGTCCTAAGTTGTTTGATCCCTCATCTCTAAATGTTGTTGAATTCAAAACAAATGAATAATGTGTCACGAAGTCACATAGGTTGATTAAGGTGCAGAACACAAAACCTATGGTCTTCTCATCTCTGGCTTCCTTCTCAGGTGCAATGTCGTCATCCATGCCGCTCAACTTTGGCTTCAAACCCTTTTCTGTTCGATTCGACGGAGCCCGTTGCAGCCCCCCTTGATGTTTCTCAATGGAGCTGTTGTGAACCAGCGTCAACCCTTGGCTTCTCGACAGCACCCGCAGCAGCCCTACCTGAAGTTTCTCGTTAGAGTTGTTGTGAACTGGCGTTGATCCTTGGCTTTTCGATGGCGCCAAATCGTCGTCAAAGACGGTGTCCGAGATGCTGGCAGTCTCCACGCTCAAGCTCTTGGCATGTGATCCTCTGAAATTAAAGAATTTGGATCTGAATCCTTCCTGCTCCTGCTCCATAGCATGAGCCATCCTCAGTTTCTTGACGAAACGTTTGACTTTCAACAAACCGGCAACTGGGTGATGAATTGCTTATGGTTTTAGTCAGCATAGAGAGAAAAATGAAGAGAATAGAGAAAAAAAAAAAGGAACAGGACTTTGAGAGGAAGAAGAAGAAAAAAGGTCGATGGGTTGTTTTTGTTTTGCTTCTCTTTTACCTCCTTCGAACTGAGAAACAATGAAAGTTTTGGTTTTGCTCTTATCTCTATCTCTCTTTCTGTTTTTTAATTTGGTCTTGTTTTTCTCTCTCTATTTTGAGAAGGGTGGTTAGAAAAAGCAGGAATGAATGAAGTATTTTCAACTTAATTTTGTTTTGGAGGAAGAATTTGCTTGGAAGGGAGTGCTTTATTCTGGATGGTTGAGGTGAAAATTTTCAGGTCAAAGCTAAAAAGAAAATTGTAAAACAGTCATCCTTCATTCATAACCATCAATCTCTGTCTCTCTCTCTCTCTCTATAAAGGATAGCCATTTTAGGTGCATGAAGCAGACCAATGGTTTTTTTCTTTTTCTTTTTCTTTTTCTTTTTTCCAAAGTAGTTCAATGCCATATTTTCTTGGCTTTTCTTAATATGTATTTATTGGTCACATGAAGAACAATATTTTAGCTTTTTTAAAATAATAATAATAAACTTAACCCCATTAAGTTTATTCAATTTTTAGTTTCTAAATTTTAAAATATTTAATCACTTGCTTTGAGGGGTTTGTTTGAGAGTTGAGCTAATAAGACGATTGGGTTTCTTCTATTATTTTTATTTCAATATTCATTTTACCTGGTCGATCAAAGTACAACTTAATATTCATACTCTACAACATAAAACACGGAATTTTTCATGTATAATTAAAAAAACAAAGATTTTATTAAAATAATAGTTTCTTAGAAAAATTTTGTGTATAACAAAAATTGAGGTGGACTTCGTAAAAAGACGAAAAAAATTATGTTCATGATAATTTGAATCAATGCAATAAATAGTCTTTAATTAGTATACATATAATTTTTCTATCGATACTACAAACAGTCTTGAATCAATATATCGACTCATTCCAGCAAAGCAAAGTAAGGCATAAATTCTTATCCCCCAGACTAATTTTTTTGCCCTTTCTTTTCTAGGTAAATGTAATTTGGAACGACAAATGTGGTCATTTTCAGATTCAGAACCTACTTTCATATTACTTTATTTTCCTAATTTATTTGTTTGTTTAGTGTTTTTAGTGGTTGATTTTGCCAGCTATCTAGTTTGTGGCTTTTTTATTTTCCTTCTTTTGAATAAAAAAACAAAAACAAACAAACAAATATACATACTCACCAAAAACCAACAACCTTTTTACACAATATCTAAATCAGACAGTATCAAAACTCTAGACTTTAAAATCTTAATTTGTTTGAAGGTAAATTCAGTTTTTTTTTTTTTTTTTAATCGTTTTTCTTAATAATACTTTAAAGATTGTTCTTTTAAATTAGATTAATCATGGAGTGTTTGGTATGATTGAAAGGGAAGAGTTTGAGGTATGATTTTCTTTTTCTCTTTATTTGGTAGGAGGGATAAATATACCCCTACCAAACACCAATTACATTCCCGTTTTCATATCAAACTAGATTTTATACCACTTACACTCTTAACCACTCCCAACTCTTTAAGTCAAATAAGTTTTTCTATTACTTTCACCACTGGTTCTTTATACAAAGTATAGAATTTTGCCACTCACATTTTTTTTTTCCTTTTCAATTCAACAACATTTGAAGTTAGAAGTCCAAACATGAAAACTCTTAGTTACTAAGTCATATATGATACCTTTCGAGTACGACTTCTTTTTACCACTCACATTCTCCACCACTCTTAACCACTTATATAAAATAATTTTTTCTCCTCCAAACTCCTCCTACTAAACAACCTTTCCAAACTCTTTCCTTCCACTCATATCAAATATTCCAATAAGATTTTATCTTTAGCTCTATATACACACACGTGTGTATCTTCCAAAAAGTAAACAAAAAAAGTATTACTTTTTTTGTTACAAACTAATTAATTACTCAACTTTTAAGAATGTATTTAATTTGTTGTTTGTACTTAAAAAAAGCCATAAGTACGTGACATGAGCTGTTAAATAGTTGTCTCATATAAATATATTTCTATAATGTTTAAATTTTTTTTTAAAAAAACTCATTAATCTATAAATATAAAATTAAACTATATCCTATGAAATTGTAAACTTTAAATTTCATGTATAATAAATTGTGAATTAAAAAAAAAGTTGAATAGATCAATAACATTAAACCCAAAGTGAAAATTCAAAGATTAATAAAAATTATAAGTGTAAAGATATATCGACATATTTAAAAAAAAAAAAAAAGGAAAAAAAAAGAGTCCTATCCAACATAAGTATGCTAAATGAAATGAATTTAATAGTTTTGACGGAAGTTGAATTATAAAAGCTTAGCTTTAGCTCTGGCTCTCAACCAATAGAGCCTACCCAAGTTTGAGTCTCTTAACTACGATAGTACTAAAAGATTATTTACGTTCAAAACCTTACCTATAATATAAAATAACTCGAACCCGTGATCGTAGAGTGGAAATGAATTAATACCAAACCAAATAACCAATCGCGTCAACGACTCATTCGATGATAATTACCAGAATTATATCTAAATAATAATAATAAAAAAATAACATTAATAAATTTCTCTCTTCTAGCCTTCGCTCGTGCTTATGCCCTAAACTCAAGGGACAAAAAGCTAAAATAACTTTAGTTGCTTATATTAAAATTAAAATTTTATTATATCGTATGCATCCATCAAATTGAGATAGATTCGCCAAATTTTTTTGAAAATACCTAGTAAAGCATCACAAGGGTTAACCATCTTTGTGATGCTTTTTTAGGGTCATGAAATGTTTTACAGACATTTTTTTTATACTTATTTTGACGCTTTTTTACGTAGGCAAAACTCAAAATTCTTTCTATATAGAAATTAAAATGTGATTTAAACTCTAATCTAGTTATCATTTTGGTATCATGTGTGTGTGTTTTTTCTTTCTTTTGAACTCACATATTTTAGTACAACAACACTATACTCATATATATTTATAAAAGCCAATAAGAACACTAATTTAGTGGCTTTAGTTTACAACAATAATCAAGAGGCGATAGATTCGGATTTCTTACCCCCAATTGTGTAGAAAATAATAATAATAATAAATCATAGTTTTGTATGGAATCCTTTTGTATTAAAAAAGTTTTCTTCAAGCGCACATTTTGTGGGGATTTACAAATGATTACCTTTAAAATATATATAGACCTCTGAGTTCAATCTTAAAAAATGATATTTGACTCTCATATTATTTGAGAATAGTAGTGTCTTCTATGTAAAATTTGTTGTCTCCCTCCCCTAATTTATACTAAATAAAAAGGAAGTAGAAAAATCAAACGTACCTTACAAAATTACAATCACCAAAATATACTAAATTCAAAATTGATGTAAATAATATAAGTATAGATTAAAATATCAATTTAGTCTATAAACATGGAAGTTTGCTCTATTTTGGTTCATAAATATTTAAATGTGCAATTTTAGTATTTAGAATTTGAAATTTATTTTATTTTAGTTCCAATTTTAATTTATGTACTTTAAAACTAAAATTTTACATTGTTAATTATGAAAATTATAAAGTTAATATTAATTAAAATTGGTTCAATAATATTAATAAATTTTAATATAAGTAAAGACTAACATATTTCCAAATTTTTTAAAGAGAGATATTGTTTTTTTAAGGAATTTGAAACAAATTTTTTAGTGAGCAAAATCTTTTTTTTTAAAGAATCAATTTCAAGTTTTTTTTTTTTTTTTTTAAATCATATATTAAAATTGAACCTTTTAAAATTTAGAGATTCAAATCCATATTCATTAGACAACATGCATATTTTACTAAAGGTTTGTGATGATCTCTCTCGTAATGTAGGACAAGTTATGTCTACGATATAATCGGTCATCTGCTATATGATCCTTCTCGAGTATTTGTAATTCACAACTGGGTCTAATATCCGTTTTACCCATATAATTACATTTTTATCCTTTAGCGTCATTGACTCATCTAATGAATAAGTTGTCTTGTTGAATCATAAACTATTATCCTCCCAGGCCAATGCGAGTCAGGTACCTTTTGTTCAAGTCTTGGAATTAATTTAGAACAACTTACTTCCACAAGAATAGAGAATGAGTGAATTCCATCTTGTCACGTTGTATTCTAACCTACTCACTACGATAATTTCCAACATGGGAGACATATTGAACCAACATCATTGATTGTGCTCACCCATGCACATAAATGAAGTTTTCACAAACAGGAGTTCACAACTCACTCATGATTGAGATCATACTAGCATACCATCATCCTAGTGAAATATCAATTCACTACTATAACAAAATTATTTAGACGCATCAAGTATTTTTGGTCCGGTATTATGCAAAACTCTTTTGCATAAATACCTCCATTAACACTACTGCACAGGAACAACCAGGATCAAACTATCTACAACTATTGCAAAGCAGGTCGTACAAACAGTGTTATCAGTACAAGACGCCCAACCTAAGTCCATATACTGTAGGCAAGTTAAGGTCATCCACTTAGACGCAGATCCACTTGTATATCCCACATACTTGTCCAAGTGTTTATAATGCTGACCTCGGGTTTAACACCATTAATCCAATTAATTCGTTTAGTTAAGATAATGTAAAAATTAAATAATAATTAATAACTCTTTATTAATTACAACTAAATATAATAAATGTTCTTTAATTACAAACTACTAGGCTTTTAGGGCACAACCCCTAACAATACTATTAATAATGGATAAGAGTAAACTCAAAAGTTTAAATAAATCATAAAAGCATAAATGAACTCTAAATTATAGTGTTAATTTTGATGCAAAGATGCACAACAAACTTGAATTTGAAAACGATATGTTGGTCTTCAAAAATTTATTGATCATTTTTAAAACTTGACTAAATTCAAACATTTAGATAGCTAAATTATTTAAATAATTCAAGTTAGAAATCAATTTCACAAAAAAAAAAAAATGATAAGTTATCATTCAACTTTAAAGAAGTGAACAAACCCTTACAAAACCTACCTATTTAGATTTTCAAATCCATCCGAACGAAAAAATAATCTTTTCTGTTTTTGAAGAGTTAGGAGAGATGACTATAGTTATGAAATTTTAATTGATAAAACATATTTGATCAAATTATTAATATTTTAAATGTTAATAATGTATGTTTACTTTCATAAATTTTCATGGAGGAGAAAAGTACTAAAGAGAGAAAGAAGAAATAACCATTTTCAAGTAAGGATATTTTTGTAACTTTTTCGAAAGGTCAATGACATATATTATTTAAACAAAATTTTAGAATTTTTCATTCAACATTTAATGTGATGATATTTTTTTTAACATTTTTATAAGTGATAACTCTAAATGATAGAGTTATTTAAGCCTTCAGACTATAACATTTCTGCATTTTTAATAAAAATAAATACATTATGGAGTAGAAATGTTGGTAGAAGTTATAGATATTTGTATAAGTTTTGCGTGGCCAGTAAAATGCATGATAACGTCAAACTAGGATTAATTATCACTTAAGTAAAGTGAATTACACGCATTAGAGCAAAAACACGTCAAGAACCCAAGTCTGGTTAATGCGATATCTGTTATGCAGGATTGGGAATGCTTCGTGTCACACTAAAGGAAGAATGCGAGGATGAAACACGCCGAATATGGAAAGAATCAAGAGAATATAGGAGGATCATCTAATTCGCCATAAAATCAAATAACAGGTTTGTTGAAAGATGGAAATTCAAATTTTCTAAATTCTTCATTTAATAATGAACCCAACGATGAATTTAAATAGAATATAAGAGATGACTTAATTACAAAAGAAAAAGATAAGATCTAATCATAAAATGAAATATGACCTAATCATAAAAGATATACAATAATATTTAATCTAATCCTAAAAGGAAAAAATAAATAAAAATACTATTTTACTAAAATTAACATAAACCAACAAAGTCTAAAGATTCTCGCGAAGATCATACTTGGACTACAAGAAACGACAGACACCTATAAATAGATGAAGGATCGATGACCAATGGGTGGTTAATTCTGCTAGGGTTTCACTGCGGATCGATTGCGAGGTTGCCGACGGTTCGATTGAACCCTCGGCCATGTCTATTGTCTGTAAACCTTAGTAAGCTAGTACAATGGTGTCTGTTGGTGTTCAGAATTTGCAAGTGACAGTAGGGTCGGCACTTCAACAACACGTGTTACTATGTTATTTACTGTTTTCATAGATAGGATTTCATCGCTTTATTTACAGCAATTAATAGGAGTAGGTTGTAACGCAGACTTAGCTTAAGATTATGAGTGGTTGTTTTCAGAATTGATCATCCTGTTCGCATTCTCATGCATATTCTTAATCAAAGATGCATCGTAAGAGAAGTATGGAATGATAAGTAATTAAGTTAAGTTAAGGATAAAGGAAGATGTATTCATATTTACGATGATTGCTTTGCATTAGTAAGGATCGATTGACAACCCACCTATAGCCCCATTTCCGTTCGCCTTAAGAAAATGAGTGGCAAGGGATTAACCCAACCGTAATCGCTAGGCTACGCTTAATCTTTCGTATTCTTAGAAATAGAGTTAAAGATAACCTTCTCACTAGTTGCATGCATATCACTTGGTAGATTTGCAAACCCACAGACAATGTACCAGAAAGTTGCTATAGAGTGTCCTGAAAGGGAGCTTTTAAGTAATAGAGTAGTGTGAACTAATCTTCTTTCCATCACTATTCTAAGTTAGTCTTAGTTGCTTTTAAGCTCATCTTCTCGCTTTTAATTATTTAGTTAACTATAGACCTAAACCCAAACCCAAATTGAAATTGTTTATTATTATGTACCGACTCTTAAGAAACACTTATTAATTACCAAGTCCCTATAGAGAACGATAAAATAAATACTTATTACTTACTTCATACTCGACTTCATATTAATGCGTGATTCGAAGCGTAGGACTTAGTCTCACATTTAGAATTTATCATTAGTTTAATTATAGCACAACCTCACCGCATTAGTGAAGCTAAGAGATATTTTTTGAAACTTTTTTGAAGTTTAGAGATATTTTGAAACAAAACTTAACGTTTTCTATTCAAATTCATCGATAAATATATATATTTGAAACATTTTAAAAAATATTTTAAAACATTTCAAAGGAGTATATTTGACACAATCCTCATCATTCACAGATTTTATTTTATTTTTTTAATTTTGCCTAAAACAAAATTTTTACATAATTTATTCTTTTACAGCCTATCATTTCCGTTTCGCCCAACGGAATAAACGGCATGTGCCGTTCTGTTCAAATAAAAAATGGAAATCATTAAAAAAAAAAAAAAAACGTCATCGTTTAAAATTTATTCAAATAAAACACCCTTGATTAATTATATATAATTTCCATTTCGCTTCTTCTTCTCGTTTCTTTACGCGCGTCAGAATCTTCTCTTCTTCACATTCATCATCTACATCACATTATTCAGCATCTCCCAAAACCCTAATCTCAGCCCTAATTTCTCAACGATGGAATCCATCACCGTTCTGATGACTTGCCCGATGAACACTTACCTGGAGCAGGAGCTTGACAAGCGCTTCAATCTCTACAAGTTCTGGCAGTTTCCTCAAAGATCGCAATTCCTCGCCGAGCAGTGCAATTCCATTCGCGCTGTAGTTGGAAATGCTTCGGCTGGTGCCGATGCCGCTTTGATCGATGCCTTGCCGAAGTTGGAGATCGTCTCCAGCTTCAGTGTTGGCTTGGATAAAATCGATTTGAAGAAGTGCAAGGAGAAGGGGATTCGGGTCACTAATACTCCCGATGTGTTGACCGAGGATGTTGCGGATTTGGCGATTGGGTTGATCTTGGCGGTGTTGAGGAGGTTGTGTGAATGCGATAGGTATATCAGGAGCGGGAAGTGGAAGATCGGTGACTACAAATTGACTACCAAGGTTTTGTGTTTTTTTAGCTTGATACTGCTTGGTATTTTCTTTTGTAGGGCGTGTATGAGTTTATTGGCTGAATTTATTTGCTATTATCAAGAATTTTTAGCTGAAGGATCCCATTATTATTTTTTTTTGAAAACCGGGAAATCGGACTTCGCTCCATTGTAGCCGTAGTAACCACACTTGTCCCTAGACCAAGCACCATGAGACATAGAAAGGATAGAGACACGTGAGATGTCTACAAATTAATGTCACAAATTCACAGGTTGAGTCTCGAACGGAAACTTTGAGAGAGCACACCTTCAAAACCTAAGTCTCCGACCACCATGCCACCCCTTGAATTTATCTATGTTTGTAGGTGTTAGAAAATGCAAGTAGTCAAATGATCATAAAGCTTTCTGGTTGCTGAATTCAATTGAGAAGTGGTAATAATAAATTCAAGTAGTTGAATTGTTGTTCTATGCCATTTATTGAAACGACTTGAGGAAGAGATGCAAATTTCTGGTTTCGAGCGCCATTCATTTGATCTGATGTGTTCTGTTCTTTAGATTTTAGAGACCACACATGAACCAATTACAATCTTGGAGTTATACTTGCCCTGAGTTTCAGCACTGACGTGATTCCACATAGTGTCTCAGAAGCTCAAAATTCTGTAACTTTTTTTTCGATTACATTTGTTTCTGGAATTGCAGATTTCTTTCCATTTGTGAATAGGAACAATGATATTCTTCCAATTTTAGTCTACTATATATGTACTTAAGATATGAGCGGAAAATGTTGTCTGAGTTTAGAAAAATTTATGTTTGCTTCTGATTTGTGTTTGTGTTCTGGATTATGCTTTCACGTAATATGTTTGTACTGTGGCTGCTATAGTCTTTTGTATACATGGTTCCTGACTGTTTTTATAATTCTATATCAATGGTTTCTACCAAATAACAATTATCCAGGAACAATTGAGGTTTAGAGGTAAAAAAGAAACACCCCTTTTGCAAATACTTGCATAGATTACACTTCATTTTCTGACAATTAATTTGAATTGGCAATTCTATCATTGAAATTAGTGGCCTTCTTTTTTGAGCAGACTGCAGCTTATTTACCTGTTCAAACTTCAAATGTTATTATTGATTTAAGTTACCCAAGGATTTTTTTTTCAAGTTCTTCAGCACTATTTTCTGTTTCAAATAAAACACGTATATGTTCATTTGTTTCCTCTTGTTCTTGTGTCTGCAAGTTTAGAATGTGCTTATTGTTTCTGAAATTTCTTTGGATCTAAAATGCAAGGCATAGTCTAAAATTTCTTCAAAGGATCCTCGGAAAGTGCATGTGTTTTATTCTCAAGTGTTAAAGTTTCCTCTTTTTGTCTGGTAATAGACAGAATGAGAAATTAGTGCCAATATTTAGAGATGTAATTTGGTTTGATGTTCTTCCTGTTTAAGTTGAACTATGGTGGGTGAATGCTCGGTAATTATGGGTATTTGAGAAAACGGCAAACATAAAGGCTTCAACAAGATAGCTACTTTCTAGTTTCTATGTCTGAACATTAATTTTTCAAGATAATAAAAGGAGAGGAGACATGGACGCTTTTATCTTACTTCTCTGGTCACCTTTTAATGTTTTTTTTTTGTTACAATGTTTCTACATTGGCAAGTATTTTATAATTTGTTCTTCTATAATGGGATAAGGTATCCACTTGTTTCTTTGTAATTATTCTTGATTAAGTACTAAAAATGGCATTGTTATTTCTTCTCAGTTCTCTGGAAAATCAGTTGGCATTATTGGTTTGGGAAGAATTGGCTTGGCAATTGCTAAGAGAGCTGAAGCATTCAGCTGTCCAATATCTTACTACTCAAGAACAGAAAAGGAAGGTTCCAAGTACAAGTACTATTCAAACCTTCTCGAGTTGGCTTCCAACTCTGATATTCTGATCGTCGCTTGCCCACTATCAAAAGAGACTCACCACATCATTAATCGTGAAGTTATCGACGCGTTGGGTCCAAAAGGTGTTCTCATCAACATTGGGAGGGGTCCTCACGTCGATGAACCCGAATTGGTAGCTGCCCTGGTCGAAGGCCGATTAGGCGGTGCGGGGCTTGATGTGTTTGAGCATGAGCCTGAAGTGCCCCAAGAGCTATTTGCACTTGAAAATGTTGTCATGGTGCCACATATTGGAAGTGGAACTGTGGAAACTCGAAGAGACATGGCGAACCTTGTGATTGGAAACCTCGAAGCTCACTTCTCCAATAAGCCTCTGTTAACTCCGGTGGTGTAGTTGTGATTTATGAAAATATTAGCCTATGATGAAGCCTGGAAATTTCTATGCCTGATGAAACCAGTAGCCAAAAGGTCAATTTATCCAATAATCGGGCAATGCGAACAAATCAATGTGGTTCTGGTTCGGTTATTACCATCTGGTGATGTTCATAACTTGAATCTTCTGTGGTTATTACTTCCATCTATTATTGGTTTTGTTTAAAGCCAACATTTATCTCATCTTTATCAATCTGATGAATATCAACAGGTGTTTTATTATTTTAGGGAACAAATCCATTTTAAAACTTGGAGTTGGGTCAACAAATGAACCTTAAACTTGAACAAAGTACAAAATTTTAACTTAAAAAATCGAGATGTATACAAAATTAAGTATGCATACATTTTAAATCTTTGGATCTCAACCTTTTAGAAGAAAAGAGAAGCAGCTTTAATGCCGATTTTCTTTCAAAATTAATTAATTTTTCACTTATGTTTTATATTCATTAGATGATACAATTGCCTATATTAGTAAAAATGGGTAAGTGAGTAATTAGAGGAGCCAATAGTTCAATAGTTCAACCAAGCTTTTTTTTTTTAATCTCACCTTATTGTTGTTGAACTCAAAAGTAGAGGAGTTTTTGAAATTATAACTGTTTTTAAAGACCCCGTTTGATAACCATTTTGTTTTTCGTTTTTTGTTTCTAGTTTTTTATTTTTGAATTTTGGTTTTTTGTTTTAAA
>JBBMKA010000002.1:5612591-5645367 GCA_037833695.1 Sechiopsis laciniata | reverse complement strand
ATATATATAGTTTAAAAGTTTATAAGATGATATACCAAGATTAAATATTTTATATTTTTTAGTTCAACTACAATTAAGAGTGAAAATTTTAAATTTATAATTTATTGATTGTAAACACACATTTAAGTTTTTTTTAATAAAATATATTTTTTAGTTGAATTATTCATTTTATTACTAAATTAAACATTTTTAAAAGTCCTGAGTTTTGAACCATTTCTTATTATTCTTATTACCATTAAAATGAATTCATGACCCATTAATTAGCACACTACATTATATTGATTGAGTTATGTTCTTGGATGACAATATGAAAATATGTTTTTATTTGGTAATTAGGTTTAAAAAGTTGACAGCTTAATTTTGACCGTTAAAAATGGCTCTAAAGTTCAATTGATAATAATAATTATTATTATCATTATCAACAATTAACTTAATTTTTAGCTTTTACAATTTTAGTTTCTTTAATTAGAATAAATTATTGTTTAGTCGAAATAAATTTAAAAGTTATAATTTGCAATTTAACTTCGAGATTAATAGAAAATTTGCTTGGTAAAAGTTTTTGTTCATTCAAAATTGTACAGAATAAGCAATAACAAATTTTTACCGTATATTTCTAAAAACAAGCAATCAAACAAATTTTACGACGTGATTGTTGATATATTCTACCTTTACCCTTTTCACTTTTTCTGTTTTAGAAAAATACTTTTTTTTTTTTTTTTTTCATTTAATAGTTTAAAATCTTATTCAGGTTTTAAAAATAAATCACGACACAACTTGATATAATTTTTTATTTTTTGATAAAAATAAAAATCATCAACCGTTTCTTTATACCTTTATTTATTATTTTTTAATTAAAATATCATTTTGATTTCTACATTTTGAAATTTATTAATTTTGATTACTTTTTCTGGATTTTGTCTGGATTACTGTTTCCGTAAGAAAATACTTTTTTTCTCGATAAATTATTAGAAATATTTTTGCATTTCATCCTTTCTAAACTAGTTTCTAAATAAAATACTGAAATTTTTTGAGATATTTTGTTAAAAGTAAGACTAAAATGAAATATAAATTTAGAAATAAAAACAGAAAGTGATATTTTATTTTAGAAAAGCTTACCGAACTTATTAAATTTAAAAATAATTAGAAATAAGGTTATTTTAAAAACCATATATAATAGTATTAATGAGTATTGTTATATACTTTTTATAGTATTCATATTAGGAGTATATAATACATAATACTATGAATAATAGTAAAACATATTAATAATTATGTATGTAAATACTTAAAAATTTATTTATATTTAGAATTATTTTGTGACAATAATCAATCCAATTTAATTTTCTTTATAAGGTGTTTGGGACAGGTTTTAATTGAAAAGTTATTTAGAAAAATTATTTTGAATAGTTAAAAATGAAGAGTTTGAGCAAAAAATTTGTTTGGATACAATCTTTATGTAAAGAAGCTAGAGACAAAAACTTATTTGATATAGATTTGAAACAACTATTTATTTTTTAATAATTAAAAAAGAATTAATATTAATGAATAGTTAAAATGAATTATTTTACATAATTAAAAATAAAAAGTAAGAAATGACTAATTATTTTTAATAGTTACAAAAATTCATTTAAACATAATTATTTAATTATTTAACAATAAAGAGTAAATATTCATTTTAGACTGTACATAAATTCAACAAACAAACACCCCTATAAATATACACAAACACAGAAAAAAACAATTTAATGAAATAAAACCTCAAAATAGTACACTCGTTAGAATACCGTGAACTTGATTTATCTCTTTCGTTCTATTTATCTTTTTTGTACGGACAGCGTCCCCATTTCTCAACCTATAAGCTCCCTTTGTCTCTTAGCCCTTCTTTTCACTCCACCGCCATTAATGGCCGTCGCCATGTCCGACGACCACCAACCTCGCCGCGTTGTTATGAACGTTCCTTCTTCTCCGGCTCTCTCTCTCACGCTTGTACTCATCTTCTTCCCTCCTTAATCTCTCTCTGCAAAAAAAAACGCACCTCTAATGGAGTTTTTTTTTTTTTTCAGGCTGGAGGTTTTGGCAATGCGGCGGCGAGGAGAGACGACAGCTGCAGTGAAAACTCCGATCCGGCGGGGTCTAGATCGGCGGAGGATTTGTGCATCGATCTCGACGATGAAGACGAAGAAAAATTACAAGGAAATAGGAAAAAGAGAAAGAATCGGCATAGTTCAGAGCAAATCAGAGAAATGGAGAAGTACGTATATATTTTTGTTCAACATTTTTTGTGTTCATTTCAAGATTGTGTGAAATTTGCAGAGTGTTTAAAGAATCGCCTCATCCAGATGAGAAACAGAGGCAGCTACTCAGTGAGAAACTCGGTCTTCATTCCAAGCAAATCAAATTCTGGTTTCAGAATCGTAGAACTCAAATCAAGGTTTTCAGTTCTCTTACTCAACAGTTTCTTCATCTTCTTTTGCTTGATCTGTTTCTGTTTTTTAGGCCAGTCTTGAGCGACAAGAAATGGAGAAATTGCGCAAGGAAAATCAATCCATGAAGGAAATGCTCGAAAAATCTTCTTGCGCTAAATGTTGCTCTTCAGCTACCTCAATCTTCAGTTCTGAATATCAACAACCGCAATTAGTTACTGAAATCGTTCGACTCAAAGCCGAGGTAATAATATTAGGTTTCGATTGCAAGTTCTTAAAATTGATGAAACTAACCTTCGATTCCAGGTTGATAGGTATAATGTTAGGTTTCGATTGCATGTTCTTGAAAATTGATGAACTAATCTTTGATTTCCAGGTGGAGAAGTATAATATTAAGTTTCGATTGCAAGTTTTTCAAAAAAACTGAACTAACCTTTGATTTCCAGGCTGATAGGTATAATATTTGGTTCCGATTGCAAGTTCTTGAAAATGGATGAACTAGCCTTCGATTTCCCGGTCGTATAATATTCGGTTTCGATTGCAAGTTTTTGTAAAAACTGAACCAACCTTCGATTTCCAGGTCCGATAGGTAAAATGTTTGGTTTCGATTGCAAATTCTTGAGAATTGATGAACCAATCTTCGATTTCCAGGTCATAATATTAGGTTTCGATCGAAAGTTTTTGAAAATTGATGAAAATAACCTTCGACTTCCAGGTAGAGAAGTATAATATTAAGTTCTTGAAATTGATGAACTAGCCTTCGCGATTTCCATGTCGAGATGTATAATATTAGAATCCGATAGCAAGTTCTTGAAACTGATGAACTAACCTTCGATTTCCCTGTCGAGATTATAATTTTAGGTTTCGATTGCAAGTTCTTGAAATTGTTGAACCAACCTTCGATTTCCAGGTCGAGCGATTACGAACGGCTCTGGAGGAATACGGTCCGGCTAGGGCATCGACGTCGCGATCGAACGAGGAGGGGATTTTCGGAGCGGAGAAAGCTAGGGTTATGGAGGTGGCGAATCGAGCGATTGAAGAGGTCGTAAAAATGGCGGATTCCGGCGAGCCGCTGTGGGTTAGAAGCTTTGACGCCGGACGAGAACTGCTGAACTACGACGAGTATGTGAAGGAATTCGGCGCCGGCGACGAGCGGCCGGGAAGAAAAATCGAAGCGTCGAGAGATTCCGGCGTGGTGTTCGTTGATATTCAGCAATTGGTTCAGAGCTTCATGGATGTGGTAAATTATTTAAGAACTAATTTCAGTGAAAATGTTGGAATTATTGTTGCATTAATTGGAGTTTTTATTTTTGTGAAGGTTCAGTGGAAAGAAATGTTCCCGTCGATAATTTCGAAGGCGTCGACTGTGGAAGTCGTCTGCAATGGCGACGGGACCACCTGTAATGGCGCAATTCAACTGGTGAGTTTTCTTTTTACATTTTGCTTTTTTTTTTAATGATTGAATGAAGACATGTTTTTAGTTTATTTTCTTCTTTCGTTTAGAATCATTTTTTGTCTTTTTCAATTTAATTCTTTTTATTTAACTCACGTGAGTATATTTACCACAGAGATATAATATTGATACCCATATGTGTTTAAATTTGTGCTACACGTTTTTTAATTATTAAATATTTATCTTAAATTTAAATTTAAAAATGAATAATATTGCTTCTAAATAACGTTTTTTTTTTCTTGACTTCATCATTGTAATGTATATTAAAAAAAAATCTATTATCCACGAAATAAATCAAATTCATGGATGCAACTTTCATGATTCTTGCCTTTTCAAAAAAAAAAAAAAAAAAAAAAAAACTTTCATGATTCTCGAAATATTACATTTGCAATCACCTGCATTGCAATCCTTCAATATTTCTTCTTGCATAAAATATAGGAGGTGTTTGTTTGTTAATTTAAAACATGATTTACCTTTCATATTTAGTGACTACTCAAAAAATCATATTTATATGAGCTATTGTAACAATTTAAAAAGAACTCCTTGTTTCTAACTATTCAAAATAATTCTTCATTTTTAATCACTTATTTTTAATTATTCAAAATAATTTCTCATTTCCAACTATTCATTTCTAATTATTCAAAATGACTCGATTTTAATTTGTCATTTCTAATAATTCGTTTTTAACTACTCACAATAACTATTCATTTCAAATTCACATCTAAACAAGAAAAAAAAACTCCGTTCAAACAAGTTTTTTGTTGTAATTCCTCCACAAAAATCTATATCCATACAAAGTATTATAAAAATTTTAATTTTCTAATTACTCAACATAACTCCTCATCCAAACACCTTTATAGAGACTTCTTCCCCTTTTTTTGTCGTTTTCTTCATTGTGTTTAGTAATTTCTATTTTTCTGCTGTTTTCTTGCATGAATTACCGAAGCTTTGTTTTTGTTTTTTATTTTTTCCTGTTGTTTTCTGATCGTATTAGTGTTTTTCCATTTTTTACCGTACATTAAGAGTGTACATGGTCTTGAATTAACATACTTATGAAAATTTCCCATTTTAACATTTTCAAACATAAAGGTATAATCGGAAACATATCAAATATATAAGCTACTAAATTGGAAATTTTAAAACAATTGATCCAAATTTGGAAAACACACTAAAACAATTTAATGGGGGTTTATGGTAGAAGCTGAATTTTGTGCCAGGGTTGCAGATGTATGCCGAGCTTCAAATGCTAACTCCCAGCTTCCCTCCCAGAGAGGTCCATTTCATTCGAAGTTGCAAGCAAATAAACCCTCAAAAGTGGGTCATCGCCGATGTTTCCATCTCGAAACTCGGCGATGGTATCGACTCATCATCATCCTCTTCCTCCCTTTGCACCAAACGCCCCTCCGGTTGCATCATTCACGACACTTCTATCGGCCGTTGTAAGGTAACCAACCTCTCATTTCATCTTTAAGTTCGTTCATTTATTAAGAATATGAATACAAAATTTGTTAAGAATAAAATATGTTTTTAGTGTTTGAAATTTAAACTTAATTTCTATTTGTTCTCTAAATTTTTTATACTACGATCATTTTATTTTTTGGTTTATACATATTTGATCATTGTATTTTTTATGTTTATTATTATTATTTTTTATTTACACGTGTTTTGATAATTATTTATTAGTGATACTTATTCTTTGTGGTTGTTTGACCCTCCGAAGGAGTGGTTACTCTCGATCCTAATACGAGATACTACAAGGTTTGATTGTAGACATTTTAATTGATTAATGAAGAAGCAAAATACATGTTTAATAATTCTTTTTTGTTTTTGACAAAATCACAACCACGTTTGATTATTGCTTTTAGTTTTGTTGTGCAAAAATCAGATCCAATCCCAAATCAAACAATCACAATAGATGAAAATCAAACATAAATAAAAAAGGATGGAGAAGAAATTAACACACCGATATAAAGTGGTTCGGACTAGCCTACTGTTCAGAATGTGAGATGATCAATCTTGATCACTCATTCATAATTGTCATTGATGAATATCAAGAGCTCTCAAATTTGGTGGCTAGGGTTTCTCTCAAGTGAAGAAAGAGACCCTTGGTGCTTTATATCCTAGCACAATTTACACACCTTCAAAATTAGTTAACCTAACCCAAGTTCATTAAACTCACCATATGGATGGGTTAATATAAGATGATGCGTAATTCACCAAATAACAGGCTTTTATTTTCAATTAAAATAAAATAAAATTATTTTTACTTTTTTTATTGAGATTTTGTTTATTTTATTTTATTTTTTTAATTGCATGTTAAAATAATAACAATGTTTTAAATGTAGCGTGTCACTAAACAAATCAAGGAAAAATAACAAAAACAAACCTATCCAAAAAACAAATATTATCATATAAATTTTTATACAAACAAATACTAAAATTTGAAATTGTTTTTTATATTTTGAAAAGTAAAATTTGAAATTGTTTGAAACTGGTTTTTTTAATTGGTTCTTGAATACAAAGAATCAAATGGAAACTAAGTCCAAATGTGAAGAACGATAAATATATTGTCCCAAAGATCAAGTTAAAAATTTTAATTTAGTGAATTTAATATAGTGTCAACTGTCAGGTCACTTGGATAGAGCATTGGAAATGCCCAAAGATCGGGCTTCGAACGATATATCGAACCGTTATTGATAACGGTTCGATATTCGGGGCAAGGCATTGGATAGCGACGCTACAAATCCATTGTGAGCGGCAGGTTTTCTTCATGGCTACCAACGTTCCCATGAAGGATTCCACTGGTAAAACTTCTCAACCATTGTTAACTTTCAAATGTTTACCAGATCTCAATTTCTGAAAACTTTTAGGAATAACCACTACTGGTGGAAGAAAGAATGTTTTTCGATTGGCCCAAAGAATGACGTCTAGTATTTATCAAGCCATTGGTGCTTCGAGCAGCCATACATGGGCCAAGGTCCAGAGCAAAATAGGTGAAAACATTAGGGTTGCTTCAAGGAAGAACTTGAATGATCCACGAGAACCTCTTGGTTTGATCTTGTGTGCAGTTGCTTCTGTCTGGTTACCTGTTTCACCTAAAGTCTTGTTTGAATTCTTGATCGACGAGTCTCGACGAATCGAGGTATGCCACGATCTTTTCTTTGTGTTGGAAATACAAATAAAGTAATTGTCTTACATTGGTTAAATAAAGAATAAATCATGCTTATCCGCCTAAAGTAAATTTATAAAGATCTTTAAAAGAGGTTCAATAGAGAAAAGAAAGAAAGAATAGTCTAATTTTCTTTTAGACTAAAAGTTGAAGATTTTAATTTTCCCTTTAAGTTGCTCCCTTACAAAAACATATTTGGCCATATGGTGCAATAAAGTGTCTTGATGTTGACAGCTAAAGGGAGGAAGAAGACAGAGAAACTTTTTTTTCTTCTCATTTTCTATCTTTCTCTCTTTTAGCATTTTAATAAACTTGTAGTCAAGTATTGTTCTACAGATAACTGATTAAAATGCAAAGTTTAATCCTAATTTTTATATTTATGTTTATTTGGTTTTTGAACTTTAAAAAAATATCCAATAAATTTTTTAATTTTTAATTTTGATTAGATATAAAATTGATTCTTATATCTAATAAGACTTTTTAACCTTTTAATTTTGTGTCTACTAAATTCGAAAATTTAAATAGATCTTGCATAAGCCAAGGATCTATTTGACACCATTGAAAATTCAAAAACCTAATTTGTTTATAAACCAAATAAACATGATTTTGAATATCCAAGAACAAGATTTTTGTTAAAATTTAGAGACCAACTGAACACAAATGTGAAAGCTTATAACTAAGACTCCGTTTGATAACTATTTTATTTTTAGTTTTTTATTTTTGAAATTTATTTTTTAGTTGGATATCTACATCTTATCTATATTATTTGAAATCAAACCAAATTTTAGAAACAAAAAAAATAACTTCCAAAAACTTGTTTTTGTTTTTGAAATTTGAGTAACATTCACATATTTTCTTTAAGTAAAGATAAATACATTGTAGTAATGATGAAAATTATAAGAAATTTAAGTAGGAATAAACTTAAATTTCTAAAACAAAAAACAAAAAATCAAATGGTTATGAAACGGGACGTAAACTTGTAGTTTAATCTAATAAATATAAGTTTAGAATGACACCATTTGCTCCTTTCAATGAAAATTTATGAGTTATTTTTCTTCTTCACGATGAATAAATGATTGGACTGTGAAAATTTTCAGTGGGATGTGATGTTAAGCAGTCCAGTGGAAACAGTTGCAACCTTTGCCAAAGGACAAAATCGAGGAAATGCTGTATCCATCCAAGTGAGTTTCCTTTTCCTACAAGACTGTTTTCTCGACAACCAAATATTATAGTAATCAGATGGTTTGTCTCGTGAAAATTGTTGAGGTGTATGTAAGTCGATTTGAACACTCTCACGGATATAAAAAAAGATAATGTAATTTAGAGATAATTCAACATTTGTTTCAGGCAACAAAATCCGATGAAACCAACATGTGGATTATACAAGATAGTCTAACAAACGAATATGAATCGACGGTGGTCTATGCTCAAGTTGACATGACGAGCATGCAGTCGGTGATGGCAGGGTGCGACCCGAGCAGCATCGCAACGTTACCGATGGGGTTTTCGATCCTCCCGGATGGACACTCGCCGAGGCCATCGATTATCAGTTTGAACGCGGAGGAGAATGGAACCGAAGCAGGTTCGTTGCTAACAATAGCGACTCAAATCTCAGTAAGTTCCTCCCCTACAGCTGAAACCTCGTCGCAGTCTGTTGAGTATGTTAAAAATTATATATCACATACGTTACAAAATATTAAAGCAAAGCTACAAGGCGAGGATGATTAAATATCACCATTTCTCATTCTAAAATATTCATTTCAACATTTTTTTTTGCCAACCTTTGCAGTGATTTAAACTGTTGACCTTTTACCCAAAATGGGTTTAACTCGGCTAAAACGGGTTTAACTATTGACATGTATCTTTATCTAAGAAGTAGCTTGTTGAAATTCTCTAACTTTAAATATTATTTTTGTACTAAAAATAAGATTGGTCCATCGATTATAATAACTAGTAAGCTGCCGTTTTACCTAACGTTTGTTGTTTCACATAATTCATGCTTTCGAGTTCGTCCATTTTTTTTGCTATCCCTACACAATCAAAGTTATTTGATGTTGAAGAAA
The DNA here is from genome assembly GCA_037833695.1 of Sechiopsis laciniata. Lineage (NCBI taxonomy): Eukaryota > Viridiplantae > Streptophyta > Magnoliopsida > Cucurbitales > Cucurbitaceae > Sechiopsis > Sechiopsis laciniata. Next base: position 5,636,259 of record JBBMKA010000002.1, on the reverse strand, counting down.
CTTGAATCATGCTTGTATTTTGCTAATTTTTTTGTCCTATAAATTTTTGTTTTTGCTTTATCTAAGCACTGCCACAACCTCGCAAACCCCATTGAAAAAACAATTGGACCGGGGAAGATTGGAATATTGTAGCACTCTCCATTTTAATTATTTGCATTTCAAACAATATTATAACTCACTGTTATAATAACATGCCCATAAATACAAGTTTATAATAATTTATTATTTATGATAACTTAATTCATTCGAGATATACACCTTTAGAAGTTAATTTTATGAAATTATATTTATGTTTAGTCTTTCTTTTCCTTTTATTTCATTACTCTTTAGGTTTTGTGTTTAGTTCAATAAGCGTGGAGAGCGAGATATTCGAATAAATGATTCTTTTGGTATTTTATGTTAGTTCCTTTTTTTGAATAAAATATTATATTTATTTTTATACTTCTACTTAGCTTTTATGGAATGTAAACATGAAATATCCATTGAATTAATTATAGGAGTTTATATGATACATCAAGACCATCTAAAAAATTGTTGATTAGAATAATAGTTTAATTGATATAAGTGTTTTGACTTTAAATCATGATGATTTTTTTTATTAATAAAAAATTAAAAGACAATAAAAAATTTTAGCATATTTTGAAAACTTCAAACTACAGCTCTAGAACCCGAAATGAGAAAAAGTCTTGAGAGGGGTAGAGTTTTGCAAACAACCTATCACAAAAAGAGAAAGATATATCTCTACCAATATCAACCAAATTATATTACTTTTGTTTCTATTATCTTCTTCAAACTCCACAACTTGAAAAAAAAAAAAAAAAAAGTCCAAACATCGTAAAAAATATGATATTTATGATTCTAAGAACACTACATTCATACAAAGATACAAATTATACATAAGTCTTTTGATAAACACAACAGTTTTTTTATTCCAAAACCTAACACAAAGCTTGTTAGTTTTCATCTCATTCTTCCTCCTATTTACACAAAAAAAAGAATGAGATAGAAAATTATCAATCAATTCCCAAAATAGGGGAAGAAAAGAACAGGCCAAAATCTTTTTACAATTTTCCCAATCTTTGTACAAAAAAAAAAAAAAAAAAAAAATTGTAGCTAGTTGATATAGTTAATTGATTGTAATCCAATTGAATTAGACACTGAGTTTAATTCTAAAAATTAACATTTAAAAGCTATATATATATATATATATATATATATATATAAATCTTCATCTTTTTCTCTTGAAATCTCCTCTTCAATGGCGCGAAGTTGGACTTCACGAAGCGCTCAAATTGTTGAGGTACAAAACCCTATTGTTCGTCAGAATATTCGCAGGCTTTTTCAGATCATCTGAATCGGCCTCGAACAATCCACAATTCTTCGTTTCGCCATCGCTGTGATCCTGTTCCCAACCCATGAAATCCAACAGCGTCATTGAAGCCGGCATCTCTGGAGCTGGTTTCCTTTTTGGTGGGTTTTGAGTTAGCGCATCGGCGTGGAGTACGTCTTCGATTCGAGACATGACTGTGAAGGCTAAGCTTTCTAGTATTCTTGAGTAGCTCTCTAAAATGGCGTGCCCTACGTCCTTCAGTTGAGGAAACAGTAAGTTCTTATTGATTGATTGATTTTGAATGTTGTGTTAATTGCGATGATTCTCTCTGAAATTAGGAATTTAGAACTTGTTTGATTTGGATATTGAGGTACAAAACCCTATTGTTCGTCAGAATATTCGCAGGCTTTTTCAGATCATCTGAATCGGCCTCGAACAATCCACAATTCTTCGTTTCGCCATCGCTGTGATCCTGTTCCCAACCCATGAAATCCAACAGCGTCATTGAAGCCGGCATCTCTGGAGCTGGTTTCCTTTTTGGTGGGTTTTGAGTTAGCGCATCGGCGTGGAGTACGTCTTCGATTCGAGACATGACTGTGAAGGCTAAGCTTTCTAGTATTCTTGAGTAGCTCTCTAAAATGGCGTGCCCTACGTCCTTCAGTTGAGGAAACAGTAAGTTCTTATTGATTGATTGATTTTGAATGTTGTGTTAATTGCGATGATTCTCTCTGAAATTAGGAATTTAGAACTTGTTTGATTTGGATATTGCGATGATGAAGATGGATATTGTTTTGTGATCTTACTCTGGCTAGGCTAAACACATATACTATGTCGTTTTGGTGATGTTGTGTAGAGTTTTAATGTGCATGAGTTTATGTGAGAAGCTTTGATTGTTGGCTAAATTATATATTAAAAAACCTAACACTCTGTTCATTGTTTTAAAAAATAGTTCTATTTTTTATATTCGTGACCATCGGAGGAGCAACTTGACTAATGTCATGGGGCATGTCTGACCCTACAACATTTGGATATCAAGAAAACCCGTTGGAAATTAATTTCTAGGTAGGTAGCCATCATGGATTGAACCCATCATCCCAAGACCCTCTTTGACCAATTGAGCCACTCCATGATGGTTTTATTCTTTTAAAAGTTGCAGTATTATTATCCTCAAATGGTGGTCTTGTTGGTAGAGACTCATTCAAGATTAGTGAGTCAAAAAAGATGCACCATCTTGAGTTACTCTCCTTATTGCCAATTGCTTTCAAGGTGGAATCCCATATTATATAATATTATGAGTATTTTTTAAAGTAGGGGTAAACTTCAAGTGGTATTTTATAATTTAGCATTGATTTAGTCTGTATATTGTATTTTTGGATCGTAAAAAGAATAGATTACAGAAATTTAAGTTTGTATAAGGTTCATGAATTTGAATTCAAATAATATTAACTCATGCAGCTAGGTTAGATTATCTTTTTAACTCGAGTCCTACCATATAAATCTACAAAAGGCTCTTGTCGTGCCTTCAAGGGGTCTCCAAAATATATATTTTTTTTGGAGGTTTTAACTTCGAGACTCATGAGTGAACTTAATTGTAAAATTTTTTGTTGACTTCTGGGTCTGGTTCTTGAGACGGCTAACTCGAGTATGTAGTAAAGCAAAGTTTCGATTTTCGATTATTTAAAAAAAAAAGACTCTTTTTGAAAGAAACCACTAAACTAAACTAATAAGTGAGATTATAGACAATAAATGAGCATTCTCTTACCCGATTGAACTGTACTCTGCTGATGTCAAGTGAAGATTGTGGGATTCCAGGAAAGCGGTGCTTAAGTATTAGCAAGATAGTCTCTGCTCTCTCTTCAAAAAGTTCTCTCTTTTCTAAGCTCACTCCTGAACTCCAAGCAGATTTTACATCTTTCTGGTTCATCTTCCTCTTCCAAATCACTATGGAAGCTTCAATTCTGTCTTTGAGACCCACGATTTTATTATCTGATGTTAGGTCCATGCTAGAGAGAAACTGATCAGGATCAAAGACCTCAACTGTGATACCTTTGTAGATGGAATCCCCTAGGCTTGCCCTTCCATTCTGTAAAGCCATAAACAAAGCTTAATTTCGAGTGAAGATTCAATTCAAAATCGTTACTTATGAGATATGCCTTGAACCTACAATTACTTAGTCAGGAGTCTTACTGCCTGGTCAACAAGCAGGGATCTTGGTATTTGAGCCTATTTTGTAATAAGTTTTATGAAAGTGTACTATATAAACTCTCTTAAAATTCTGGTCCCAGTTGATTGACATTTTGTATCTTATCTCCTAAAGTAATAAAACGGTTCTCTCATCTGCTCGTGGATGTAACACGTAATTTTGGTGTTCTTCTCTTATGTTTTACAGTTTTTCGATTGATTGTTGTTCTGTTTTCATAACAATTACTATTACATAGTCGGCTTCGCTTACTTTAGGGAGAGATTCAATGTAGTCTTCAGGGATTTCCATCTCTGATATGATTTGAGCATTTATTGCCATGGCTGCTTTGAGAACCTGGTTGACACAATCCTTCTGGCAATGTATAAACTTTCTTGACATTTCTGATAAACCATTTGGAGGAACTTTTGGTGTAGGTAGCCACCATTTATCATCTTTCCTCTTGTTATTTCCTTTCTCCGAGTCATCGGCATGCTTCGATAAGTAATAGAACTCATTTTGATCTTTAAAATTATCCAGACAACCCTGTATTTTGTAGTGGCAAATCCAATATCACATAGGATTCTTTTGACTGAAGCAGCAAAAACAAGAAGAAAAATACAGCAAGTTTTAGTCCTAGTTCTTACAATTAACATGCCATCAAGCTTCCTTAAAGCTGGGATATTCAAGCGCAAATCATTTCGTTGCCGAGTCACCATTATCTAAGACAACAATAAAATGGATTGAAAAGATTAAGGACCCGATTCATAACGTTTTTGTTTTCCGTTTATCCTTTCCCGTGAGACTCATATCAATAGATTCTAATTAGAGTTGAAATAGAAGGGCTACCTCCATATTTGTTCCATCTTTGGCTTTCTGCTGCGAAGCAACAAACTCGACAATGTGATTCGTAACGGATAAGAGCAAATCGATTTCTTTTCTCCATCTTGTTTTTCTTTCTTTTGGCATTGGCTCGAGACGCGATTGTTCTCCAAAGACAGAAGCTACAACATTGACAGAATTTTAGATCCTAACAGAAATTTCTCTAGTACCATGTTGGAAAATTCTCGTTTACTTACCAGCAAGATTTGTGATTGCATTAGACAATGCCAAGGCTGAGGAAACACCCTTCCCTCTCCCAGACATGTCTTCTCCCAAGAGCAACTTTGAAAACCTCTCTTTAATCTGTTCCATTTCTGAATTATAACCCAATTGGAAAAGGGTATTAATGGCAGAATCAAACAAAAAAACCTTCCTCCTAGAATAAACAGCAGCCTCATTTTGATATCTAAACTTCACATGCCTATTTTAGTCCATTTCGCTTCTTTAATTTAAGTTTGTTCTATTCTTTAGCCCCTTAACCTTTAATATGTCTATTTTAGTCCAAAACTTCTAAAAACATCAATTTTAGGTTCCGTTTAATAATCATTTGGTTTTTGAAATTTAAGCTTATTTTTACTCAAATTTCTTACCATGTGCTCCATCTTTTCTACAATGTATTTAATCTTTCTTTAAGAAAGTATGCGAATACTAACCAAATTCCAAAATAAAAAACAAGCTTTTGAAAGCTATTTTTTTTGTTTCCAAGTTTTGGTTTGGTTTTTAAAAGTATAGGTAAGATGTAGATATCCAGGTAAGAAAAAACATATGATAAGGTAGTTGTTGTAGGCTTAAATTTTAAAAACCAAAAACTAAAAACTAAGTGGTTATCAAACGGGACCTTAGTTCTTAGCTTCAACAAATGAATAACGTGTGGTTATTATCATTAACAAATGAATAATGTGGCATGTATACCATGAGCATAACTCAATGGTAATTGACATGTACATTAGACCAAGGGGTATGAGGTTTGAATCCTCTACTTTGAGTCGCATATGTTGATGTGAGTGTGTGGTAAATGAATATTAGATTGCAAAATATTTGCTAAGGAACACGAACCTAAGACCATCTCGTCTTTGGCTTCCTTCTCAGGATTGTCATCCTTACTGCTCAATTTCAGCTTCAGAGCATTTTCGGGTCGATTCAACGGGGCTAGCGGCAGACCAGCTTGCTGTTTCTCAGCAGAGCTATTGTGAACCGGTGACGATCCTTGGCTTCTTGACCAATCATCGTCAAGTTTAGAGTCCAACATGCTGGCAGTCTCCACGCTCAAGCTCTTGGCATGTCTGCCAGTATTCTCATTTTTTCCTCTGAAATTAAAGAATCTAGACCTGGAACCTTCTTGCTCCTTCTCCTTAGGACGATCCATCTTTGGTTTCTTGACGAAACGTTTGATCGAAAACACGAGGGACGACAAACCGGCAACTGGGCGATGAATCACTTCTTGGTTTCAGTCAGCACATAGAGAACAAAATGAAGAGAAATGAGAAAAAGGAGGAAGAGAAGCAGGATTTTGAGAAAGAAAAAAAAGGTTATGAGTTATTTTTGTTTTGCTTCTCTTTACCTCCTTTGAACTAAGGAATTGGGACAGTTTTGTTTTGCTCTTTTTTCTCTGATTTGGTTTTCTTTTTTTCTTTTCTCTATTTGTGAGAAGGAGATTGATGCAATGTGAGGTTCATCATAAGAGAAGGGTGGTTGAGAAAGAACAAAACATGAAATATTTTCAACTTTATTTTTTTTTTGGTGGAAGAATTTGCTTTGTTTGTTTTTCCTCTCTTGGAAGCTTTTCAATTGAATGGTTCAGGTCAAACTTTCCTCAAGAGAAAAAGCAAAGACAACCACCCTTCATTCATAACCATCATCTCTCTATAATGGATGGCCATTTTTAGTGCAGAAGAGAAAAATGAGTGATTTTTTTTTTTAATACTATCTAACTTGGTTTAGTGGTGGGTTTATGGAATTAAGAGGTTACGGGTTTAATTCATGGTGTCTACTTATGAATTCATTTCCTTCGCAATTGAGACTAGATACGACTAGATTTTTTTTCCTTCAATATTTTGATCTCAAAATAGTTCAATGCCATTTTCTTGTCTTTTTTTTGAGATATTTTCTTAATATGCTTTTATCGATCATTTTTCATATTTTCGGAAAATTTTTGGAAATATATTATCTGCTCTTCTTCATTTAAAATGTTAATGTTTAATTTTTGTTTATAAATTGTTAACATGAACCGTTAGAATATTTGATCCCTAAACTTTGAGAAGATTTTTTTTAGAACAATAATAATTTGGATTGTGAGTTGGAAGATTTGAATCTGCCGCCATTTATAATTGAACTTTAAAATATTAAACATTTTTTCATTTGTTATTATTTTTCCACTCATCATCCATTTTACCTCGTCAATTTGAGTATAGTTGGGTAATGAGACACCAATTATTAAAGTTCATAGTTGGAACTTTTAAAATATCTATTATAGCTCCTAAATTTAGGAAAATGGAATTATTGATGGAGAAATTTTGACCGGTCATAAATTGTCACATCATTATCTTAAATTTAGTGATCAAAATAAATTAAGTGTTGGTACAATATTTTTCAAAATTAAATTTGGCCAAAAGTTGATTTATTTTGAATTTGTGTCAAAATTAAACCAAATTCAAGTTTAGTTAGTGAGCCCAAATAATAAAGTCTAAGTCTAAATCATCAGGTTCAAAAGCTCAAGTTTAGAATGACCCAAGACCATGTAGACAAGCCCAAGAGGCCAAGGCTAAGCCCAAAGGCCCACCATGGTCTAAGTTCATGGTACACATGAAATTTATAAATAGTGGAGCTCTTCTCCATTTCAAATTTCCAAGAATTAATCATCCTTTTGAAGTCCAACATTAGTTCGAAGGTTAAGCCAGTTCATAATCAGACAACCAAATACGAACATACATTCAAAAAATAATAATCAAATGATCAAATCATAGAGATCGAACGACTTTCACACAATATTTATCTTAAAATTCAAATTCAACTCTACAAATCAAATTTCTTCTTAAAACTCGTATGAATAGATACATTAATACCACTTTGATTGGTCCTTGCCAAAATGACAATTACCATAGAACAACTCACTTCGACATTATCAAAAGAATTAGCACTTGAATGATATCATGTATAACATGGTAATCAGTTAGATTTGAATCTCAAATGTTTACAAATTAAAAAAAAAAAAAAAAAAACTCAATTTGACATTATATTTTTCTTACAAAATAATTAGAAATTTTAAATTACTTTAAAAAAAAAAAAAAAATTCAATTCAATAACACTTGAATGAGAGATTTGAATCTCTAATCTCTTAATGGTATTATACATAACCGTCATTAGAATTATACTACTTTTTTTTAGTACATATCGAAGGAGGGGGAACAAATATTAATTTTCAAACTCGAACCTGAGATGCTGGTGTTGAAACCAAACAATCAAACCATAACGTCATTAGAACTATACTACTAGTATGTTGAATACTATCTCAAAAAAAAAAAAAAAAAAAACTTTTTTGAGCACGATTTTCGCCATAACGAATATTATTGAAGGTGATTCATTCTTATTTAACACAAAATAAATATTAACCATCAAATAAATAATATATTTTTAAACCATAATATATATATATATTTTAAGGTGCCAATGGAGAATTACAATATTATTTTTGTACTAGTTTTATATTAGTTCAAATCTTTTTATATATTATCGAATGAGTCGATGACGTGATTGGTTATTTGATTTGGTGTTAATTTATTTTCACAGTCACGGTTCAATCCTTGAAATCGATATTTGTAGATATCTGAGGAAAAAAAACTTATGATATTTAAATTTCAAAAATAAAAAATAAAAAGTCAAAGGGACTGTTAATAAACAACATTTATTTTATGGAAATATAAACTAAAAATACAATTATTTTTATTACCAAAATTGCTCCCATATATTTGGAAACTGCTGCAATACAACGCAATTTTTTGCTCGCCAAAAATGGAGAGCAGTAGTCGGCGGCACCTAGTCCGGCGCCGACGCTGATTCGATCGACTCTTTGCCGGCGTTGGAAATCATAGCGAGCTTCAGTTTGGAATCGTCAAGATCGATTTGCCGAAATGTATGGAGAAGAGGATAAGGGTTTCACTTACCAATACACCCGATGTATTGACCGACGATGTCGCCGATGCCGCAATTGGACTCGCCATTGTGGTTTCGACGAGGATTTGTGAGTCTGATTCGTTCTTCTGGAGTGGATCGTGGACGAAAGACGATTTTGGACAGGGAACGAATGGTATGTAATGTTGCTTTTGCTTGGGGATTACGATAGAATTGATTTACTGAGTGTATGTTGCTTTAATCTTTTGCCTGATTATGATTATAGTGAATCATTGATGGTATTGCTTGTTTCGATTAAGCTGGATTATAGATTGTTGTGAACTAGTTTTGATCGTTGCTTTAATTGGTGTATGTTGCATTATATCTGGTCTGATTTTGATTATAATGAATCATTGATTATAATGCTTGTTTTGATTAAGCTGGATTATAGATTGTTATGAACTAGTTTTAATAATTGCTTTACTTTGTGTATGTTGCATTATCTCTTCATTGATTTTAGATTTATAATGAATCCTTGATGACATTGCTTGTTTTTTATTAAGTTGGATTATAGATTGTTGTGAACTAGTTTTAATAGTTGCTTTACTGAGTGTATATCGTGTTATCTCTGGCCTGATATTGATTATAATAACCGAATGGGTCGGTGGGGGAGTTGGTTATCTTATTTTGTGTTAATCCATTTCAACTCCATGGTCACGAGTTCGAGCTCAGAAATCGGTATTTGGCTCTCATATTATTTGAGAGCAGTTGTGCCTTCTATGTAGGGTTTGTTGGTCCCCCTCCCCAATTTTACTTTAAAAAAAAAGATATTGATTATAATGAATCCTTGATGATATTGCTTGTTTCGATTAAGCTGGATTATAGATTGCTGTGAACTAGTTTTGATCGTTGTCCAACTAATTTAACAATAGTTAACAATATTCCAACTAATTTATCAATATTCTATTAATGTAAAATCTCCTTTTTCTCTCTCTTTCTTTCCCATTTCCATGCGATAAAGATATTTATGGCTAAAGTTGCTGAGGCCAATAATAAAATCTCCTTTTTCGTGGGAAAAATCTACTACTACCCTAACATAGAATTTTGTTTTTCTATACTACCTTTATTAATTATTTGTGATGTCTGTATTCTTTTGTTCTTTTGCAAGTTATATAAAGTTTACCAAAAAATTATGTAGTGTCTACCAATATTTAAAAACTATTTATTAAAAAAAAAAAAGCTGTTATGTCCTGTTCCGAAGTTTTTAATATTGCACAGACAAATTTACTTGCTCTATGATATGATATCATTTCTTTTGGCACTAAGCAATCCACTAATTTTAGAATAAAAAATTAGAATAGAACTTGTCAATAAAATAAATTGGAGATAGAAAAATATCTTTTAATAAAGCAAGGAATATCATAGCTAAATTGGTGATAGTTGCTTTGGCTAATTCACATAATAATCCATGTAATTTAATAAGGACTCGTTGAAGATTCCTATATTCATATCTACATGTTGACAAAACTTTACCATCTTTTCCTATCTTATCTCAACTAGTCTGATAATACATTTAGGGTCACATTTCATGCAGAATTCTTGATCAGTTGTCTTCCAAAACCTGATTTTCAGTAATGAAATAAGGTTATGACTTCATTTTGAGAGATTTTAATTTTCTACTATTGTCCATTGTTATGTGATTATTTTCTATGTTAGAAATGGTTGAAAAGGAGACAAATCTTTTACAGTTCATTAACACTCTTGCACATAATAAAAGATGGATCTTTACAAGATGGACTCTTGGTTGAACTGAGGTACTGCACAAACCAACAAAAAAAGAAATCTGCAGACAAATCTTTTATCAAGTTCAGTTACAGAACGACAACTCGAAATCGATATGAAACTTGGAACTTGGTAAGCCTAGTTGATGCAATAATTTCAGTAGAATCACTCATATGTGCAGGAACTTTTCTTGAACATGATGGCTTTGGTGCTAGTAGAATCAATGTCCACAGGACAAGAGATTTGCTTTATATGCGTTGTTCTTACTAGCATCCCAACGACGTATCCTCGGGATCGAAGTTTGAACTCCAACATCATTGGAACCGGACTACTTGTTGGAGGAACAGTCAAAGTTGATGCAGCTCCATACATAGGAACCTTGATTCCTTCCAAACTGACAGATACTGTCCGGTGACTGTTTCTTGGCTGGTAATATTTCTTCAACTGCACATAGGATCACAAGGCATGAGATTTAATGTTCTTGGCCTATTTTTTATTAGAGAATCACAAATTCTTGTCAATATTTGCATTCCAATCTAGGATTTTTTGTTTAGCTCTCAATTGTATTGCTTAATGCAAGTTTAGTAAGGGTGTGTTTGGATATTCATTCAACAAAAAAAAGGGTGTGTTTGGATAGAGAGTTTTAGAAATGAGGAATAATGGTTATGAGAGGTTTTGAGTGGTTATGAAGGGTTTGGTGAAGATAAAACCTTATTTGGATAGAAGGCTTATGAGTAGTTGTAGCAGAAATACTCATTTGGATAGAAAGTTATGAATGATTGTGGTAGAAACTCTCATTTGGATTGAGAAGTTATTAGTGGTTATAGTAGAAGTGATGTTGTACCCAGGGGGTGTTGGTTTGATGTAATTAACGAGCTATTACAAATGAGCTTTTACAACTTCTCTTCAAACAATCACACCCAAATGAGCTATTGTAATCACTCAAAATAATCACTCATTTTTAATCACTCATTTCTTACAACTCAAAATTATCATTCATTTCTAAACACTCATATTTCTAATCACTCATTTCTAACCACATATTTTTAATGCCTTAAACTAGTCACTTATTTCTTATCATATTAAAACGAGCTATTGTCTGCAACCCCTCTACAAAAATCATCCAAACGAGTTATTAACTGCAGCTCTTTTACAATTAACTACATCGAAATGAGCTATTATTAAAACTTAAAATTTCTAATCACTCAAAATAATCCCTCATTTATAATCACTCTATAATTCCTCATCCAAACACCTCCATAGAGAGTTATGAGGGCTTATAGAGGTTTTATGAAGGTTTTTATGATGAATTTTTTGGAGCTACTCCATCCAAATGTGGGGTTGGATCCACCCCCGAACAAACCCGCTCAAACCCTGTATTCAAACACACAAGCATTTAACAGAATGACCTCCAATCCAAGCTCTTTTTTCAAACCAATTAGTTCCAAGGTTGTGAGTCAAAAAATAAAAGCTCAGTATAAGTTAACTACCTGACCAGATGCCACAACAATCTCTTGATAAATGAGATCAATTGGTGTGGAGGTAACATGAATGCCAAATATTGTTGCAGGGTTGTATACACTTAACCTCAATGTACTATTCAATGTCAGCAACTTTGTAGGAACCCCAGTGGAATCTGCACCTTCCCCAACATAAAAATTGTGCACAGCCAAGCTCTGTAAGGATCAGATTTTTCATTAAACAATGAACACACTGTTCATAAAGGGTTGGAAATTGACAAGTTCAAGAAAAGAGAAGCCAATCAAATGATCTAGCTTCATGAAATTTGTTTCAGTTCAAGAGAGCTGTTACTGCTTACTTAGATGTATAAAAGATCAAGTTATCAGTTTCTTTATTGTTTGACAACCTTACTTTAACAGGAACTGTTATATAGTTGTATAAGCTCTGCCCTTAGTTCTAAAGTTTATTTATTTGTCAAATATAAGATATAATTTCTAGTAGGAGGGTTCAAGCCACCCAGATTACTCAACCCAAATAAAAATATTGGGTTAGGTTTTAATTTTTTTTGGGGATAGATTGTATTATAAGTTTTTGTGATTGGGCCGATTGTCGAGTTGATCAATTTTTGGTGGGTTCAACACAGTTTAACCTGAACTTAGGATAATATTATATATGTGTATAAGATTAATTAAAAAGATAGGTTTTTAGCATGTTAGTAGGGAACATATACTAACAACATGAGCATCCTAAGTTTTATTTAGTATCATGCTTTTTTTTAATGGTTTGTGAGTTATGGGCTCGACCTTAAAAAAGGAAAGATGAAATAAATATAAGTTGGGTTATTCTAAAGGATGGGTAGGCGGATTAACCAACAAAAAATTCTCTTTATTCCAATCCAACTCGGACCGTGTACACTCTTAATTTCTAGCATATAATTTCTTTTTTTGTAAACGTGTATAATCACTTAATGTGGGATTTGAACTAGAACTTCATCTATTTTCTTAAATATATTATTATATCCAACCATATTAACGTTATTATTTACTTGATTACCTTGACAGAAATCTCAGCCTTGAAAGGCCTGCTAGCTCCCCAAATGATCAAACAGAAAAGAGAGAACAAAGCAACGAAACTCAACAAACCAATAATTGCCTGAAAACGTCTCGACAGAGCCTTATCCTCAAGATCATCATAGGGCCCTTCTTCCATAATCACATTACACTCAGGCCACCCCTTGTCATTGCTCTGCTTCTTCACACCTTTTCTGCCCGAAGATGACCGAAAAATACCCGAGAATCGACTCGCGGACGAGTTCCTCGAGTGGCGGCCGAACGACGGGTGCGAAGGTGACTCAATCGGGCTGTTGTTGTAGATCGGAGTAGCGTGCATTGATGGAGATCTATCCCCATCATTAGAACACCTCGAAGGGCTCTGCACATAGTATGTTGGTCGCTTTGGCGACCTCGAAGGCGACGATGGCGCCAAACTCGTAACATCGGACTCGGACTTCGCTGAAAGCATTTCTTCGGAGATTATACAAAAATGAAATGAAAATTGAAGAGAAACAAACAGAGATGGGGATTGACAAAGAACAAGGTACTAGCACATTCAATTCAATTCAAAGTTTGAATTTATGAGAAATTTGTAGAGCTCTCTGTTTTTAAAACAGGGGAGGAATTATGCAAATCTTTGCTCAAAGGCCAAGTAGGAAGGAGATGAAATGAATGCCAAATGACAACCACTAGTAGGGGAATGAGTGTCGGCAGCTGCTTATAATTGTGCTGGTAAATTATAAATTTGTTCCTTTTTTTTTTTTTCAATTGGTATGTTTTTTTATTTATTAAAATATCATTTTAGTCTCCGTATTTTTGTGTTTGTTTTTATCTTGGTACCTGAAATTTAAAATATTTGTATACTTTTGTCCTTATGATAAGTTTTATTATTTGTGCTTTCATAAAAAAAAGTTATTATTTTTTTTACTTAAAAAAAGACTATATTCCTCTCAATTTTAGAGATGTGTTTGCATATTGACCTTAATTTTAATATAATAATAATTATTATAGAATTAATTTTAATTTATATTAGCTTTATTTTTAAAAATATAGTTATTAAAATTGAATATTTAAAAGTTTAAAAATCAAAATATAACAAATTTTAAAATACATGAGCCAAAATAGTATATCATTTAAGTTATATTTATAGTATGTAAAGTTGAAATTGAGACCTTCAAAAGAATATATAACTATCTTGAAGTCTTTTTTTTTTTTTTTCTAATCTATGACCGAGTCACTTTGTGCGCACTTCGACTATATCTATCTTGACAGCATTTAAATGTCAAGAAAATTTGTAAGATATTGACTTCTAGGTAGGTGACTGTCATAGATTAAAACTTTTACCTCTTAATTCTTCTATTCTTGACCACTAGATCACTTCATGATAATTATATTTATTTTAACTTTTGGTTAAAAAAAACCAAAAACTATTGTTAGGTTTGTATTAGATATAAATTTGGTTTCTAAACCTTTTTTTAGCATAACAACAAAGAGGTTAATTGATCAAAAGTATATGTAGTGCAAAATAAAAGTATGGATCATGGTCAGATTTGAGTTTTCAAACTCAAAAAATGCGTAGATGTCAATAACCATGGAACTATATTTATGTTGACGGCATTTTTAAATTTTATTTGCATGTATTTTACTTAATATATAGGTATATTAGTAGTGTCTACCTCAAAATGTGATACTATGAGTCGGTGGTGTAGTTGATTATTTTGATTGGTGTTAATTCATTTCAACTCCACGATCACAGATTCAAGTTCGAAAATTGGTATTTAGCTCTCTAGTTTTTTGGTCTCCCTCTCCCCAATATGTATACTTAAAAAAAAAAGTTACTCATGATAGCATGTTAACAGGATAAATATTGGTTGATTTAGCAGGGCATGGCCTAAATGCAGAGGATTTGATATGTTACTCAACAATAAGGTATGTTGAATCTGTTTTAACTACTAAAGATTACCCAAGTCCCATTCAAAAATAATAATTACCTAAGTGCACATTGGAGAGTTAAAAGTTAAATACAGTAATTAAAATTTTTTAAGAAAAAATAAATTTATAAAGTCGCCTACTATATTATATGAGATTAAATGCTAAAAGATTCCTATAAAGTCGCACCAAATTGGATTTGGCTGCCAGTGATGTAGTAGTTACAACCACCAGATAAAGACAACTAATAATAAGACAACCAATAATTCATTATTTTTATTAAAAATTTGTAAAAATATAAATGTTTAAGGGAATTTTTCATGTATAATAAAATAATAATAATAATTTATAATAGCAATTTTTTTCAGAAGAAGTTCATGCATAGTAAAAAATTGTGGCGCGCATAATAAAAAGATGAAAAAATTAAGTGCACGATGATTTCAATCAATGCAATAGATAGTTTTATACTAGTACAATAATTTCTAATCAATATCACATACAGTATTACTATAAACAATTTTCAATCAACATAACAGATAGTTTTCAAAAAAAAGAAATCAGTGAATAATTGAATTGGAATATATAAAAAAAAAACATCCAAAAAAAATTGTCGATAAAATTAATTCTATTTAAGCTTTGTTATTTTATTTGTTTGTTGGTGGAAAAGGCAACTTAAGGATTTTGTACCGACAAATGTGTGAAACTTCTAAAATGTTGGAGAACCTTTTTTTTTTTTTTTTTCTCTATTTGTTCTTTATCTTTCATAATTTCCACAATTATAATGTATTAATAATTCGAAATTGTTTGTTTTCTTCTTAAGATGGGTAGCTTAATTATTTGATTATGGAGTTTTAAAGAGAGTCAAGCTAATATTATCATCTTGGTGGGTCGTTAGTTCAATATATTGTGAATTATGCCTCCTCTAAAAGAAAAAGTCGAGCTAGTCATATTATTTTAGTTTTTATTTATTTATTTATTTATTTTTTTTAAGGATAATAATTTATTTTAGTTGATCAATGGTTCAGCCCATTATCAATTTTTGGTCCTAGGAGTTGGAGTTTGTCTATGGAACATATATTACAAGTAGTATCATAGTTGCTTTAGTGGTCAAGAAAATTTTAGAGAATTAATAGAATACAAATTTAATATATTATGATTACTAACTTAGAAATTAATTTTTTTGTATATTTTTGTCACAATCAAAAGTTGTAGGATAAATAGTTGTCTGATGATAATAGTTGAAGTACATATTTATTTTAGTACAAATCGGGGGATGGAAGACCAACAAATCCTACATAAATGACACTACTGCTCTGAAACAATATGAAAGTCAAATGCCGATTTCTAAGATCGAAGTCGTGACTGTGGTGTTGAACTGGATTACCACGAAACAATAAATAGTTGTCCAATGATAATAACCAAACTGTGGTGTTGAACTGGATTACCACCAAACATTAAATAGTTGTTCAATGATAATAGCCGAAGTGCATATAAATTGATTTGAACGCTCACACATTGTATTATAAATAGACAACGAGTGGTTCATTCCTTTTCAGAATATGGACAGTTACCTCTATTGGTATACTTTTATTTTATTATTATTATTTCTTTTTAGATATTGGTATATTTTTTTTCTAAGATATTGGTATATTTTTTTTTCTAAGATATTGGTGTACTCTTTATATTTTCCAAACACTTCCATTTTAGCGTATTTATCCGCTCTAGAGAAGCAAAGTAAAAATTTAATAAAACAAGTATGTGTGCGTGATCAAAAGATTATGAATTTAAATCCTCTTTTAATTATTGTTGAACTAAAAAAAATACTCCCAACAAAAACTCCCTCCGTCACACTCTAAGATCCTTTTCCAAACCCGGTCCACCTCTAGTCAAAGGAGATGGATGAACATCTGTCTCATTGTACTCATTGATGAGTTTGAGCAATTGAGGGTCCAACCAATTGGAGCAATAAGATCAAGCCAGTAAGGATAAGGACAACTAGACCAATAAACCAACCCATTAGCCAGGTGTCCTGGTTGGCTAAAACAGAACTTCAGAACTCCAATCCAAAATATACTCATGAAGACTTGCAAACAAAAGATTGAAAGCTTGTGTTCTTGATGTAGATTCTCACATGTTTGATTTTTTTTTTGAAATCCGTGACTGTTCGGGATAGCTTGCGTGCACCACAAATATTGTCAAGAGACATACCGTCTGACCCTACAACATATGGATGTCAAAAAAATAGTAAGAAATTAATTTCTAGTTAGGTGGTCACCATAGGTTGAACTCATCGCCTCTTAGTTTTCCAAGACTCTATTGACCACTAAGTCATTCCATGATAGTTAAATCTTGAAGCATGAGTTTCAAGGTTGTGTTTTCACTTTTCATTCCACATGATTTAGTTCCTTTTGTACATAGAGGTTCAACCATTCCCTTTTCTTTGAGACCCAAATGATTTAAGCAAGATCTACAAACATCAAAGAATGTTATTACAACACAAGAAAAGTAGAGACCACTACATGTTAATATAATTGGACCATAAGGTTTCAGCAGGAACATAAAATAGAGAAAATACAGTGAAAGGAAGTAGACAAAATTCCATAAGACTTAGCATTCACATGCTGTTGATCTTTGTTGTTGTTCACTCGCAACATCAATGGTGTCGGGAAGGTATCTGCCATTGCCCCCGAAAAAAAACAAAATTAATGACAAGAAAAAACTCGGTTCCAAGTAACAGATTTAAGGTCTAATCTACCAAGGATGATAATCTCTTTTTTTTTTCTCTTTCTTCTTTTATATCGGTGAAGCCAACTTAAGTGCACCTCGAATATTCTCACAAGAAAACCGTCTGACCCTACAACATTTAGTTGTTAAGAAAATTATTTTACAAGTAGGTTATCATTATGGATTGAGCTCATAACTTCTTAGTTTTCCAAGGTTCGCCTGACCACTAAATCAACGGAAAAGGAATAGAATTAACATAGTGGAGATAGAACAATACAACCACATTAGAAGAAGGTAAGAAATTCTAGATGGCCAATACTAGGTTTTGTGTATCCTCACTAGATTCATTTCAAGAAATCACTTCTCGGGCATTTGTCTCAAGACATTATGTTATTGGTTGGGTTCGTCGTCAAAGAGAGCCTTGGGAATATGAAAGGTTATAGATTCAATTTATGGTGGTCACCTACTTCAGAATTGATTTTCAATGAAATTGTTGGCAGTTAAATGTTGTAGTTGTAGGGTAAGATAGTCTGTTTCGTGAGAATAGTTGAAGTATGTCTAAGCTACTTAGACACTCACAGACATAAAAATAATAATAAAAATAAAATTCAAGAAAGAAAATAGGAATAAGACAAACTTTTCAAACATTTGGATGTGAAGAAAACTTGTAGAAAATTATTTTATAGGTAGGGAGCTACCATGGGTTAAATCCATAATATTTTGGGTCCTCAAGGCCCTTTTTGACCGCTAGGTCAAACCCACAATAGTTGAAAATGAAGTGATGCTTGAAGTTCAATTGAATGGTGTAAACTTACGTTTCTTCTTCTGGCTCATTCTTGAGGGCATTTTTAGCAATACACTGAAATGCAGCGTCCACATTGAATCCTTCTTTTGCAGACGTCTCGAAGTATGGTATGTTTCCTTTTGAAGCACACCATGCCTTTGCTTTCTTCTCAGAAACCTACAATGTCAATAAAAAAAAATCTTTATAGCTATCTATTCTAAAGTGTCTGGACGGTCTCGTTGATTGAGGCTTGGAGTCTTGCCCCACGATTTCTTATATGGACTTTTATGTTTTTTAGCTTATTTTGTAATAGAGTTTTATGAGAGTGTACTATATAAACAATCTTTTAAAACTCTAACCCCAGTTGATCGACATTCTATATTTTGTTATCTCTTGAATAAAACCGTTTTCTCCTTTGCCCGTGGATATAGCAAGCACATCGTTAGTGAACCACGTAAATCTGTGTCATCTCTTAGTTTTTTTTTTTTTTTTTTACAGTTTTCTTTTGTGATTGTTGTTTTGATTTCGTAATAGTATGCCTAAGAGGTCTTAGGTTCAAAACCCTTAAGTGAGCTTAATTGTAAAATCTCTTATTGTCTCTTGAGTCTAGGTCTTGGGACGAGCGCCCCCCGAGTATGTAGCGAGGTTAAGCTTCATTTCCTAATTATCAAAATAGGTTATCTATCTTAAAGTAGAAAGAACAACCCTCACTTTGGACTAGTTTTTCAGAATTTCAGATAATCATGATACAAGCAAGACCAGGCTCAACTCACCACTCTACTGTTCCTGCCATCAACGTCGACCTTGTTCCCCAATACGACGAAAGGAAAGTTTTCGGGATCAGATGGAGTAGCCTAAACATAAAGAACAAGAACAAGAACAAGAAATCTCAGGTAAGAATCAATGCATGTATGATATCAAAGTTGGATCAAGAATAGGAACCTGAATCAGAAACTCTTCTCGCCAGTTGTTAAGATTATCGAATGATTTCATAACATTGACATCATAAACAAGAACACAGCAATCGGCACCACGGTAAAAGGCCACTCCAAGACTTCGAAACCGTTCTTGCCCAGCCGTATCCCAGATCTGCAATTTTAACACTACTTATGTAAACTCTCCATCTCAAGATCTACAATTCTAGAGTTAAGCTCCCGTGAAAATAGCTGAGGTGCGCATAAGCTGACCCGGACATTCACGACCTTCTCAAAAAATATAAAAATAAAAATATAAGATTTTTCCTATTTAGGATAATTTACAAGTTTAGTTCTATTCATATCAAAGAGGTTCTTGAACCTATCAAATAAGTACTTGAACTTTAAAAAGTGTCATAAATTCTTAAACTTTTAATTTTGAGACCAATAGATCTCTAAACGTTTTTTTTCCCCTTCTTTTTGTCTAATCTAACAGGTCCTTCATCTATTTGATATTTCTAATATTCATGGACCTACTAGACTGAAAAATTGAAAGTTTGGACACAAAATTCAATTTTATGTAATTTTTTTTTTTTTTAAAATGTCAAATAAGATAGGAACCTATTAGACAGAAATTAAAATTTCAAGGACCTATAGGCTATAAATACTTTTAAAGTTAAAAAACCTAACATACATAAACTTCAAAGTTTGAGGACTAAACTTCCACAACCCAAGGGAAAGGGGGAGGCAACCCAACCTCAAAAATAACCAAGTAGTGAAGAATCACAAAAAGAATTATTATCACAGAGTAGAGCTACAATTATTATCCCAACTGCCACTGTTTTGCTTTACTTCAGCCAGAAGGATAAAGTTGAAAGTTGCATCTTTCAATTGTTTGTTTTTTTTTTCTTTCTTTTGGATAGGAAACAATTTCAGTGATGGTTCTTTCAAAAATTTCTTTTCATTTCAAATACTGTGAGTATGAGTAATGGTCAGAAGTTTCATAAAATAGGGTTCTAGAGATCCTCAACAACCAATCCTACCATGAATTGCTTACGCTCGTTACAGCCCATTAACGAGACTTGAGATCTTCAAGATATACTCCTTAGAAGGTCTTAGATTCGAAACTCACGAGTGACCTTAATGGTAAAGTTATTCCCTGATTTAGGCCTTGAGATAGGGGCACAAGAGCCCCGAGTTTGTAGTGGAACGAAGCTCTGATTCGTGTATATATATTAGAAAGAAAAAAACAGAATATCCAACAGAGGAAAATAGTAGAACCAGTAAAGCCATACTTGTAATGTAAATAACCTGTCATCAAGTTGAACTTCCTTTGTGAGAAAATCTGCTCCAATGGTCGCCTTGTACTGATTGCTAAACTTACGATTAACATACCTGTTCATCCAAAAACAGATCCAAAAGGAAATTAAACAACCCAATTAACAAAAATACTTGGAAATAAAAAATTCAAAGTTTCAGGTTCATACTGATTCATTAACGATGTCTTTCCCACTCTGCCAAAGATTGAAAAAGAAAATCCATTAGAACAGAAAAAACAATGACAAGAACTTAGAGACAACGACTTTCCGCCTATCTTTACGTTGATATGATATTGTCTATTTCGAACATAAACCCTAATAATTTTGTTTTTAGTCATCACCCAAAATGTCTCATATCATTGGAGATTTCGTCTCTTACACACACCCATATATATACAGTCAAGATCTTTCCTTGAACTTAGCAATGCAGAACTTTGTCCACGTTAGCAACAATCCTTCCCTCAAACAAAGTACATCCAAAACCTTTGACATTTGCCTTCTTTGTTTGACACTGTAGGATGAGATCATCCCTTCAAACAAAGTACATCCAAACCATACAAGGTTTGCCACTGACTCGTTAGTGACAACAAATATCTACCTACTTTTGTTCTCCATAAATTCTCATGACTTTAATTTTGATCGTCACCTAAAAGACCTCGTATCATTGAAGATGTTGTCTCTTACGTATATATATTATCCAAGATCTTCTTCCATAACTTAGCAATGTCGGACTTAGTTTGCATTAGCAACAGAATTAATCTGGGGGTGTTTGACTTTTGGTTACATATGAACATTTACAACTCTTCAAAAAACTACATCCAAACGAACTATTCAACTACTCAAAATAACTACTCATTTCTAATCACTCAAAATAACTCCTCATTTCAAAATCACCCATCTCTGCAACCTCTCTACAAAATCTACATCCAAGCGAGTTATGTATCTAAACAAGCTATTAGTGCAACCTCAATTTCTAATTATTTAAAATAACTCCTCATACAAACACCTCGATTTTATCAGTTTTAAAATTCCCCACCATAAACCCAACACAAATACAGGAATAGAGAATCAAAATGCAACAAACAAAAAATGTAAAATAGAAAGCTTACCCACTGTCCCCAAGGATAATAACTTTCAAAAGTATTCGCCTGCGAGAAGCCATGGATCAAAAAGCTCCGAATTGGGCAAAAAATTTCAGGAAAATTTGTTTTTCTGACAAATTATTATTGACTGGAAATTGGAAAATAGCAGGAATGTGGAAACAATGGGAGGACAGAAAATGGCGGTTGAGTTTTATATTCCCAAAATACCCTCACTATTGTTGGTTTTTTACGATGGAATGCCATTTCTGCTCATTCTTTTAAGAATATTCTCTTTCCATTGTTCTAAATTCTTTTGGTAGTTCATCCAAATAATTCTAGCCGTGAAAATTTTAAATTAGTTATAATAACTTTTTGACTTTTTTGGCGGGAAAATGTTCTTGATTTTGTCGAAGTTAACCAACAATCTTTTTTATAATTGAAAATTAAACTTCCCTATTATATATTCACGGGCATTCGCATCAAAGGTTTAATTCGGAAAACAACAAAAAAATATTACTATTTAGTTTACTCGTAAATTTTAAACTTAAAATCTTTAAAGAAACATATCTTAAAAATCATAAACTTCTACCAACAAGATGTTTCCTTCGCTACAAATTTAATCAACAATATTAGTATCCAATCAAAGCAAAAGCTTAATGGACATAAATATATTTAAGTTTAAATATATGAGTTGGAATATTTCATCTCAATTATGGTTGAATTCAACAATAATATCATGATTGATAAATCATCAAGTAATTGAAACGGTTAATAAACAAATTGGTAACAAAAAAAGACGTGGTAAAATTGAATGGGTCGGTAGCACGATTTGTTATCTGGTTTGGTGTTAATCTATTTCTATCTCAGGATCACGGGTTTGATCCCTGAAATCAGTATTTGTAATCCCCCTTCTCCCAATTTACACTTAAAAAAAATGGTAAAATTGAAATGTTCGTGTCAATTTATTCCATCAAATTCTTACCTCTTTCTATCATTTTTCTGTCAATAAAACATAGAAAATTTACATAAGTCATAATTAAAGTTCCAAAGTGAATCAGAAGGTGTTCTTAAAGATTAAAAAAAAGTTCTTAAAAAAGTGAATTAAAATATTCTCAACTTTTAATAAACTTATTCATAAACCATCCTGTTCACACGAGATTTCCACAAATTATATAGATGCGAGACACCTGTAAATGAACTTGAATTTTATTGATTTGAATATGTGTTACAATCTCTAAAATTTCTCCTCTGATTCTCAAGATATGAACTTTGAAGATGTTGATCTGAGAGCTCACGAGCTTATTCTCAGACGAAGGATGATTGAATCTTCAACTCGTAAGCGAAGAGACAATCGATTTGTTGGAGCCTTTGCCGTTGAGTGTTCTTGAATTCGGAACCTTGATTCTGAATTCTTTGCTCGTTGACGGATCTTGAAAGCTTCTGAATTTGAAGTGTTGGATGCTTTGAATTCTCTCTGACTTGATGTTGTGAGGCTTTGAGTCTTCAACTTAGGTCTTCAGTTGAATTCTTTAGCTTCCGTCCTTTGCAAATGTAGGAAAGCTCTATCTATTTATAGAGCTTTCTTGATCTCGTGGGCCTGGGCCTCATGAGTTTCTTGGGTTAGGTCATTGGGCTTCGGTCTCATGGGCCTTTGAGCTTGACTATATTGGGCCTAAATGGCATTTGGGCTTTGATTTAATTTGAACACAAATTCCAAATAAACCAACTTTTGGTCCAATTAACTTTGGGATAATTATCAATTTTAATTGGCCCAAAAGTTAATTAATTTTTGTCATTTATTTATACATGAGATGGCGATCCTTTATTGGCCGAAATTCCTCTGTCAACACATCCCAATTTCGGAGTTAAATTTGTAATTTAAAAGATAAAATGGAAAAAGAAACCCAGCTTTGAGTGTCCAGCACATCGGCACGTGACCAGATCGTTGCCGGAAAATAAATTAAATAATGCTTCCAAGTGGGCCCTTGAATAAATTCAGTTTATTTACGGGACTCACTCAAAATATTGGTAAAAACTAATCGATCATATAATTTGTTAATTTTGGGCAAAAACCTAAGTTCCCCAAAACTAGAAAAAAAAAAATTGTTTTGGATCAAATTTTA
>JBBMKA010000002.1:5590211-5612491 GCA_037833695.1 Sechiopsis laciniata | reverse complement strand
TTTTTTAATTTTTAGAATTCCTTTAATATTTTAAAAACATTTTTAAAATTTTAAAAACAAAAACTAAAATTGGTTATTAAACAAACATGTTTTCAAAAAATTAAAAACAAAAACAAAATGGTTATCAAACGAGACCTAAATAATCAAAACAAACACTTTTGTTTTCAAAAGCACAAAGAAAAAACACGTGATACTTGTTTCGTTTTTTTATATTTTTATTAAAAGGAAAAAAACAACAACAACAACAAAACAAAATGAATGTACGACGCAATGGAAACAAAACTAAAGACAAATTTCTGAAAACTCCAGAAAAAACGGATCCAGTTAACAAAAATGATTTCTTGTTTTGAGATAAATAAGAATGAAACTTTAACAACGGCTTCAAAGAATTAGAAAATTATGAAATATTAATAAAAATGAAACTTTAAACTTTGTATCCAAACCTAAACACAGAATTGTGTTTTTGATGTTATTTGAAAATTTAAATGAAACTTAAAAATTTCGTATCTAAGACTAAATGCTATTAAAAAAAAAAAAAAAACTTATTTGAAAGTTAAGTCAAAATTATTATTATTTTTTTAGTTTAATAATAATTGAGGATTGAAACACCCGAACATATTACTTTCTAATTCATGAACCTGAATGAGTCAGTGGTACAATAGTTTCATTGTTTGATTGTAAATCTGTTCAACACTAAATTCACTGGTTCGATCCCAAGAGAATCGGTATTTAGCTATTGCTTGAAGCAAAACTTAACCATTCTCATTAAAAAATTGTTATTGATATGAAAGTTAATTGTTTTCATCCAAAAATTTAATAATAAATATAATTTTTTAATAATACTTTTGAAACTTTTTAAAATTTAGGTTTAATGAAACAAAATTTATAATTTAAGAATCTTTTATACCATTTAGAAATTTTTAGTACTAAAAGCTATCCAATTTTATTTCATAAAAAATCTATATTGAGATCAAGTTTTTTATTTTAACATCCAAAACTTTTCATAATAACACATTTGTTTTTAAATCATCAATCAAGATCTTGGGGTGTTTGTTGGTTGAATCTATAGAGGATCTAACTCCTTTTCAAATTTTTTTTTAATTAAAATGAGTTATTATAATTATTTAAAATAATTTCCTGTTTTTACTATTCAAAATAACTCATCATTTTTAATCATTCATTTCTAATTATTCAAAATAATTTATTATTTCTAACGAATCATTTTTAATCATTCATTTTTAAGCACTCAAAATAAGTCATTTTTAACCTCTCCTTTTTAACTTTAAATGGTCAAAATAACCTCATTTTGAAATCACTTAGGCCTTGTTTGATTTACGGGTTGAAATTCAAATTCCCCAAAATCCAGTACCGCAATCAAATTCCCCAGAATTTAATTACAGTGTTTGGTTTGGTGGATTATATTCCGGAATAGAATGCTATAAAATATTTAAAATAATGTTATATTTTGATTATAGTCTATTTTGATTTTAAATTATCAAAACTTTTTTTTATATATAAATAAAAGATGATCTCATATTTTTAAATAATTTTATATTGTTTAACTAAATGAAAAAATATTTGATGCCTTAAAAATGTTGAAAACAAAAAAATTATGAAAATTTTTTTTATATTATTATTGGATCATATAAAGGAAAGAGCATAAAAAAGAAATTAGATAATTTATCATTATTTATTTTATAACAAGTTTGTTTTTTCGAACGATATAAAAAAAAAGATGGGTTTAAAAAAAAACTATTTTCACCTTTTAAAACAGCTTTCGTATTTTTATTTAAATTATAAATCTAAATAAAATGTATACCTAATAAATTAGAAGATAAACATAAAAATAAGAAAAAATCAATTAACTTTAAATAGATTTAAAAAAAATAGATAAACATAATTTTTTCTTTTTTCTTTTTGGAACTAGGGTTTCTTTGATTGGTTTCATTTATGAATTTTTTTTTGGAATTCCGACGAAATATTCACTCTTTTTATTTTATACTAGAGAGAAATAAATACGAGAAAGAAAGTTTTCAAACTCATGGATTCCAATCTTGAATTTGCATAGTTTAAAATCCCTCGAATCAAATTTCCCAGAATCAAATCCTCAAATCCCATTCATTTTACATTTACCAAACATGGGTTTCTAAACCTCCGAATTCCGAATGGCAAACCAAACAAGGCCTTAAAATAATTTTTCATTTCACAACTCCTCATACAAAATCTACTTTTAAACAAATTATTATCTCCAAGGGTGTGTTTGAGCCACTAAAAATAAATGAGAGAATGAAAACGAGGATGATTCCCTATGTTCGTGCCACCAGGAATCATTTCCTCCATAATCTTACTTTTTTATTATCTCTCAAACAATTTTTTATACATCACATTACTATTTTTTCACTCATTATTACCATTATTTAATTTTTCCGTAGTCATTTCCTTCATCCAAATACAAATAATCATTTTTTTGCCCAAACATAAATAATTATTCATTTTTTTATTCTCGTTGTAATTTTCAAGCAAAACGCTCAAATTTGTGGAAATAACGAACACAAATTTTGAATGGTTACCGATATGAGCATAACTCATACAAATAAAAATAGGCCAGAAAATGGAGAAGATAGGAGTTGCAATGACCACCCCAATGTTCAGTTACCTCGAACTGCAGCTTGAACAGCGCTTCAATCTCTTCAAGCTCTGGATTCATCCTCTCCACTCCGATTACCTTCAACAAAACGCGCAATCGATCAGAGCAGTAGTCGGCGGCACCAAGTCCGGCGCCGATGCCGATTTGATCGACTCTTTGCCGGCGTTGGAAATCGTTGCGAGCTTCAGTGTTGGACTGGACAAGATTGATTTGCCCAAATGCCTGGAGAAGGGGATTAGGGTTACCAATACACCCGATGTCTTGACTGACGATGTCGCCGATGCCGCGATTGGACTCGCCATGGCGGTTTCGAGGAGGATTTGTGAGTCCGATCGGTTCGTCAGGAGTGGCTCGTGGATGAAAGGTGGTTTCGGATTGGGAACGAAGGTATGCTGTTTTTGCTAGTGAATTACGATTTAGTTGAGATTGCCGTGAACTAGTTTTAAACTTGCCTGATTTTGATTGTTGTGATTCTTTAATGATATTGCTTGTTTCGATTAAGCTTGATTGTAGAGGAGATAGGCCTCGAAATGTATGGATTTGAATTTGACCTATTAGATTGCTGAACATTTTTGTTAGATTCTAGATATTTTCGTGGAATTTGAAGAGATGTAGTCATTTCCGTTCATTCATTCTTATTCAACCCCCAAGATTACTCTTCAGTCTTCAATGCTATTTATCATCATTGTTGAATCCACGATTACTTAGTCGGGGTCTCCGGTGTTGCTGCCCGGTCACCGAATCGGTGTGCATGAGCGACACTCCTGGTGGGCTCAGGGGCAATACCCCCAAAAAATATGCAGTTTGGTTTATGTTATTTGAGCTTTCATGCATTTGGGCCATATTTTATAATAGAGTATTACGAGAGTGCACTATATAAACTCTATTAAAATTCTAACTCCTCTTGATCGACATCCTTTATTCTTTGTATCTCCTTAATAAAATCGTTCTCTCCTTTACCTGTGGATGTACCTAACACATCGTTAGTGAACCACGTAAATCTGTTGTT
The DNA here is from genome assembly GCA_037833695.1 of Sechiopsis laciniata. Classification (NCBI taxonomy): domain Eukaryota; kingdom Viridiplantae; phylum Streptophyta; class Magnoliopsida; order Cucurbitales; family Cucurbitaceae; genus Sechiopsis; species Sechiopsis laciniata. The sequence continues at coordinate 5,608,835 of JBBMKA010000002.1, read as the reverse complement.
TTCTTCCCCTGTTTTCTTTATTGTATTCTTTGATTGTTGTTCCGTTTTCATAACAATCATATGCTTTTTTCCCTAATCCTATCCCAATCTTTAATCCTTGGAACAAGTATAGTCAAGTTCTATGATGATAGAATTTTCTCTAACTATCAATTATCACGAATTCATGTTACTTGATTTGGTTGATAATTGATTAATTTAGTAGTTGTCTCTTTCAGTTCAATGGTAAGTCAGTTGGAATTGTTGGTTTGGGAAGGATTGGTTCAGCCATTGCAAAGAGAGCTGAAGCATTTGATTGTCCCATCAGTTATTGCGCTAGGAATGAAAAGCATAGCAGTGGTTACAAATACTTTCCCAGTGTTGTAGATTTGGCTGCAAATTCCCAGTTTCTGTTTGTGGCATGCACCCTGACTGAAGAAACCAAGCACATTGTCAATAGAGAAGTAATTGATGCATTGGGGCCAAAGGGCATTCTTATCAATGTTGGACGTGGTGCTCACGTAGACGAAGCTGAGCTTGTCTCGGCCCTGCTTGAAGGTCGTTTAGCAGGGGCAGGACTAGATGTATTTGAAAACGAGCCCCATGTACCTGAACAGTTGCTTGAGCTCGGAAATGCAGTCCTTCTGCCTCACGTGGGAACCGATACCATCGAGACCAGCATCGCAATGGCAGACCTTGTGATTAGAAACTTGGAGGCACATTTTTGGAATAAGCCTCTGATTACTCCTGTGATTTGATTTTGCTATACTTTTAGACATCTCCCCATTTTAATTGAAACAATTGATCTAGGTTGTTAACATTATTGCCAAATATGGTTCATCTTGTTTCCCAGAAAGATTGTTTTCAAGCATTCTTGGGTTTTAGGAAAGTATTTCCATTTCTCATTCAAGCTGGCTTCTTATTTATCAATATAGGTGTAGGTCTGTTTGTTAGGGATCTCAGTTTGTAGTTATGACTCCATTTGACAAGCATTGGATAATTGATGACCATTTCAATGAACAACAAGGATGTAGCCTGTAATTGATTTTCTTTACCCAATAATTAGCTTTTCTTGGCAGAAAATAGAAAATTACAGAATAAGGGGCAATGAAAAAACATTGGAAAAGGATTAAGGAGTGTCTCCCAAGGATTTCAATATTTACAGAGTATACCCACAAAAACATAAAAGGCTTTATGAACATAAACATCCAATCAACCCCATAATATCATTTGGACACTTCCTATCATCTTCCCTTAGGGTTTCTTATTTTTTTTCTGCTTCCCAAACTCTGTAGAGATTCAAATAGAGAGAAAACAACAATCTCAAATCCACTAGGCTGAAGAAGCCACCCCTTTGAAGATGAGAAAGTTGAGAGTCTCCAGTTTGAAGTAGATGAAAGAGCCTTTGGAGTGGGTGAAGAAACAACCAAAATTTGAACCCACCACACATTGCCATCCGCTCCCATATCTGTTGTCAAAATCCTACAAAATCCACAACCAAACTAGTTCAGAAATCAAAGCCTGAAACGGTGGAATAGATATATACAGGAAAATTGCTAACAACTTTTAGGTCAACAATTTTTTTTTGAACATTTTTTTTTAGTTCAAATTGCAGAGGAAGACCAGCCAAATATCAATTTTTAGGATTGAATCTATGATCGTGAGAGTTGAATTGGATTACAACAAAGCAACCAAACCAACACATTACCAACTCTTTAATTATAGCAATTTTTCTAAAATATTTCTTCTATAGAAAATTCTTATACATTTTTTTTTCATATTCCGAAATTATCATTTGTTTAATCGGCTGAACCTATGTACTTTCGATGCCGAATGGATCAGTAATGCAATAGTTTCATTATTTGGTTGTAAATCAGTTCAAATCATAGTCACATATTCCATTCCAATAATCGGTATTTGACTCTCATATATGTGAGAGCAGTAATACGGGTTTGTTGTCTCCCTCTCCCGATATGTACTCAAAAAAAGAAAACCTTTGTATTTTCGATTGGTTGAATTTATTGTTTACAATCAGCTGAACCTATTTACTTACAACAATGAGCTGAACTTACTTTTTTTCGAACAACCGAAGTCATTAAAGGCAATCAATTCACAATGACCAGGTACCTGCCTATTTTTTAGCTATAATCTTTTTTCTTTTTTTTTTCTTCAAAATTCTGCTGTTCATGCAATTTCTTTCGTTTTTTTTTTTTTTGTTATAGATGAAAAATCCCTATACAGAGAAAGACAGAAAGAGAGAGAGAACCTTTTTGATGTGGGCAGCAATGGATTTGCAGTCAATAACATCATAGAGATCCAGAGCTTTAGAAGCAGCATCCATGGCTTGGATCTGCATCTTGTTAGGCATATCTGTGTCCTGCACCAAAGCTTTGCCTTCCAACATCCTTTCCCCTTTGCAGATATGACAACAAAACACTGCTAATGCTTGAGCCTTTTCTTATCTTCAAAACCCACAAAAAAAATTTAATGCCAAATCTCAAATGTTTCCTTCTCCCAACAGTACAATCAAAACCCAGAAATGTGGAGAGGGAAGCAAATAGAGGATGGTTTTATACACACCAAGGGAAAAACACTCTCAAACACCACCCTCTTCCAAATTTGATGGAATCTTTTGAAAATTCAAGTTTCAGGCTGGCACATTTTTCGACTAATATTATTTTTCTGTCATTTTCTCTCCCCTCTTTAGGGACTTTTTAACAATATTCTATTTTTTTAAATTTCTCTCTCTTACTTTCCCTTTTTCCTTGAGGTGAAGATAATTATGGGTAAAAAGGATGATAAAGATGCTGAGGCCAATAATGAAGCCAAGCTTCCTGTTGGATTTTTCTGTTAATGAGTCATTGTGGGATAGGGCTGTTATGTCTTTTTTCAAAGAAAAGAATTTGGGTGTAATTCGAACTGCATCCCCACTATAATGACACTTATTTGAAGTCACATGTTTTTTTGTCACTTATTTAGAGTTATACATTTTTTTTTCTTTTAATTGTATTTATAATAAATATAAAGTTAAAATAAAAAAAGATGAGATGTGTGATACCAAAAGTGTCGGCCTCTTTTCCAAATTTACTAGCTTTGTTTTGTGGATCTGAGAAAACTGTCCACGTGGATTCATTGCAGCCATCCGATCTAAGGCGGTCTGCACATCCCCCAACAATTTTTTTTTAAACTGAAATCGGTGAAAATGGATAGAATTGCAGTTTTAAAGGATAAGACATAATAGATCAGAATTTTAGATAAACTTAGAAGCAGAAAAAGATCATTTTTTTTGTGATAATTTTACAAATTTCAGCCATGATAAGGAAGAGAAAAAAAAAAGGTTTAAAAACAAACGTGTGACACAAATAAGAGAATGGAATTATATTCTTTACCGTTTTCAAAGAGATCATTGCTTTTGGCATTGAGGAAACCCACTAATTTTAAAATAGAACCGTCAATAAAATAAAAGGGATTTACACATCAAAACTTTTATTTTCATAAATATCCACCCTTAAAATTTTAGAAGGGTGGACACTAATCGCTTTTATAAATTTCAAAGACAAAATTTAAATATTTTCACGTAGGTTAAAGAGTAAATCTTTGAATCGAATGGTGAGTGGCATGGTTGTCTAGTTTGGTATGGGTTTGAATTTGTAATTTTCCTCCTCTCAACTTATACTAAAAAAAAGAAGTAAATTAAAAATAATAATAATAATAATAATATTTAAAAAAAAAACTTCCAAAAAAAAATGTCAATCAATAAAAATCAAATCGATATAAAGGTAATATGATTGTACAAGTCAGCAAAAAATACCCGTCTTGAACTCGCCAAAAAAACTAATTTCATCTACATATTACTTTTATACAAATTTGATTGTTTAACCTATAATTATAAAATGTGTTCGTTCTTCTTGGCAAAAAAAAAAAAACATATAAATTTCTTATCGAAAATTGATGACATAGTGAGAGAGGTTACTTTTTACTCAATTACAATATGAAATCTATTTAAATATGTTTGGATGACCCTTCTCATAATTAAAATGTATATAATTTAGCTCAATTTTTATTTGGTATGAAATTAACAAGCTTACCCTATTTTTGAAACATATTTACTAATTCTTTGATTTCAAATGGTAAAAAATCTTAAACTAAGAAATAGATTCTAAAGCTAAACTGGGCAATTATATTTTCCTAAAAATATATATATCAATGTTCGTCAATATTAGTTTTTTTTTTCATGAATTTGTGTTTTTTTGATAAATTAGAAACATCCAGAAAAATACTCTATTTTTTTAATAACTTCGGGAAAGAAGTCAGACATATATGTTTTGAGTACCTAAATTAAATTATGTTAATTTTATTTTTATTTTCTTTGAATAATTGAGATTAAAAAAACAAAATTATGAATTTAAGAATAAAATTGATATTTAAATATAAAAGCAAACCTCTATATAAAAAAAAAAAAAACATTTGATATTAAGTAAAATTTGTTGGATCAAATTGAGAAGGAAAAAAATGCTACAAATATTTAGATAAAAGATAGATAATATACATACATATATATATACATATATATATATATATATATCCTTTAAAAAGTTTGAGATAACTTATTATTATTATTTTTTTTGCTAAAAAGAATTTTCCAACCACCACTCATCTTACGATGGATTCTTTCCATGTTTATCGATTTCTTTTAAAGATTTTGTTTTCATTGATCGTTATGCGTTTTAAAATAAAATTGATATTTAGTTATAAATATTTTCGTATTTCTCTTTATAAAAAGTTTGAAAATGAAACTTACTATTTTTTGGCCAAGAAGATATTTTTGTTCAACCCCATTCATATCGATTTTTCTAAAGAACCTCCATGTTATCGATTTTTTTTTTTAAAAAAAAGAAAATTTATTTAAAAATTAATTACAACACTTATCAAATTTCAAATCAATCAATTTAAAAGTTTAATATTTATTAAAGGCTATACTTTAGGATGGTTTGTGTAGTTTCCTTAAATTAAAGATGGAATTATGAAAAGAAATTAAAGATGGAAATATATCATAAGAAATATCAATTGAAAAATATCAATAGCACTAAATTGGTCATAGTTGCTTTGATTAATTCACATCATAACACAAAAAGTGTGTCTTGATAAGGACGCGTTGAAGATTCATTGCTACATATCTTGACAAAACTTAACCATTTTTTTCCTATCTTTTCTAAATTCTTTTGATAATACATTTAGGGCCACATTCCATGCATAATCCTTGATCAGTTCTCTTCCCAAACCTGATTTTTTTGTAATGAAATAAGTTTATAATGTCTTCCATTTTGTGAGTTTCCTGTTATTGTTCATTGTTATTCGAATATTTCACATTTTTTAGTCATTTAAGCCATCCAGAAATGGTTCAAAAGAACTTCAAAAAAAAAAAAAAAAAAAAAAAGGTTCAAAGAAACAAATTTTTTATATTAACACTTTTGCTCAGAATAAAGCAGATCCAAAAGGTGGACTCTTATTGAACTGAGGTATTTCTGCACAAAGCAAAAAAAAAAGAAATGTGCGGACAAATTTCTTAAACTCCGTTTGATAACGATTTTATTTTTAGTTTTTGGTTTTTGAAATTCGAGCCTACAACAATTATCTTACCATATATTTTTTCTTACTTGAATATCTACATCTTACTTATACTTTTAGAAACCAAACCAAAATTTGAAAACAAAAAAATAGCTTCCAAAAACTTGTTTTTGTTTTTTAAATTTGGTTAGCATTCACATATTTTCATAAAAAAAGATGGATACATTGTAGGAAAGATAGAACACATCGTAGGAAATCAAAAACTCAAAACAAAAAGGCAAATGATTATCGAACGAGCCCTTATCAAGTTCATTCACAAAGCCAAAAAAACGAATTGATACTAAACACTGGACTCAACAAGCCTATTTGATGCAATAATTTCATTATTTTTACTCATATGTGCATGAATTCTTTTTGAACACGATGGCTTTGGTGCGTGTAGAATCAATTCCCACAGGACAAGAGATTTGCTTTATATGCGTTGTTCTTACTAGCTTCCCGACGACGTATCCTCGGGACCGAATTTTGAACACCAACGTCATTGGAACCGGACTACTTGCTGGGGGAACAGTCAAAGTTGATGCAGCTCCATACATAGGAACCTTGATTCCTTCCACATTGACAGTTACTGTCCGGTGACTGTTTCTTGGCTGGTAATATTTCCTCAACTGCACATAAGACCACAATGCATGAGATTTAATGTCATTGGCCAATTTTCCATTAGAGAATCACAAATTCTTGTTAAGATTTACATTCCAATTCAGGATTCTTTGTCTAACTCTGGGATGTTTGGATGAGTAATTGCATGATGAGTTATCTTGAGTGATTAGAAATTATAGTTGTAGTAATAGCTCGTTTGGATGTAGATTTTTATAGAGGGGTTGCAGATGTTAAGACATGTTTTGCAATAATTCCCTCCTTTCCTACTCTTAACACTATTTGAGTTAGCTGGCAAGTTATGTTTTATCTTTAGTAAGTTAATCCTTCTTCTTAAAGGCTTTGACACTCGCTAAATGCAAATATAATACAATGGAGAGAAACTTCCTTTTATTCTTTATTGTCTTCTTATCTTTCAAGTTCCTTCCTCTTCTATTTACTTTCTGCAGAAATGAGTGCGTTTGAAATGAAGAGTTATTTTGAATGGTTGCAATAACTCGTTTGGATGTAGTTTTCTGAGGAGTAATCATAAATGCTCATAGCTTTATTGCCTACTAAAGCATTTGACAGGATGGCCTCCAATCCAAGCTCTTTTTTCCAAACCATTTAGATCCAAAGTTGTGAGTAAAAAAACATAAGCTCAACATAAGTTTATTACCTGACCAGATGCCACAACAATGTCAGAATAAATGAGATCAATTGGTGCAGAGGTAACATGAATGCCAAATATTGTGGCAGGGTTGTATACACTTAACCTCAATGTGCTATTCAGTGTCAACAACTTGGTAGGAACTCCAGTGGAATCTGAACCTTCTCCAACATAAAAATTATGCACAGCCAAACTCTGAAAGGATTACATTTTACCATTAATTAATTAATGAACCTCTCTGTTCATGAAGGGTAGAAAATTTACATGATCAATAAGAGAAAAGCTAATCAAATTATCTAGCTTCATAACTTTCAAATTTGTTTTGGTTAAAAAACACTGTTACGATTACCTAAAGATTACATGCCTTCAGCTATCAGTTTCTATTTTCTTTTATTTTCTGTCAAACTTAGGATTTTTTATTATTATTATTTTTTTTGGAATTGGGGGCGAGGGACCCAAACCCTACTTAGATATATTACTGATCGAATCTGTGACCGTGGAAGTTGAATTGGATTACAACCAATTAAGATAATCAATGCGCCTCATTAGGTGTCAAACTTAGGATTGTATCTTAAAATTCATACCATTTTAATCCTTCTCTGCATAGATAATCACTTTTTATAAGAATATTACATTATGATATGAATATTGGAACTTACTACTTGTCTACTTCTTGATATCTTAATTGTTAAGCTAAATGTGAGAGTACTGTTTATGAGTATCTTGGGGATAGAATTAAGAGTATTAGGAGGGAATAAGTTGGATAATTTTTGTTATTATAGTGGATTGAGAGTTGGTAGGAGGGAGGTCATATTTTGGATGATTGATTAGGAGAGTTCTAGCCCTCTCGAATGATTATTGGTATTGTAGTCGAGAATATGGAGAAGAAGAGCCAAAAGGGTTGATCGGTTTAAGACATAATTTCTCTAATTAATTGCCACTAATACCCTTACTTCTATCCCCAAAAATACGAAACAATACGCTTATACTAAAAACTCTATCACTTTAGTATATCTTTGTTTTATTTAACAGTATTGGTTGATATAATTAAATTTTCTTCAATTAAGTTAAGTTTTTAGGTTGATTGGTGATTTAATGTACTTCAACATGTATCAAAGTACAAGGTTTTGAGTTCAGTCTCCACCGAGTCATTTTCCTCCTTAGTTAAAATTGAGTTCTACTTGTAGGACATTTATCAAATTTCGAAACTCACAATTGAGGAGATTGTTGGTTAATATTATTAAATTTACTTCAACCCATCTATTAACTTAAACTTTTGGTTGATTGGTGATTTGAACTCGTAATCTTTTAGCTGCTAGATTATATATCATGTCACTCGACCAATGTTGTTTTTGTTTGAAAAAGTGTTTGTTGTTTTTGTTTGCAAAAAGTGTTAAGAGTACACAAATACATCCAAGCATATCAATAGTTAAAACTAATTTAATTACCTTAACAGAAATCTCTGCCTTAAAAGGCCTGCTAGCACCCCAAATGATCAAGCAGAAAAGGGAAAACAGAGCAACAAAACTCAACAGAGCAATTATTGCCTGAAATCTCCTTGACAGAGCCTTATCCTCAAGATCATCATAGGACCCTTCTTCCATAATCACATTACACTCAGGCCACCCCTTGTCATTGCTCTGCTTCTTGCTCCCTTTTCTGCCCGAAGACGACCGAAAAACACCCGAAAATCGGCTGGCCGACGAGGTCCTCGAATGCCGGCCGGACGAAGGGTGGGAAGGTGACTCAATTGGGCTGTTGTTGTAGATTGGAGTGGTGTACATTGATGAAGATTTGTCTCCATCAATGGAACACCTTGAAGGACTCTGCACATAGTATGTTGGTCGCTTTGGTGACCTTGAAGGTGAAGAGGGTGCCAAACTTGTAATATCAGACTCTGACTTTGCTGAAAGCATTTTTTTTTAGAGATTTTAATTGGGAAATTAACTTGGGAAAAGACAGCAACAAACAAAGATGGTGGTTTTAGCACAAGAATTAGGTAACGGTTGGAACCCAGATGAGGATTTAGAAAGATTAAGGAAGTAATGTATTAAAAATTGGAACTTTGCATTACAAGAACAAGAAATTTGTAGAGGTTTCCATTGAAATAACAGCCCTACAACTCTGCATTTCTCTGCTCAAAGGCTCTAAGCCAAATGACAGCCACTTGTTGGGGAATGAGTGTCGGCAGCTGCTTGTTATTGCATGGATTAAATTATAAATTTTTCTGTTTTTTTAAAATTATTTTTTTTATTGAAAAAATCTATTTTTAGTCCTTTTTAAGTTGGGGGTGTAGTTTCAAAATCAAATATTTTTATTGCATTTGAATGATAATCAAATTTTTAGCTCTTAATTACTATGTGACTATAAGGAATTAACCATTTATTCTTGGAAATTTGACATTTTTAGTCTCTAAGTATGCGTTGTAGTTTCAATTTAGTCCTCACTTTTAGTGATTGTGTGTTTTTTTGAGATTACAATAATTGGGAGTAAGGGATACGAACCTAAGACCTTTTGGTCATTAAGTATACACTAATACCGTTGAGCAACTACTCTTGTTAGCTAGTCATTATGTGTTTTTAGTTTACACATACTTGTTTTCTTTTAAAAATTAAATTCACGTGAAAATTAATATAATCACTTCATCAATATATATTAAAATTTAATATTAATTTAATCATCATTTAGTCAAACACTCTATTGTGTAACTAATAATTTTGTTATCTCATATACTAAACTTGAGTATTATTGAAATATAAAGATAAAAGTGTTCAATTTTAAAATATAGAGATAATTTTGTTATCCTTAGAAACGGACGTGATTACCTTTGTTTCAAAAAAAAAAAAAAAAAAGTATATATATATATATATATACCAAATTAAAATTAAAACCAAATGCATGTAGAGTTGAGAAAACCAAATCTCTCACATCTTCATTAAAATATATATACCTTAACTAATTAAATTATGTTTAGGTTAACAACATTAACTCTATTGTAGTACAACAAATTTAAATTATGAGATTTTTAATTTCGGACCCATGTCAATTATCACTTTTTATCAAAATTTGAGTAGAGCAGCAAGAAAAGATGAGAGAAATATTATTGAGAGTTAGAAGAAGATGGAGGCTACATTGTGTCATACATCCACTATAACCTAATAATTAACTACATATAAAGAAAGATATTTTAATTTAATGGCCTAATGAGTCTTACTAATATTGACAATAACATAACCAACATTAATATTACGAATGTACACTAAACTATACTAATCTAACTATACTGATCTAACACTTTTAACTATGTTTATGTCGATCATATTTCTACTTTATTTGTGTGTATTGTTTACTTCATTTTTCAAAATGTTACTTATGTCTCTAAACTTCAAATCGTGGACCTGTTTTTTGTCCGATCATATGTGATCAAGTGTGCCATAATTTAACAATTAAGATTACCTAAAACCACATTGTAATAAAGTTAAACAATTAATTTTTTTTTAGAAAAAATATATTTATAATGTGTCACCGTATTATATATAATAGATTAAAGAGGAATATTTACATCATGCCCGAGCATTATATATAAAATAATGCCTACTTATGTGGCTCAATATGGACCACAATCTATTTGATTTTAAATTCAAAAGATAAAAAAAATAAAATAAACAAAATAGATTGTGACTCATATTGGGCCACATAAGTAGACATTATTTTATATATTATGCCCGGGCATGATGTAAATATTTATCTAGATTAAATACGAGAAGATTCCCATAAAGTTGCACCAAATTGGATTCGGCTGCTAGTGATGCAGTAGTTACAACACAAGATCAAGACAAGCAATTATATGACAACCAATAATTCCTCACTTTTATTAAAGTTTATGAAACAATAATTATTAATTCTATTTAGCTCACTTGTTTTATTCGTTGGTTTGTGGAAAGGAAAATTTAATTCTGATACGACAAATGTGAAAAACATCTAAAACGTAGGAAGCCTATTTTTCTTTTTGTTTTTTGCATTTGACCTATATCTTTCATAAATTTCCACAGTTGGAGCAATCGGAATGTATTAATTAATCAAAATTCTTTGTTTTTCTTCCTTAAGAATAGTTGATTAATTATTTGATTATGGATTTTTAACTAATGTCATCTCAACTAAATACAATATTTCTTTGAGAGAGGTGGATATTAATATGGGTTGCCCTTTGTGTTGGAAAGCGTAGGAATCGAATATCAAAGATTGTAAATTGGCGATTCGTGCTTGGAATCATATCTTTCCTTGGTTTACTAATTTCATGAATTATTTTTTGAGGGTTGAGAAGGGTGTGGATTTTTGGAAGTACTTATGTAATAGAATTCTCAAAGAGGAGAAGTTTAAAAGTATCATTATCATTTGGAATTTATGGAACTTTAGGAACCAAGGGATCAATGGCAAGGTGGACCTGAAGTTCCATAATCTCATAAATATTATTGAAAAATCTATTAATGTTCATAATATTCCTCGTGCAAGTGATGGGTCCAAGGTCATTCATGGTTCAAATGTGGCTATCAAATGGACTGCTCCTCCCAAAAGTCAGTGGAAATTGAACGTGGACGCTTCGGTGAATCCTAGCTCGGGTAGAGGTGGCATTGGGTAGGTCGTTCGTGATTGAAGAGGGCATCCCAAGTTGTTGGGTTGGAAATCTAATTTCGTGAGTCAGTCTATCAAGCTTCTTGAAGGGATTGCCTTGAGGGAAGGGTTGAAGCATTTGAGAGAGGTGTAGAGTTTTTTTTTACCTCCGATCGTGGTAGAGTTCGACATCTTAAATGTGGTCAAAGTTGTTCTTGATGACTCCTCAAATATTTTTGAATTCAACAATATTGTTGTTGATATTAGACATTTAATTGTCTTTCTTGGTATTGAGCATGTTTCTTTTTGTAATAGAAATTGTAACAATGTTGCTCATTTGTTAGCCAAGAAGATCACTCTAATGATGGTTTTGTTTGGATTGCTCCTTGCCTTGATGTGGAGATCGAGTCTTTTTTTTTTAGGGGGAATCTCTCTCCTGACATTGGCTCCGCTTTGGAGATTGATTGTAATGGTGTGGATGTGTTTGTTTGAATGAAATTGTTGTTTTTTAAAAAAAAATATTAATTTGATTAGTCTCTAGTTCATTGTACTATCAATTATAACTATGAAAGAGAGAGTCAAGCTAATAATATATATTATAACCCTCCCAAAGAGAGAGTTAATCTAATTATATTGTTTTGGTGGGTCATAATTCAATTTAATCAAAATTATGTCATTTCCAGAGTGAATTAAGTGATTAAAAAACAATTTTAGTTGGTTACTCGTTCAAACACATACTCAATGCAACATATATGAAAAGTAGACGATTAAAAGGGGTGATTCGTTCCTTTGCAAAACATGACCTCAATAAACTTCATTAGTATACTTTTTACGTGTGCCACATGAAACGTGACAGTCTAAGATCATTTTCCGAACCTGCTATATATATATATATTTTTTTTTTCTTTTATTCGTGACTGTCCAACCCAATTTGCACGTACCTCGACTTCTGAATCTGCTTCTATCTCGAGTCAATCTCAAGTCAAGGAGTTGGAAAAGCATACATCTCATTGTATTTGATTGATGTGTTTGATTAATTGAGAGTCCACAACCAATTGGAGCAATAAGATTAAGCTGACAAGGATAAAGTTAATAAGAGTAATAATTTATTCACATAAGTGTGTTGATGATTAAGAGGTCATTCATTGTAATCTCCAACCCACAATTGTTGTTGAGCTCAATATTTAGTAACCAAGGGATGACCTCGTTAGTAAAGACTTGTGGTCTCCAAAGTATGCTTCTTTGAAGGTTTCAAATTCGAAACTTGCGAGTGAGCTTAACTGTAAAAAAAATTGTGATCTCTCAAATATGTATCTTGGGTTGGGCACAAATACCTCCAAGTATGTTATGGGCAAATCTCCAATTCTCGGTTGTCAAAAGAAAAAAAAGAAATGGATGACTATGACCACCAAACCATGAGACACCCACCACAAATTGGATGTATGGTTCACCCAAAAAGAAACAAATCCTTGGACACCAGGCCCATTAACCAGGTCTCCTGGTTGGCTAAAGTAAAAATTTCTGAACTCTCAAAATGTAATCAAGGAGACTTGCAAACAAAAGATTGAAAGCTAGGGTTCTTGATGAAGATTCCCACATGTTGAATCTTGAAGCATTGAAGCTTCAAGCTTGGGAGAGTTCAAGGTTGTGTTTTCATTTCACTTTTTCATTCCACAACATGTTGGTTCATCCTGTACATGCTTCAAATATTTCATTTTATTTGACACCCAAATGATTTAAGCACAATATATAAACATCAAAAGTATGTTATTACAACACAGAATAAGAGAAGAACTTTACCAACATCACTAGACCACTACAAGTTAATATAATTGGACCATATGGTTTCAGCAGAAACATAAAACAGAGAAGATACAGTGAAGGTAGAAGACAGAACCCATTAGTTAACACTTAGCATTCACAGCCTGTTGATCTTTGCTGCTGTCCGCCCACAACATCAACGGTGTCGGGAAGGTATCTGCTATTGCCCCAAGAAGAAAATAAAAATTAATGACAAGCAAAGGGGGACTACTAGACATCGTCATCTACTTTTACCTCTGCTATATGAAAACAGATTTGAAGTTTACTGAGGCCTGCTTAGCCACAAAAAAATACGTGGGTTTCGTTTTTTTTTTAGGCCCACTATATGTAAGAGCATTCATAAAGAAGAGATATCATAATTAGATGGAAATATTTAAAAAAAAAAAATGCTATAAGAGTTGATAAATGCTATTTTTTTAACTAATAAAGAACAAAAAATTCTACACGCAAGAATGTTTCCATAAAGGGTTAATTAAACTTATTTTTGCAAGCCTAGAACACGTCTTCTTACATGAACCGCTCAAGGCGCAAAGTGAAGTACTAGATATGTGTCTTGAGTGAGCAACTATGTCTTGAGTGAGCCTTACTGAGTCAACCTTGAGCTTTTAAAACACAAAGGAAGGGATTCAACAATGTAGAGGTAGAACAAAACAATCCCCACCTTTGGAAGAAGATAAGAAATTGTGGATGGTCAAAGCTCAGAGATTTTTAGTATCCTCGTGATGTGCTCACACTAGATTCTTCTTCTTTTTTTTCCTTTTTCGTTTATGTAGGAAACTTAGTGCTCGCACTAGATTCATTTGAAAAATCACTTGTCAGGTTTTCTCTTCAGAGACATCATAAAATAATTAGAACAAGACAGACTTTACTGGCATCCCAACGTGATTATTATACATTGTGACTAGAGTTTCTGTCTCGCGTTCAAAAGGCTCGGATGATAGTGATACAGCTACTGACCACATTTCAGCAAGAAAATGATTTATCTATTTAATGAAACCCGAGATGGATAGGATAGGGGCATAGCTTAAGGGCGACCCTATGTGAGCTATATATTAAAAAATGGTGCTTTTTTATCATAATAAATTTGTCCGAGCGTGAATCAAAAGTATATATTTTAAACAAAGACACAGACCTAGGAATAGAATCTTAACAGGAAAATGGGTATAATCCCCTTGCCCTCTTAGAGAAGATTTTAGCAGATATAACTATAAGTCTATAACCTAATGTAACACCAAAGTGTCAACATCAGTTTCCCTCTTTTTTTATTTGATTCCTCAATTTATTTTCATCAAAACTTGCTGTAGTATTCGTATTGTTTATCAACTCCTAAAGATAGAATGTAGCTACATATGTAACCAGTAAAAAAGATGTCATCAAGGGGGAATCAAAGTGACATTTGAAGTTCAATTGAAAAGAATTTACTCACGCTTCTTCTTCCGGTTCGTTCTTGAGGGCATTTTTAGCTATACACTGAAATGCAGCATCCACATTAAATCCTTCTTTTGCAGACGTCTCAAAGTATGGTATGTTTCCTTTTGAAGCACACCATGCCTTCACTTTCTTCTCAGAAACCTATAGTGCCAATAAAAGATCCATACGTACGTGCAGTTACTAAAGTGTATTTAGTCCTAAAGCAGAAGGAACAACCCCCACACTGGACCAGTAATTCAGAATAATCATGATAAAGCCAGATCAGGCAAAACTCACCACTCTACTGTTCCCACCATCAACGTCAACCTTGTTCCCCAATACGACAAAAGGAAAGTTTTCAGGATCAGATGGACTGGCCTAAACATAAAGAACATAAAGGTAAGAAACAATATATATGTATTATGTTGACATAGGCTCATAATTATCAAGTATCAACATTGGATCAATATCAACCTGAATCAGAAACTCCTCTCGCCAGTTGTTAAGATTATCAAATGATTTCATAACATTCACATCATAAACTAGAACACAGCAATCAGCACCACGGTAAAAGGCCACTCCAAGACTTTGAAACCGTTCTTGCCCAGCTGTATCCCAGATCTGCAATTTTACACTGCATATGTAAATTTGCCATCTCAAGACATTACGTAGCAAATCAATACCACCTCCTCACCGTATTTTGAATAATAATATTATAATTAAATTTTAATTAAAAACGAAATGAACCCAAGGAAGTTTCCTAGAATAGTTATGCTAGTTTTGTGCATGAACTTTCAAGTTTGTATATAATAGGTCCCTAAACTATAAAAACTTAAAAGGTCCCTAAATTATCAATCAATCTCAAGTCTAATAGGTACATGAACTTTGAAAAGTGTCTATGGATCTTATATCCTTTGAGATCAGGTTGTTGTTTCAAGGAGGAGAGATACTAGGGTCTCGACTCCTAATTTTTCTAGAGGTTTCTCCTGCCATTCCTACTTCTGCTCTTTGTCACTCTCTTGCCTCGTTAACTGCGCTAGAGGCTTCCTCTGTCTGAAAGGCTAATATTTCAAAGAAGGTAAAGATTTTTGCATGGCAAGTTTTACATGGGAAGGTTAGCAATTTGGATCGTGTCCAAAGATACATTTCCTTAGTTTTGTATGCATGGAGAGAATCTTAGCCATTTACTGTGGGAGTGCCAATTGGCTAACTTCCTTTGGAGTCGGTTGAAGAGTTCTTTTGGTGCAAGTGTGGCACATAATAGTGATGGTCAATTGTTGTTAGAGAAGGTGTTTTTCCATCCTACCTTTAGGGAGAGAAGCACGCAAGCTAGTTTCTTTGTTGTTTTGTGGGAGTATATGATTCAGTAGAAACAATAGGATTTTTAGAGAGAATAAGAAGTCGGTGAGGGGATCTTGTTAGGTTTAATACTTTCTTATAGGTGCCGGTTACTTGACCTTTTTGTAATTATGGTCTTGGTTTGGTCCTTTTGGATTGGAGCCCTTTTGTAGTTTGTTCTTTCCACTCCCTTTCTTCTTTTGGGCTTGTTTTTTTTTAATGCCATTGTACTCTTTCATTTGTTCAATTAAACTCAAAGAATTTTGTTTCTTACAAAAAGAAGTGTCCAACATGAGTTGTTATGGAGTGTTTGGGGCAAGGAGATCAAACCAAGGATGGAGAATTATTCTCTTACCCATGTTTGGGCCACCGATAATCATTTCCTCCATGATCACTATTTATTCCCCCATAACCACTTTTCATTCCCCTCATGACTAATATTCATTCTCTCATGATTAGTACTTGTTACCCCATAATCAATATTTTGTTCCCACGTAATCATTTCCTACGTCCCAAACGTAGGTGATAGGTAATGATTCCCCCATAAGTAATCATTCCACCTATTAATCATCCCTCCAAACACCCCTTTATTTAACTTTCTTCTTCTATAGCCAAAGTGAACTTAGCTCAAAGTTAATAATTAACATGTATCCTCAACCAGGAAGTCGCATGTTCAAATTTACCCAACCCTCTAATATTGTTGTTGAAATCAGAAAGCAAAAGAACACTTTCTTCCTCTATATATAACTAACCCAAACCACAGCGGAGAAAACTTTGCCTTTAACATAACCAAGTCGGAGAAGAATGACAATGGAATTTTTAATCCAGAGTAAGAGTACAATCCACAGCTGCCATTGGTTTTTTTAACTGCGGTTAGAGTTGAATTTCAATTGCTTTTCATTTCAGATATTATCAGCAGTGGCCAGAAATTTCAAAAGATGGAGTTTCTAGAGATCCCCATTGACCAATCCTAGCATGAATTGCTAATGCTTGAAAACCAAAGCAGCAGTTACATCCCATTAGCTAGAAACACAATCCACAAATCTCCAAAAATAAACATAAACACCAACAAACAAAAACAAAACAACTATTATAACCATACTTACTTGTAACGTAAATAACCTATCATCAAGATGAACTTCCTTCGTGAGAAAATCTGCTCCAATAGTCGCTTTATACTGATTGCTAAACTTACGATTCACATACCTAGTCATACAAATAGAAGTAGCAGAGCCAAAATGCAATTAAGAAAAACCCAAAAAACAAAAAGACTTCTAAAACAAGAATTCAAAGTTTCGGGTTCAAATGCGTACTGATTCATAAGCGATGTCTTCCCCACGCTGCCCAAGAAAGAAGAAACTTAATTAGGAAAAAAAAAAACAACCCCATCCAATAAAGAAAAAGCACAGGACAAGAACGTGGAATCGTTCCAGTTCTAATCAGTTTCCAAATTCCACCATAATTTCTTCAATTTCCTCTAATCTAAGAAACCCAATAAAATTACAGGAACGAGAATCAAAATGCGAAAATAGAAAACTCACCCACTGTCCCCAAGGATAATGACTTTCAAAAGTATGCGCCTACGAGAAGCCATGGGTCAAATTTCGAAAAGCTGGGAATTGGAAAAGAAATTTGAAGGAACTTTTTTAGGGATTTGGAGTTGACAGAAAGAGATGAAGAACGGAAAATTGTTTGGCTGAAGAATTATTATTATTATTATTATTGTTATTGGTGTTTGTCGAGAGGGAAAAGGCTGACCGGAAATTGAAAAATAGCAGTAAACAAATGGGAGGACAGCAAACGGCGGTTGAGTTTTTATATTCCCAAAATACCCTCAAAATCGTTGGTTATTTACTTTATATGCCATTTCTTCCTATTTTTGGATTTGGCTCCTAGAATATTCCCTTGCCATTGTTCTAAAACCATTATTGCCGGAAAATTTACATTGGATAACAATTTGATTTCTTCATCCAAAATCATTATTGCCGCAAAATTTAAAAATAAGTCATAATAACTTCTTTTGCTGGCGGAAAAATAGTTACATTACATTGGATAATAATTTGATTTTTGGTATTTGAAAACTAAGTGTATTTTATTTTTCTCAATCTATTTTTAGTGGTTTTCATCTCTTTATGAAAATATTTTAATTCTTAGCTAAATTTTAAAAAGCTTTTTTTTTCCAAATAAGAGTTAGTTTTTTCTTTAAATATAATAAATGGTAGATAACAAAAAATAAAATTTATAAGAGGTGGTTACCTATAAATTAATTTTCTTTGTCTATCTTTGACAATTAAATATGGTAGAGTTAGAAGGTAATTAGTCGAGATAAAATGTAAAATCAAAAACAAAACAATAAACTAAAATATGAAATTAGTGTTTGTAAGATTAAATTTTAAAAGTTCAAAATAAAAAAGAAAAAAAACGGATATTATACATGCCAAAATTACGGGTGAAAAAAATGTCCAAAAACCGACCAAACCGAACCGATCAAGTGGATCGGTTCGGTTTTTAAGCAGCAGATTGGATATATTGGTTTTAAATTCTAGAAAACCAATTATAATTGGTTCGGTTCGGTTTGATATAGAAAACCAATA
>JBBMKA010000002.1:5571836-5588676 GCA_037833695.1 Sechiopsis laciniata | reverse complement strand
TATGTATGTATATTTGTCGTGGATAGCAAATTAAAGTATCCTATTTTAATTATAATAATTTTGAAAAAATATTTAATAAATAATATAATATTTTAAGTTTCATTATTTTCAATCGGTTTAATTTGATTGATGACATTCATTTTGATTTTTTTCTAAAATTTTAACATTTATAGAACTACCATTTAAACCTACAACATTTTTATAAATTGAACAATAATCTCTTAGTTTCTCTCAATACTCTTTTAATGATTAGACAAAAGTATGATAATTAGTCTTTTTATGAGCATATTTTGAATATTGTAATAGTTTAAAGTATAATTGAATTATGATTTCAAAAAAAAAAGTATAATTGAATTATTTAAAGGTTATTTTTAAGGTAAGGTATAGAAAAATTATTGATGTTTTTAAATGCTTCGAGCTCTAATGCTTTTGGCTTATTAATTTTAACAATACTTCGAACCTAAGATTTTAAAAGAAATATATCTTCAAAGTTTAGACGATTGACTTCTATGAAGTCCCTAGATGACATCATTTTAACACATATGCATTTGCACAAACTCGATCAACTGAATTATGTTGAAACTTTTATACCGGAAGGGTTTGATTTTCTTTTTTTAAGTATGATAACTGAAATGTATATTTTCAAAATAAAACAAAAAATCAAACGTATGAATAACAAACTCAAATTTTAAAATGCCATCCAAGAGTCGTTTAAAAAAACACCATCAAAGGGAAGTAAAAGTGGCCAATTTTCAACTTATTAAATAAAATAATAATTTTTGTAAAGGTCAGAGGTCTAATTCTTCGATTTCAGAAAAAAAAAAAAGAAAAAAAAGTCTAATTTTTCAAACCTGTATTAAAAAAACGAACCTTCATTTTCACAACTTATTTTAAAAATAAAAACAAAATGTTAGTAAGTCTCTCAAATAAAAAAAAACAAAAAAAACAAAAAAAACAAAAATGATAATAATGGCTAAGAAGTCCCTGAAATTTTAGATTTTTCTTTTTGGCCTCCTTAAATTTTCAACTTTCAGTCCAATTAGTTTATGAGGTCTTTTTTTAACAATTAGTTCATGGATTTTTCATTTGTGTCTATTGATCTATTTGTCTAACAAAAAAAAAAAAAGAAAAGAAAATCATTCATGGATTTTATATCATTTTAAGTATATTCATCTATTAAATATAAAATTAAGAGTCTAACTAGAGTCATATTTTATGTCATTTACGGTGATGTAATTGAGTTATTATTGTCGACTTTCTTTCTTTAAATTATAACGAAAGTAATGATTTCACCCATATTGAACTAGTCGAAATATTATTTATATTTGTCAATTTTTTTTCTTTGAATTCAACAATATTCAATGACAATAATTTATACATAGAAAAAAATTGTTGTCAAGCTAAAATAAAATTCTACTTAAAAAGAAATCTACCACAATTAAAATATGAATATACATGATTGAACTAATGTTCTTGTTTGACAAATAAAATACTACTTATTAAAAGTAAAATATACACAAATTTTTTTATGTCTTCTCATGTCCGGCATAGAGACGGACATAATTATTTTGAATATAGTGAAATACTTAAAAAAGAAAAAAAAAAAACCACACAAAATTTTGAGAAAGTATTTTAACTAAACCCTATACAAAACTTTGAGAAAGTAATTTTAAGATGCTAAAAGTAATTTTCCAAAATTTATTCTAAATTCTGTTCTCAACCATTTGAATTCAGTTCCGTGGCCTGTTGGGCAAATGGATATTTTCTTCAAATTTATTTCTTTTTACCAAAACAATAATTGAATATTAGAGAGGATGATAGTAAGAAAAATCTCGATATTCCCATCTCAAATGAAATTTCCAATTCCAAATTCCCAATTCCCAAACCCAGAAATCAAATCCCAATCCCATTTGATTTGATTTCTTTCTTCATTTTCCCCACAATTTTTTTTCAATTTTTGCCCTCATTTCAAGATACCCAGTTCATGATCGCTTCTATTTCCGATTGGGGGTTTCTGAGTTTTTGATGTGGGTTTTTTGATGATCATCTCTATGAAAACCAACGATTCTTCGTTGGGTTAATGTGACTATACTTTGATTGAGTTCAGTTCCCTCGTTTTTTAATATCTTGCGAGTGCAATTTTGATTTGTGTTTTTGGTGCGGAATGAGCTCGCAGAATCAGGTTACGGTTCGGGACCTTCTTGAGGAAGCGAAGAAACGGGTTATTTTTCTGGTCATATGCATTGTGGGGTTATCGTATATGATGTCATGTAAGTATTTGAATTTGCGTTTGTTTTTGTTTGATTAATTTTGTTTTAATCTGATTGAAGTTAGTTCATCTTGGGATTTATGTTTTAACTTGCATGCTTATAGAACTCACTTGGATGAGCTTGGCTTTTTTTTTGAGAAAATTTGTGATGTAGCCTAGGACTAGTTGAGAAATGATTGTAGGGTTTAGGGGATTAACCAATTATTACAAAATTAAAGAATGAATCAAATGTTATCCAAAATGCATGGGTTTTATTTATTGGGTTTAGGAGATTAACCAGTTATTACAAAATGAACGAAATCAACTAGCCCTAGGCTACATCAAATTGTTTTTGGATTACCTGTTGTAACTTGAATCATACAAGCCCATTTAATCGTTTATAAATTGTAGCCGTATGTTTCGATCTCGGAAGAATGCTACTTCACTTGGGGATACAATTCTAGTTCATTAGCATTATATGATAACTTGCTTTCGTTGAGTTATGGTTTTAAAGCAGCATTAACTATGTCGATTTCCATGGAGAAAATGAGAGGTTACTGGGATATTCTTGAGGATTTCGCCATCCAACTTGTTCAACTAGATAATTTGAATCTTCTTTTTGCACTATTGTGGTAGTAATAGTTAGTTTGTTTTGAATTTGGACTTGCATAGTTACTTCTTAATTTTACCAAGGCAATGAGCAAGTTGACAATTAGAGTTGGTTTTGTGGAGTTTTCTTAGAAAAGTTTATTTTTTTTATTCGAAAACATTTGGGAGTGGGGGGACTCGAACCTGTAACCGAGTGGTTATTAGGTTGTACAAGATGTCGCTAGAGTCCATCTCTTATTGGCTTCCTTAGAGAAGTTTATTGATACACGATACCTTTTTTTTTGTCCTCTGTATCTGACCTTCTTCTTTAGATGGGAACCATTCTGCATGTTTAGAGTAGTTTCTTCCTCCCTTCTCTCTTACACGCTCACCCCTAGTAGCACCGACGGTTTATGTGAAGAGGTTTTCTTGAAGTTGTTCTATCTATTTGCTTTAATACGTTTAAGCTGCAATCTATCAAGTAGCGTGGCATTATACACACAAATTTATATCTTTCTAGTTGTAGTTTGAAAGGCATACTTTTTAGATAGTATGTGCTCTGCTCTTGCTGCTGGCCTTTTGTGTACTGAGATATCTTAAATTTATCTTGCTCCTGTTGCAGTAACAAGCTCCTCAGTTTGGGTAAATTTACCTGCTGCCGCATTTTTTATCATCCTCATCCGCTATTTCTCGTTAGATTTTGAAATGAAGAGAAAAGCTGCAACCTACATTCGGAGACCATTGCCAGAAAATGGCACTGCTCAGGAGAAACCTTTTGAGTTTCCTAAAGTTGTAAAGAAGTCAGAGTGGAGAAGGAAAGTGAATTCACGTGTTGCTGAGAATGCAATCGATCACTTCACTAGACATTTAATTTCAGAGTGGGTGACAGATCTTTGGTATTCTCGTTTAACACCTGATAAAGAAGGTCCGGAGGAATTGATCAATATTGTCAATGGTGTGCTTGGAGTAATTGCGGGACGCTTTAGGAATATTAATCTGATTGATCTTCTAATGAGGTTAAGTTATGATGCATTTATGCCTCTATATCTAATGGTTGAGGGCTTTTGTTGCTTAAAATAGTGAACTGAATTTTGGGTACAGGGATCTTATTAATCTCATCTGCACACATTTGGAAAATTTTCGTTCGGCTAAAGGAAAAATTGAGAAACAACAATTGGGAACCATTACCATTGAACAATTAGATACAGAACTCAGACGACACTTAGCCATGGAGAACAAGTTGCACCCTGCTTTATTTTCTTCTGAAGCTCAGCATAAGGTATCAACTCTATATTTGACCATAAATGGTTTTTTTTTTGAGATCAATAATAACGTTTGGGGGTGGGCAGTCTCGAACCTGCAACCTTTTGGTTACTAGGTCATACTTAATGCCACTGGCGCACTGCTTCTTTAGGCGACCATAAATGACGATTCAATGACTTTTTCTTGAAAGGGTGAAGTACCTTGCATTGCATTTTTATTCCATAGCAACTGAACTTTTTTCCATACCCATTCACAGGTCTTGCAGCATGTGATGGATGGCCTCATTTTATTCATATTCAAGGGTGAGGATCTTCAGTGCTTATACTTTCGTTATACTGCAAGGGAGCTTCTTGCTTCTGCAGTAATGCGGCCGGTTTTAAATTTAGCTAACCCAAGGTATTAACTAATTTATTTTGCTTGATTATGTTAAGATGTATTTCTGGCTTGATGGTTTAATATGTTATCAATCTTTTTTATAACAGGTTTATTAATGAAAGACTAGAATCCTTGGTCATAAATATGAAAAAGCCTAAGAACGTGGAATCGTCGGATGGCAATTTAGGGTCCAAACCAGATGGATCTCCAAGCGTTTCCTCTGACGATGTTTCCAAGTCCCTTGATCCTTCTATGGCTGGTGTTGAGCTTGTGCAAATGAAAAATGCACAGTCCACCACTCCAGCAGATTTTCCTGCAAAATTTAAATCAAATCCTAGTTTTTCAAAAGACCCTCTTCTCTCAATTGATACAAGATCTTCCCGGGCCTGGAAATCAGTGCCTCCGACATCCCAAAAGGTTGATGAAAGCACTACTCAGAAACATAGCTCTGGAGAATGGGGTGAAAAATTGGATCAGTTTTCTAGTAGAAAGGTTAAGACCCTAGCTCCTGAACATTTTGAAAACATGTGGGCAAAAGGGAAAAACTACCAAAGGAAAGAAGAAGAGAATCAATTAAACAAGAGTGTCCAACAAGGCCCCTTTCAAGGGAAGCCTGTTTCGGTTTCAGTGAGTCATGAGAATATCTATAAAACAACTGATAGAGAAAATGTGGGCAAGCTTAATGGCTCTAAGAACAACATCGCTCACTTGGGCAGTACGGACCCTCTTATAGTTGATGGCTCATCCTGTCGAAATAATGCAAACGTATTAAAGGACACTACAATGTTGCATTATCAAGATAATGATCGCGATGCCATGCACCTGAATGATCTTGACTCAGATGGAAATACTTCTGAAGATGAGGAAACAAGCAATGTTACAGGCCTTGACTCTCCTGGAACCAAAGTTTGGAGTTCTAGAAACAATAGAAATCTTGGAATTTCTCACATTCATCACCCGCTTGAGAGTTCTGATGGTTCTAGAGTTAAGAAGAAAGGTGCTAAAGGGAAAGATCACAATAATAGGTTATCCAGGAATCAATCTGGAAGGAAAAGATCCCGGCATAACAGTGAGAAGTCGCCTGTTTGGCAGGAGGTTGAGAGAACAAGCTTTATATCTGGTGATGGGCAGGATATACTAAATTCTCCACTAGGGCCTGTAAATGAAGAGGACTCTAGTGACGATTCTGATATGGAGAGTTCGGTGAGAATTCACAGTGGAGCAGCGGCTTCTTCATCTATTCCTTCAGTTTCCCATATTCTTCCTAAAGATTACACTCCAAGTGCTCAGATGGTGGATTCGTTCTTTAGGCTGAAATGTGAGGTACTTTTTTAATAAATCCTAACAGTTTATATTTTGAGCATTTTGAATTTTCTTGTTCATAAATGATGATATGGCTGCGAGCTTATTTTTTATGCAGGTGATGGGTGCAAATATAGTAAAGAGTGGTTCAAGAACATTTGCTGTATATTCCATATCTGTTACGGATGTAAATAGTAATAATAGCTGGTCCATCAAGAGAAGGTTTTACGAAAAATTTTCTGGGTTTGTTTTTCATTAATGCATTAACTAGTTTCTAACCTTTTGCATGCACATGTCTTTCTTATTCTTGCAGGTTTAGCCACTTTGAGGAGTTACATCGACGCCTGAAAGAGTTTTCAGAGTACAATTTACATTTGCCGCCGAAACATTTTCTTTCCACGGGATTAGATTTACCAGTTATTCAAGAACGATGTAAATTACTTGATAAATATTTAAAGGTCCTCATCCAAACTTGATTTTCTGTTTCATCATTGTCTGCAATCTAACTCGACATTCTTTTTCCGGCTAAAAAGGTCTCGATTTTCAAGTGGGTTTATCCATTTTCATGAACTAGTTTCTCTATTTTGTTGCTCAGATTCTGGTACTGTTGCTAATATATGTTTCAGCTTTCAACTTTGTTGTGTCGAGTTTTGCGTAGTATGCCTTCTGAGAATTTGTTTTGCTGTTCTTTTTTGGAAGTCATTTTTTTCCTATGTGATAGCTTGTTAAGTCCCTTTTGACAGTTTTATTTTTGGTTATTCTTCAGAGGCTTATACAGCTCCCGAAGATTTCAGGATCTATTGAAGTTTGGGACTTTCTCAGTGTTGATTCCCAGGTTAGATCTTTACTTCTCTGCTGGATAGCAGCCTTATCTCTTCTTTTTCTTTTTCTTTTTTTTTGAAATCCACAAGCGTCGAATTTAATTGGAATATCTTGTCCAGGATGTTTAATTTACGTAACTATGTTTATATGTTACAGACATACATATTCTTGAATTCGTTTTCCATCATCGAAACTTTGTCAGGTAAATCATGTTGAATTAGGATAATTTACTGACTAATCTATGTACCCTTTATTTGTGTTAGCCTATTATATCATATTTCGTGCAAAATGTTGCAGTTGATCAAGCTGATAAACCCCATGAGGACAATAGAAGTGCTTCAAACCCGAACAGCCCTTTGTCGGGTTTATTACCTCTGAGGAGAGACCATGCGATTTCTGAAAGCTTGGACCCTAAATTGCCGGTGAAGACTAAAGTTCAGGCAAATGGCCTGAAATCGAACACAAAAGGCAAGTCTCTTTCTCCAATAAAATCAAAATTTCGGGAAGTTTGTAAATAATTTTTCACGATTATGATACTGGTTCAGATGCTAGTATGGAGAAGAGTGGGTTGTCTGATAGAAACTCTGGAAAAACTGAGAATCATGAGACTGAAAGATCTGGAGAAGCTTCTGGCTTGCTTCTTGATGCTGCAAATGATCCAATGTTGCCCACTGAGGTAATCCTGAATTCCCTTTATTGTTTTCAAGCTCTTCTTTGCAGCTATACAATTTTGGATTGATAGGACCCTGTGATGATATTTCATATGACTTATTTGACTTGAAATGACTGGAAATGAAAAAAAAAAAGGTAAAGAATATCGTCATATTATGTGTGTATATTCACATATCATATTTTATTTCCAAGACTAAATTATAAATTGTCATTACGGTTGATTTAGTCCGAGTGGTTTGAAAAACGAGAATTCAGTCTTTATGGTTTCCATGGTTTGAGAAAAATGAAAATTTAGTCCCTATGGTGGAAAAAACTAGAATTTAGTCTCTATACTTTGAGAAAAGTTAGAATTTCATCATAATGAAGATTGTTTATATGATGGATTCGGGACAGGACTCACACAATCAGCTCATTTTTATTAATACATACGATCAACTACTACCTCATAAAAAGTAACACCTCATCAATAGATTAATGATTAGAGATAAAAGGAAAGGACTCTTTATTCAGTTAAATTCAATCATAGGGTTTAGAAGACTTGAGCTTTGAAGGTATGTTCCCTTCAAGGTCCTAGGTTCAAGACTCACCTTCGACATTACTCCTTCGTTGTTTCCTGGTGCCTGGCCTAGGGACGGGCGTGATTACCCTTGTTTCAAAAAAAAATTATAAGATTAAACTCTAGTTTTCAAAACATAAGAACTAAATTATAACTTTTCTCAAACTGAACTCTAATTTTTCAAACACATGGGCTAAATTCCTATAATTTACACTATTTCTAAACAGTAAAGTTACAATTGAGATTAAATTTGTCTAAAAGTTGGTGAATGAAACTGAGATCTCAGGTTTAAGGAATAAGTTATATAATCAAACTATTTGTTTCATTGAGGGGTAACATGTGGTGTTTGATTTGGAACTATTGCAGTGGGTGCCGCCAAATTTAACACTGCCGATTTTTGACTTGGTGGATGTGATTTTCCAGCTACAAGACGGGGGTTGGATCAGGTGCTGGATTATGAAGATTCTATTTTATTTTATCTGTAGTAAATTAGGAGTTGGTTGGTTGAAACTTGACAGTGGAGTGTGTGTTACTGTTGAATTACAACAGGAGAAAGGCATTTTGGGTGGCAAAACAGGTGCTGCAACTTGGAATGGGGGATGCTCTTGAGGATTGGTTGATCAAGAAAATTCAGCGTTTTCGCAAAGGATCTTCCATGGCTTCTGCTATCTCTCGTCTTGAGCAGGTACCTCACCTGATCTTCATTTCTGTCCTCAAATAATGTACAATAAAACACTTACTAAAAGAAAGAAAAAAAAAAAAGAAAGTGGAAGAACACCTGTCTACTCTTCACTTTACCAATGAAAGAATAATGTGGGGATTTTTTATTTTATTTTTTTATATCTGTAAATTTCTGGCCTAGCTTACGCATATCTCGTCTATTATCACGGAACAAACCCCTTTATCCCTACAATATTTCGTTGTCAAGGAAACCCGTGATAAATTGATTCTTAGGTAGGTGGATATCATGGATTAAATCTATAACCTTTTGATTCTTCAAGTAAAAATCATTACATTGTTTTTATATATATATATATATATATATAGTGCACTTTTAGTAAAAAAAGTTCGCTTCTTTTATTGCGCCTTGAGCTTCAAGCTCTCGAGGGTCATTACCTATTTCATGCATAGTTGGACACACGTCATTTAATTGTATTGTTTTTCTGGGCTTGTTTGTGGCATACAATGACTAAAGATGATATGGAAAATATTTTCGAGCCATCCATCTATATTCAAGAAATCAATAAGAGAAAATACTACTTTTTATTAATTTCTCAGACCAAGAAAAATATTTATGGTTAATGAGGGAAATTGTATGTCTTGAATGATCTAGAAAGTTTCTTCATTGGAATCATAAATTGAATTCAACTGTTACATAACAAAATTCCTTTCATACTCTTGAGTAATTGATGATGTTAATGAATCAGATATTGTGGCCTGATGGAGTATTCATAAGCAAGCGTCCAAAGCAGCCACCAACACCTGAAGGTTCAATTGCCGGCAACAACTCCAACGAAATCCTATCTCCTCGATCCCTTGAGGAATTGCAACAACAGGAAGCGGATCGTCGTGCAAAGTTCGTTTACGACCTAATGATCAGTAAGTTTACACATCTTGTTTCCCATCTCAGTAACAACTAGCACTTAGATTTGCTTCACATTAGCATCTATTGTGGTCTTCAACTTATTATGACATTTGATATTGTAGCTAATGCACCACCTACTATCGTGGGGCTCGTCGGTCGAAAGGAATACGAGCAGTGTGCTGGTGATTTGTACTACTTCCTTCAGGTATTTGCGTACCCCTCATGAGCAAAGGCTTCTCTTCATTACCGCATTGACTTATTCTTAATCTTAACTTCGTGAAATGCGATCACAGTCTGCTGTATGCACGAAGCTATTGGCACTGGACCTCATAGAGCTGCTGCTGTTAACATTGTTTCCAGAGCTTGATAATGTCGTTAAACAGTTGCACGAACACAAGGAGAAGTTCGGTGAACTCGATTTACAAGAGTAAAGATTTTTTTTGTGTCGATTTTCTCACTCCATCTCTGGATTTTGCTTGCGGACTGGGACATTTTTGTTTCTGAAGTTCAGTGCTCATTGCCCCCCTTTTCATGAGGTATACTACAATTGAAATGTATTGTGCCATCTCCTTCCCTCCCCCAATTCTTTTCTGCACAAGTAATTTTTTTTCATTGTGGTGGGTTTGTATAGGTATACATTTGTGCACATTTGTTGATGTAATTGCCAATTGGCATCATGTGAAAGGTTTTTTTTAAAAAAAAAAAATTGTTTCCTATTTAGATACTTTCTTCTTCACATCCCAACTTGGTGCTAATTATTTAATAACGATATACTCTTGTTATAATTAGGAAAAAAATTGCACAAACGACCATAATTGACAATTAAACCCTTAAACATTTGATTTAATCATTTACACCCCCCTATAATTTTACAAGTTTTGCAATCCCTTATACCATTCTAAGTAATTGATCAAATCAATTTTATCCTTCCCTGAAATCACTCATATTAGTGTAATTGATCAAATATGCAATTTCCCCTACATTGAGTTTACGTCATCCAATCATTTTAAGTGAGGGGTTCTTCATATGATTCTAATCAATTTTATATTAAAGCTATTTCTAATGATTAATGACAACCTTCATGCAAAAAGTGAATTTCTAAAGGGTACAAAAAAGGAAGAGGGTAATTTTTGTAGAAAATCAACAACAAAATTACATAGCAACCAATTTAATGTTTTTTTAAAGTACAAGAACTAGAAGGGGCCTAAATAGAAACTGAGTACAGAAAAGCATTTTGGTAGACTTGCAGTGATGACTGATCAATTTGCTGACTTTTTTTCAGAATTAGGATGAGAAAATTGCAAGAAATTAGTTGATTAGATGTTTATTTATAACCGTTCTATTATAGTTCAAATTAAAAATGATTAGTTAGAACTACCAATTATTATGAACAACGAATCAAAATTCAAATTATGAGCCAATGTGAACACCTCAACTAATGTCATATGTTTATAATCCTACAACATTTGAATATTAAAGAAATTCATAAAAAAAAGAAATATTTCTTAAATAAGTAACCACCATAAATTAAACTCATTAACTTTTAGCTCCTCAAAACCCTCTCGACCACTAGGGAGTATGTTATTTTAACCCAACCTAGCCCAACAAACACACCCTAGATGGCATCTCCCTTGTTAGATGGAGCCAAAAAGTTGATGATAATGTACAACTATGGGCAATGTTTCAATTGGAATATTTAAATCTAGTGATTTGGTCGAGATCTCAAAAACATGCAAAAACATTGGGAGGATTAGAAAAAAATAAAAAACGAACAATATGATTCTCATCATTTGTTCATAATCCAAAACAATTCGTTTCAAAAAACCACGTTCAACTGAATCATGAAATGGCAAAACTAAAAAACAAAATTATATAGAAGGATCCTCGGATGAGTAGAAAAAACCCTACTGAAAACTATAGTTGGGTACTGAAATTAAGCCGAGCTTCATCAAAAACCTTATGCTGATGCTGCAGCAGCTCCCTTAATCCTGGGTGCAGCTTGAGTACCTAAAACCAAAAAACCCCAAAGCAATTTTAGGCACTTAAACCACATTCAGTACACATAAAGCAAAAAATCAAATTGGTTATATTATCCACAAATACAATATATCATACCCTCTCTGAAACCGCTCTTGAATCTGCGCGGAACATGGCGCATGTACCTCATCCTTCCGGTTCCTGTTGTCTTTCTCCTAATTGCCTTCACACTCCAGTTATCTAACAAAATCCCAAAGCCAACAAAAACAATCAAAATCAGTTCGATCATTTTACTTTACCACTCTTTTTCTATAAGAAACGAAAACATTTTCATCAGTAATGATGAAAGTGTTATATAAGTTGGAGGCCAGAGCCATTTATACAATAAGACCCAAAACAATCTCACTCACATTTGCACAGACTCAGCCTTATTCTTCAGTTTCAATACTAAATTATATATTTTTTTAGATATCCGTGACTCTCAGGACAGCTTCTACCGACCACAACTATTGTTAACAAAATTTATAAGAAGTTCTTTCAAGTTCGATACCTCAGTCTAAATAACTAATTACTATACCTTATTTAGATACCAAAGGGGATTACTTACCCAGACCTCAACTATTATCAAACTGTTGTAAGAAAATTCATAGGAAATCAATTCTTTCATGTTCAATACATCAATACTAAACAACTAACTACTATATTTTTTTAGATATCAATGACTGTTCCAGTACCGCTTCCACGAGCCCTAATATTATGAAAATTCATACAAAATCAATTCTTTCATGTTCAGTACATCAATACAAAACAACTAACTACTAAACTTTCTTAGATATCAATGACTGCCCGGTCAGAGACCACTTTCGTGGACTACAACTATTACCAAGAAAATGCATAGAAAAATAATCACTATGTATGTGTGGCTACCATGATTTTCATTTTTTTGGAAACTGGAAATCAAAGCTATGCTCCACTATACCCGAAATAACCACGAGACTACCATAAATTGAACGTATCTCTTAATTTTTTAAGACCCCCTAAACCAAAATGCCACAGATAGTCACTTAGCAAATTCAAGGTTGGCAATACATGAAATCGACATAAACACTACCAAGAAACAGTCGATTTTGATCGAGTGAACTTACAAGTGCGCTTGCGAGCAGCAGGGAAAGCGCAAGCTGAACAGCGACTCTTCTGGAGATGGAAGCTGCGGCGGCCGCACCGCACACAGAGCGTATGCGTCTTGTTCCTCCTCTTACCAAAACTGCCCGTTCCCTTTCCCTGTAGATCAAACGAACAAGAACACAAATATGAATCAAACTGCACAAAAGTATGAATCGAGATGGAGAAGAAAGGGGAAGAGAAATCACCATTGATGCAGGAATGAAGAAACCAAATTGGATCTGCGGTTTGTCTTAGAGAAGGAAGGAAAGAAAATGGCGCTTTTATATGACGGAATAATAGCGTTTAGGGTTTTGTGATTAAGGATAATTTATGGGCCGGCCCAATCTGGTATTTATTGGGCCAGCCCAATATAGTGAGTTTGAAAGTTTTCGGCCCCGTTAATGTTTAAGGCTTCGGCCCATAGTTGCATTTAGTCCATTCTATGATCTTAGAATTATTATTATTATTATTATTTTTTATATTCGTAAAATCTCATCTCTCTTTAAAGAAACAAAAGTGAAATCTTATTTCTTATTTGTTTTTAGTAGTGGTGTAGATGGT
The DNA here is from genome assembly GCA_037833695.1 of Sechiopsis laciniata. Lineage (NCBI taxonomy): Eukaryota > Viridiplantae > Streptophyta > Magnoliopsida > Cucurbitales > Cucurbitaceae > Sechiopsis > Sechiopsis laciniata. The sequence goes on along the minus strand of JBBMKA010000002.1, from coordinate 5,575,563 downwards.
CTAGATTGGGTTTAGGAAATTTTTTGGAATAATCCAAAATTTTAGGTAGTCGATTTTTTAATCTGGCTAACCAGATTGAATTGAGTTTTCGAATTGTGTTAAACTATTAATCTTTTACTTCCTTTATAAAACAATTTTATTCATGCCATGTAAATATATTAACAAATAAATAAAAGATAGAACTATATTTAAATCCACCCACACAATCCAATTCAACCCAAATAAAGTTATAATCCAACTCAACTTTTACAATTTGGATGGAGTAGTCCACGTTGTTGGGATTAGTTCGTTCTTTTATACATTCCTAGTTTTTAGGCTATCTTATGAATTGGTTTTTATGATTTGAAGTAACTTATAATTTAGCCTTTATAACTTTTTTAGTTAAAATTTAGTATCTATAATTTGGAGAAAATATAAACTAATTTTAAAATTAGAATTGAGCATTTATAGTCATTAAGGTTGTAATCGTCCGCAAATGAAACATGTAAAATTTAGCATTTTTATGTGTAAATGATTTAATTGTGTGTATGATTGAATATCATTTTATTTTTTTTTGTAAAAAAGGAAACAAACTCTTCATAAAGAAAAACCCATAAAAGGTACATAAAAGCATCAAACTAAAACGGATATGTGAAGAAAGCAACCTAATGGATTTTTTTTTTCTTTCTTTTTTTTTTTAATATCGGTGACTGTCCAACTGGGAATATGGTGTTTTTGACCTTTTAAGTTCCCTTTATGGGTGTCTTCGATTCTTAATATATTGGTTAAAAAAGTTGAAAAAAAAATGTAAATTTTTAGTTCAAGTTTGGGGTATAATTTTAATTTGGTCCCTAGATTTTAAAATTAAACACTTTTATTTCTGACATTTCAATAATACTTACTTTTGGTATGAGATAACAAAGCCGTTACTTACATAATGTAATATTGACTAAAATGATGATTAGACTAATTTTTAATTACAATAAATTATTGAATTGATTATTTTAATTTTTACAAGAATTTAATTTTTAAAAGAAAATAAATACATAAATAAACTAAAAAAATACACAAAAACTAAAAATGAGTATTATTGAAATGTTTAGTTTTAAAACATAGATACCAAATTGAAACTGATCCTAAACCTTGGATTAAAAAAATAACTTTCCAAAAAAGTTTTATGCTCTCAACTATTTGCTTTACAGGAGGCAAGTTTTCTACCATTCTCATAATACCCTTCCCTGTATTTTGGAGGATCGCTCTCAATTGATTCATGCCAATCACAATTCACAAAGAAATGGGGTGTTTGGGGTCAAGGGGTCAAACCGAAGGGCGAGGAATAGTTTTTTTTACCCATGTTTGATCCACCGACAATCATATTCCTCATAGTCACTATTCATCACACTCATAACTACTATTTATCACTCCATAATCACTTTCTTTTCTTGCTATAAGTAAAATTTTGTTTCTTGTAATCCTCTCGTGCACCCCATCCAAAACATATATAATAATTTTCTTATAATCATTATTGGAATCCCAAACACAATTAATAACTCTTCTATAGCTATTTTCGTCACTTAAACACTAATAATTATTCTCCTCGTTAATCATTCTCTTCTGTATTTCCATTTTCTCGTAAATCATTTCATTCCCCTAATTCCATACCCAATGAGTTCATCTAGAGCTTGTTGCCAAACATCTCTAGCTGTTGGCAGATCTACATTGAGTCATTTCTGACATGGCATGAACTTATAGCTCTAATTCTAACTTTAAAATAAGTGTAATAAATAAATACACAACTTGAATAGAGAATAAAAAGAAATATCTGAGGTAAAAAGGAGATAATTGACATCAATGTTGCATTTGGTTGAATAAGCAATAGGTCCAATTATACCAAACTTTACAAATACAAAAGTACAAAGCCTAAAGAAAGATTCTACAAACTGAATACCTAGTAAAAAAATATGCTTTAACATAGTGATAGGTTCATTGGTTTAAAAAAACATGCAAAAGCAGCTACAACCCACTCTGCCTTTTGTCCATTCTTCTTTTCTCACAAGCCTACTATTTCTTCATGAACTCTTCTACCTTTAATCATCCCACCTCTATGTTTAGTCGTGGTCATAATCTTTCACTTCCTCCTTCTCATGTGATCGCCGCTCGTTCGAGTTCTGCTTGCTTTCATGTCGAGCAGAGCATTCCTGAACTTTGTTTCCCACGTTCTCGACTTTTTTCGGGTGAGTTTTATATGTTGGGTTATATTCACTTGTTGTGAAGCCCAACTAAAAGCCCATTAGGGCTGTTTATATTTAAAGTGAATTTTTCATTTTGAAATTCTACCGTGAGCAATAAAACGAGAGAACAGTAACGGCAGAGAGAGGAAAAGAAAAATAGGTTTCGTACAGTTTCGGTATTTTAAAATTTATGAGGTAACCAACCGTTGGATCGAGCTAAAATTCCGACAGGGTGTTTGTAACACAATGGCCTTCAATTTGAACGGTGCGATCAGGTTTTAGAGGCTTCTACATTCAGATTTCAGTGGCAATTTGGTTCCACAATTTGTGAGACTTTTCTATTTGTTTCTCTTTGGTTTAGTGTCGTTTGTTGCCAAGATTAATTATCTTGAGTTATTATCTGTTGTATACCTCTAGTTGTGACTAGGGAGAACTCGTTGTAACCTATTATTGATTATAGTGGAGATTTTGACTTCGGTCCGTGGTTTTTTACTACTCGTCTTGAGGAGGTTTTTCCACCTTAAAATTGTTGTACTTGATATTTTTACCATATTTATGCTTGCTGTTTTTCATTAGGAACACAAGAGGGGAATGATTGGTCCTATTAGTATAGCGTTTATTCCCAACAAGTGGTATCAGAGCTCTGTGGTTAAGTTTGATTAGAGACCTTATGTTAAATATGGAAAAGAGTCATAGTGGTGGTAGACTGGTTCTTTTAAATGGATCAAATTATCAAGTGTGGAAAAGAAAAATAGAAGATATTTTATATGTGTATGATCTATATCTTCCCGTGTTTTCACTTGAGAAGCCGGATGATAAAATTGATTTAGCATGGGAAATATGCCATAAGAAAGTATGCGGCATGATTAGACTTTGGGTAGAAGAAAATATTCTAAATTATATTGGTGAAGAAAATCATGCACGATCTATGTGGAACAAGCTTGAGTTTTTGTATGCCCCAAAAACTGGTAATAGTAAATTGAATTTGATTAAGCAAATGATGGCTTTAAAGTATAAAGAAGGAACGTCTATGTTAGATCACTTGAATTCCAAGGTATAATTAATCAACTAGCTGGAAAGTTTGATGAGGAGATACATGGGTTATGGCTTCTTAGTTTATTACCAGATTCATGGGAGACATTTAGAACTTCTTTGTCGAACTCAACCCCAAATGGTGTACTAAGTATGGATTTGGTAAAAAGCAGTATATGTAACAAAGAGATGAAAAGAAAGTCACATGGTTCTTCTTCATAGTCTGATGTTCTTATTACTGTAAGCAAGGGGAGGAGTATGAGCAAATGTGCGAAAATCAGAGACAGAAGCAAGAGCAAGAGTGGCCAGTTTCTGCAATACCTTCTATAATGGTACATGGAAGCTTACTAAAGGCTCTATGGTGGTAGCTAAAGGTGAGACGTGTTCTTCATTGTATTTTATGCAGGTAAAGATTGCTGGTAATGGTATAAATACAATAGACAATGATCAGAGTGTTGAGCTTTGGCATAAAAGACTCAGTCATA
>JBBMKA010000002.1:5540458-5562908 GCA_037833695.1 Sechiopsis laciniata | reverse complement strand
TAAACCTGGAAACAAACACCTTAATCCATCATTTAAATAGCTTTAAACCCAAACCAAACAATCTAATCCACAACTTAGATAACATTAGCCATGAAACCAAACCCACCTTATTCTCAACTTAAATGACATTAAACCACTAAACAAACATGCTCAAGTCTCCATTTTAATATCTTAACACCAACAACCAAACAGTCAAATCCATAACTTAAATAAGATTATATCCTTAGCCAAACACCATTCTTCTTCTTCATTTGGGTGGACCTAAATACAAAACAATGAGAATTAAGTAAGTAACTCACATGGGCTATGACAATCACCACCAGCGACGGCGGCGCCACCTCCCCGCGAATCGACGGCGACGAGACCCACAAACCCAAGCTCGCTTGCACGCGCAAAAGAACTTCCCGCAACTCTGCTCCAACGATGACTCGCGCGCGGCTGCCACGAACTCTGATGACGACTCTCTCGGTGGCAACTCTGCGCACAACAACCCGACTGACGAAGACGCTTGCGCACCACGACTTTGACTCGCGACGGCAGCAGCACAGCTCCCACGATGGTGAAGAAGACGCGCCGGCGGACTGCTCGGACAACGGCAAGCTGGCGCGCGAAGACCCACCCAAATCGAACCTCAAACCCACGACGAGGACTCGTGGCAGCGAACTCGAACCATCTCCGTGCGAACCCAGTTGTCGGCGACGCAGAAAAGCTCCGGCGACTAAACCCATAGAACAAGCAACTCACGGCGAAGAAAACTACTAGGCATGGAGGATCCTTGGTGGAGAAGATGAATGAACAGTAACTTAGGGTTTTCCAATCTCAAAATTCACTTAAATATCTAAGCCTAAAATGACCAATAAGCCCCTCCTTTTGAACATAACTTCAAAGATACCATTAGCTTGCAAATATAACTTAAATAACTCCTCTTTTATCTTTAATAAAAACTAAAACATGGGGTTATTACACCCTAAGTCCTTCGTGTCCATCATTGAGGTGGTATTTGTATTTGTTTGTATTTTCGCAAGTCTATTATGAATATTTTAAAACTACTTAGTTATGTTTAATTTTTTGCAATATAGAAATGGGCTTTGTTGACGTATTTAAACATATTCGCTTTAAAGAAGGTGACGAGGAAGGCAATGGGTGGATTAATGACGTGGCAAAGAAAGTTCAAGTAAGTTTAATTTACCTAAGTAACTAAAGATTCATGTGTTACTTGCCACCTGAAAAAGGCTAAACCCTTAACATTACTCCTTTGTCTATTTGTAGGCCAAGATATGGACTGCTGAAAAGGCTAAACCCTTAACATAGACCGAAATCTTTGAAATTATGTTTGGGCGGCGCACAAAAGGATCAGAGGCATGTGTTACTTGCCACCTGAAAAATGGGGAAAAGTTCATCGTCCTCATCTTCTAGGACTTCAAGTGGAGTACTGTAGTGTGAGCATGATCAGTTGACAAAAGGGTAACAACACTCACAGTGGGACAACCAAGAGCTTCAGGATACGACCACGTCCCTTCAAGATCAGATGACCCAGATGCAAGCTAATATGCAAGCATAGCTAGCGGAGGTGTTCAGAAAAATCAATAAAAGCAACAGTTCGTCTAAGTAGGTAGGCATTTTTTTAATTTATTTTATTGTGACTATCATGCAGCAAAGATGAACATTTAATATTTACAATTATATAGAAATATATTTTGATTTTGATTGTGTTGTGCTATATATATATATACTAACAAGTTTATTGAAAATACGTTATTATGCTGCCGAAATTTTTATAGAGTTTATTAGGTTGTGTTGTTTTAAGGTTATAGTTTACAAGTTATAGCTATAGATACAGCTATAAAAGTTTAAAATGCTCATAATTGCTTGTTGTCTATTTTAGGTAGTATGATGTTGCAAAGATAAAGGCGTGGATGATGCACTTTGACCTTCTTTTTGTGTTAATGGGGGTACATTTCTTATTTTCTTTGTCATTCAACCAGATTATTTTATTTTGAATGATGAACTTTGTTTTGGTTACGTTATTTTGAATGATGAACGTTGTAAACATGAATGAATTAAGAACTTTGTCATTTTAACAATTTGTTTATAACATGAACAAGCCACTTTGTATTTATGTTATTTGGAAACTTTCACATTGTTTATTTTTATACTTAGATGAATGTAGAAACTTATATGAAATGTTGAATATTGTTCATTTAAAATATTGAAAGTGTGTTTATATAATAATATAAAACTAATTTGAAACAAAAAACAAAGATAATATCCTAACAGGAAATATCTGACGGCTTTGATGGTCTAAACGAACGGAAGAAGGCTCCGTCGGCTTTTAAAGGCTATGCCGACGGAGGATCATCAATACCAACGGAGACTTTTTTATCGGCTTAGACCTACAAATTCGATCGAAGGCATTGTTCTGTCAGCTTAGGCTAAGCCGACATAGCTAGCAACGAAAGTTTTTTTCGTAGCATTAGGCTATGACAACGAAAATAGAGGTCTAGGGGGACGAATATTTTCGTCACCTAAAACCTCTTTTTTTATAATGTTTCGTGAAACCACTCATTCAAACGCTTTACTCAAATCACTTAATCCTTTCCGCCTAATCAAAACATGCCCTAAATTACTTTGTACTTAAAATTGTCTCTCAATTATGTACAGACGATCTCACTCTAACTTCGACTTTAATTCAACCAAATTCAATAGATACAAGATTTAAAGTTAAGAGCTATTAGCAATTATTAAAATTTTAAATTTTATAATATACAAACTTAAAATAAGTAAATAAATAAATCATAAATTTACTTGTTATATTGGTTAAGGATCCCTATTGTCTTATATTTGAAAAAATGGAGAGTCTTCCAACTATTTATAAGATATATGGTCTATTTTTCTTATTACCTATTAATTTTGAAATGAATGCTCTTACTATCTAATAATATCACTAATAAACTATTAAAGAATTTGCACACAAGTATAGCTCAACAATAATTTTAATATATATATATATATATATATATATAAAATTCAACAACAATTGAGAGAGGTGGAAAATCGAACCCATAGCCTCTTGGTTCATGGGCATACATTGTTATCATTGAACTATTGTTGTCGAGTAATATATATATGTTCGTTGAATTTGAATACTGAACATTTGTGATACTAAATCGAAATCTGATGAAAAAGTTTTAGTGACAAGGCAGTGAAGTAAAATTTCATCATCTTGTGAATATAAAAAGCAGTAGTATAAAACATAGTTGCTTATTAGTAGGGAATTAAAAAATCAATTAAGTACAAAAAGTAATTAAATTAGGAAGAACTACATATACAGTTCTTGTAAACAGCGAGTAATGTGGAGAAACCAAAACTGCAGCACAGAGTCCGCCGGCTACAGGCAAAAAAAAAAAAAAAAAAAAGGAACATAATAAAATAGGAACACAAAGAAAAGGTTTTGTTTTTTGTTTTGTGTGTTGTTGTTTTTATATTTTATAGGATCGTGCGCATGGCCGCACGCGCACTGAGCATTTTAATTAGTCGTTTTTGTTTTTTGTTTTTATGGTGATTTTAAAAACTGGCATCTTTCAGTTAATTCATTGTACTTTGGTTTTGAATTTTCCGATGATGAAAAACATTGTCCAAGACCAGGCATGTCCTGTTCTTCTGCTTCCACATTTCCCCTTTTGCCAACATGCGTATGTACAACCACAGTTTTTGCCTCATGATTTTCTGGGTTCCCTTTTCTTTTTTAATTTCTTTCTGTCACCCTGCTTTGTTTTTCCTTGAAAAGTCATTGGAAATGTTTTGGAATTACTACAATGTATGAGATTTTAATATGTATAAAGTTGTTACACTTTTGTTATTAATCTAAAGTTTGACCTCCTTACTGACTTGAATGTGTTCTTTTATTTGCTTTTGTGGATCGAAATGTAGAGATGTTTGTCTTAAAGGGTGACTTTCATGTTTTTTTTTTTGTGTGTGACATTAATTTGTAGACACTGTTTCAATTGTGTCTCCACTCCTCCAATACATTTCGGTGCCACAACCTAAAAACAAGTCAGTAATGTCCCCAAGTTCTCGAATTATTGAAAAAAAATAAAGAATAACTTTCATAACAGTGACTTAATAATAAAATCTCTTATTGTTTTTTGTATTCTGGCCTTCAGTGATGGGTGGAGATGCACTAGATAAATGGGTGGTCTAAGATTTTTTGGTTATTAAAAAATGTAAAGATCTTCAACATGAACTAATTACTCACGAAGGCAAGATCATAAATCTTGATTTTGAGAAGAAAACCTCTCGGTTCAAAAAATATATTGCAATTTGATTCAAGATTAATGAACTTTAAAGAGTAACCATTTTGAAGTGGCATGTCCAAAAATTTAATATTTTGGAAAGAGGCAAACATCTTGCATTCTTAATAAAAATTACATAGGCTATTCTTTGCATTTTTATAAAGTTTTGAAATAAAATGTCATATTTTATCTAATATTAACATATGGTTTGGTATATACAAATTCGAAATTGCCAACCCTAGATCTATATAGGCTTTGATTTTATTACCACTACAAGCCAAAATATTTTCTTTATTTCTATTTATGTTAGAAGTTGCCATTGCAAGATAGCTTACCATAAACGTAAGCTTTCCCATATGTATGTTTAATTTAATAGCAAACTTTTATATATATATATATATATATATATATATATATAACATTAGATATACACGCATATAGGCTTAGCCCTATGGTTCATATGAGCTACAAACTAATTAGGCAGTCTCATGAACTACATAAAAATATACTTTGGAAACCTACCTTTGAAGTCACACTTCTATTAATCATGAACCCACACATTCAAATCCAATGCTATATATAAACAAATACTTTGTATAATGCATTCAATTACAAAAATTTAAATATAGGGTCCTAGCTTCCTAAACCCCAGGTGTAGGGTGACACAAACTTGGGTTTAACATAGTCTCACTTATGTTTCTATTGGGAATTGGAAACATGCGCATGTACAAACATATTGATTGTAACCTTGAAATCAAGAATTTGGGTTAGTTCAAGAACATATAATTAAATTGAATTGAAGTGGACAAACGAAGTTCAACAATAATATATGATATGGGGCCAACAAATCAATCATTTTAAATTATATTCATGTTGTATTGTACGATGCATATCTTATTCTGAACTATAAACACATGAAATTGGAAATGGATATATAGAAGCATATGATTGAATTGAGAAGCCAAATAATTTGCTGCTGAAATGTCCATATCAAAAACACATGATTAGATTTTGGCATTTGGAATTAATTTATCACTGATTATATTGCTGTTTGAATCGACATGTAGCTTCCTAAGACTAAGAAAAATGGATTTACATAAATCATGAAAAAAAAAAAAAAGTATACAACCCGAAGCTCGGTTTTTAATTTTAGATCATTTAGTTTGGTCCATTCATCAAAGTTAATAATAGCTTAGGATAATTAAATTGCATGTTGGATCAAGACAATAAAGAAAAGTTATGAAATATGGTTTTTTTTTTCTCTTCTCAACTGAGATCTGGTTTATTATGATTATTGTAATAATCTATCAACTCACCCCCAGCTCAAATTGAATTATTTTGAAGTAATAATAAAATGAGAAGACCAAAAATTTTCACTATTAGAATTTAGAGTTCAAAATAATTATAGCTTGTCTTTTCCATGTGCTTATTTGATATGATGTTGTTAGGATGAAAAATATAATCTTTTTTTCCTTTTTCATTTAAATTACAAGATTGCTCGATATATATGATAAGTAAAATACGAAAATGCAGACAAAAATACAAAGAACAAAAAAAGAGATACCCAATTTAAGAAGTCGCAGAATACTGGTGATTGATACATAAAAAAAGGAATAATAGTAATTGTAAATTTGGTATTTATTTATATCATATACATGTTTAGTCAAAAACATCATTTTAATTCTATCAAGACCTAATTATAGTTATTTAATTTCAATAAAACATAAAATTAATCACTATCATATATGTACAGTTAGGTGTTTCTATTGAAAATTATTTAATACTTATTTTAATACAAGAATGAAAGATAGAAATAAGAACAACCCTAAAAAAAAAGATCATAATAAGAACAAATTTCTAAAATAATAGAAATAAAGATAGGAGAGTAAGTTTATTGAAAGAAAATCCGGAAAAAATTTATCCCAAGCTCAACTCTAAGCTTTATTCAGGAGACCAAAATTGAAAGAACAGACGCAAATAAAAACAAAATATAAAGTGATCAAAATTTTCAACAAATTTTTGCTATGTTGAATCCTGTGTATATGTTTAATATTGTGTTTAAACGAAACCAATTTTTTTTACTGCAAATTAAAAAAAAAATATAAAAATTAATAATTAGTAGCAGCTACTCCTCCAAGAAGGACTGGACAATCCTCAAACCCGGTTCCAAAACCTGCTTCCGCCATATCTCCTCCCGGTTTCTCCCGGTTCCCGGTTCTACCACCGCTCTAACTGCCTCCGTTGCATTCAACACGTGTATATCCCAACCAGCCCGTTTCAATTTCAAAATCTTCTCAATCTGCCTCTCCGCCAGTACGTGCGAGTTTGTTTTAATCTCATTGACCGCTGCTTCAAACGCCGCCGATTTTTTCACCTCATTAACCGCCGATTTCTTATTACTCGGCGGGTATAACTTAAAGTACTTATCAAACTCCGGCACTCCTATTGCTTTTCTAACCCCGTTATACGTCGCCGTTTCAGCCAAATTTGGATCATAAAACTCGGCCAATTCCTCGTACATTCCGAGTTTAAGCATGTCGTCAACTCGGATTGATAAATACTGAGACAAAATCGGTAACGCAACGTCCAACCAGAGAAAGCAACAACGGTAACGGAAATTGGAGGAAATAAATTTGGGATCACTGAAAACGTCGTCGTTTGGATTAAAGTGGTTCACGACCATTGCGTGGATGAACGAATTGGACCCACCTACGAGTATGGGGAGATTGTTTCTAGAAACAATCTCCGAGACGACATCGTCGGCTCGGAGTCTAAAGTCGAAAGGAGTGAATTCTTCGTCGGACTCGACGTCGCCGAGTATGTGATGCGGGATGTCGTGTCGTTCGTGTACAGGAATCTTGTTGGTTGTAATGTCGAGGCCGGTGTATACCTGCATTTTGTCGGAGTTGATGATTTCAGATGGGAAGTTTGAGCCGAGTTGAACCGATAAACCGGATTTGCCGCAGCCAGTGCCACCCATTACAACGACGATCTTCGGTTCGCTGCCGTTCACGGCAGCGATTGCGTTCACGCGCGGCTCTATTCGGCGGCGGGAGATTAAGGGAGATTTGAGAAGGGGAATATTAGAGGAAGAATAAAAAGAGGAAGAAGTGAAGGGGAGTGATATAAGATTTGAATTCATTTCTTTCTCTTTTTTTTCCCTCTCTATTGGGTTTTTCAACTGTATATTTGGTTTGATGCTTGTCGGCATTACCTTTATATAAAAAATACAATTTATATTTAAGGAAATTTCAATTTCTAACGGTTTTAATTTTCTCCCAATTTGGCTACAAGGCTTAATTCTTTATATTTTTATTATTGTTTACTTATAAACGTTTTTTTTTTAAAAAAAAATTACGATTCTTAAATTTTTCATAAATGTTTAAGATTTTGTTTTCTCCTCCATTATGGTGTATTTGGATTGAGGGATTTTAAAAGGAGATATTCTGGTTATGAGTGAGATTGTTTGAAGAGATATATATAGAAAATGAACCTTTTTTTTGCTAGACGAAAAATAATTTTTATTCACTTTTCTATGTATTTTTTCAATGAAAATTAGAGACTAAAAAGATACTAAAATGTTAAAAACGTAAAATATAACATACGTTGAAAGTATTACAGTTTTGGTTATAAAATATAAAATTTAAAAAAAAAAAAAAATGAGAGAGAAAGTATTACAATTTTTAATCGATACACTTTTTATAACAATTACAATATAGTATTGTTTACATTTTTTTTTCATTAAGAATTTTTACTTGTTTTTAATTCAGTATTTTTCACTTTTAAACTTATATATTCATTTATTTATTATGGTAGGTTATAAATAAATCAAAATTTAATTCATAAAAATAAATTAAATTAATCATGGCAAGAAAATTTAATGAAAATATTCAAAATTGAATTTACTTAACATTTTTTTAACATTCACGTAATAAACGTATTAAAAATGTTAAACAGTTATGGAATGTTAATAATAATGAAAATAGTTTATAACATTAGAAACATTCCATTTTATTTACTCAAAAAAAAAACATTCCATTTAAAAAAAAAAGACTTATAACAGAAAAAATAACTATTAATCCATATCCGTTCTATGCAATTTTCGTTTTTCCATTTTTGACGATCCAATTCCTGCACCTCTTTTGACCGGCATAATATCAGATGCTCCAGTTAAGTTATACAATTTTTTTTTTTTTTTTTTTTGAAAACTCAATATATTTTCATTTAATTCATATTCTAATTACCAAATATTATTTAATACTCCTTATTCTTACTATATTTTGTTTTTTGAAATCCTACGAAAATAGTATTACTACTCTTAAATAAATGAAAGTCAAATATCAATTTTCAGAATCGAACCTCTGATCATGTTGAGCTGAATTACCACCAAAGAATGAAACCATCAGGTGACCATCCGGTACATAATTTAATTTATTAACAAACATAATTTTGTGATTTAATTTAATTTAAATAAATAAATATATATTTCAATATATATATATATATATATATATATATATATATATATATTTTTTATTAAAACTCAGTTTTTGCCGCTACGAATCCATCCTTCATAATCTTTATACTTTCCATATAATAAACTTTCTTAAATTGATGGAACCCACTTTTTTTTTTCTTTTTTCTTTTTTGAAATTTGGAACTCTCTTCTTTGTTGTTACAATTTTTTTAAAAAAAAAAACCTTCGGTTCTTTTCAACCCAAAAGAAATCTGTTTCCTTCTTTATTTTTTTTCTCACCCGAATAAACTTATTTGTAATAAAGCTTTTTTCTGTTTTTTCTCATGATCACTATACGGTTTTATATGAACTAATGCATATTTAGTCCGATTGATCAGGGTCAGATCAAGGTCTTATGCTTTGGGACCAGATTTTTTTTTAATGCGTATGGATGTGCATCTCTTTGAATTTTTTATGTTACAAACTTTTTTAATTCACAATATTCATAAAAAATTAATTACTTTATCCAAAAAATAAAAAAATAAAAATAATTACAAAATAGGTGAGACACTATAAATTAAAATTTTAATCTCTTAGTTCTACAAAATATAATTTTCTAAAACAAATATACAACCCATAATAATTAGGAGTAGAAAACTATGCTTTATTAATATATAAAAAACTACAATGTGAAAAGTTGGATTTCACACCCTCTAATTTAATGAGTCTTTAAATTATATAATATGTTCTTAAACTTTCCATTATATCTTGTTATAGTTTTTTTACATAATCAAAATTTTAAATTTATTTGATGTTAAAAAAACTATATTATTAGCATTTAAAACATTTTTAAATTATAAAATTTCATAAATATAATTTTGTAAAGAAAATGTAATTTATAATTTATAATAATTGTGTATCGACCCGAAATTTTTAATTAGATTATTAACGGTAATTACCATACATGCATAATTTTCTCAACTCAGTTACAACTAATAAGATCGAGTTTTATGTAAAAACAACTAATTTTATAATAAAACGGCTTTGACGAAATTCCTCTTGCAACATTTACAAAAATTTTATTAACAAGAATTCGGAAACACATGAAATTTTACATGACTCTATAACTAATTCGGAGTAAAAGAGTCTCGACTGTGCCTATAATCTTCTCAACTCGTCTCATTCAACCACCACGACATGCTTCAGATTCTTGAAAAATGTTAAATATAAAGGATGAGTTTTGAGAAACTCAGTAAAGAAATCCCCTTACATGGTATTACACGTGATCAACCATTAACTAATATAATTATTATAAATATCATAGCAATTGAAGTAAAGATTCAAAAACTCCAAATCACAAAGTAAATGATAATAAGTTATCCCTAACAAGCAATTAGTATCTTAACATAAATAATAAGAACATGACTAATAAAGAGTCATAAATACTAACGGTTAAAAGTTCATCACTAGCCCAATGGAGTTTAGCCCAATAATTGTGAGAGCCCAAATTATCAAGAATAATAATTAGTCTACTTAAAGTATAACTCATTATCTAGAAGCTTCTTAGAAAAGTGTAGAAGTATTTAGAATTTTAGAGTTATGTGGACATTTAAAGAATGTTCTAGAAAGTAGAAAATATCTAGATATGTTTAGGAACACTCTAGACAAATGTGGAGACAAATGTGTGGTCTACATTGTCTAGCCCATACTATAAATACTCCTCCACACTACCATATTTTGTATCCAAGAAAAAGCAAGTGTTGTAAAGTACTACAAAGTGTCTTCAAAGAGTCCTAGTAGTGTTAGTCATAAACACTTGTCTTGTAATCTCTTCTTTAGTGGTCTTAATATAAAGTGTCGTTGTTTTCCACAAAAGAGTCGTGCTCAACAATTATTTCTCTACTCTAATTTTTATTGAATCGTTTGACACCATATTGCATATAGGCTCATGCATCTCTCTCCCATTTTTAAAGAACAATGTTAACATCACCTTTTGTCTTCGAATTTAAAATTTCTTGGTTCTCTTTGAACTTATGGTTACATCCATTTACAGAAGTTAGGCGGTGCAGGAAAAATGTGCCGGGCCAAGGCTTCTTCTGGCTGTCCAATGCTTAGAAAACCAAAACTACAAAAGAACTTTAGGACTCAGATTTCTCAAAGAGGAGCCTTAGACATTGAAGATCTTGTTCACCTTGGAAGAAGTATGGGAACGTGTCCATACTATGGCTCCCGAAGCATGGTCCAGGCTGCTGATCTTATTGTCCTACCGTATCAATCTCTTCTATCGAAATCATCCCGTGAATCTCTCGGCCTTGTTTTGAAGAACAATATTGTAATTATTGATGAGGCCCACAATTTAGCTGATTCTCTCATCAGTATGTATGATTCAAGGATCACTTATTCACAGGTACTGTTACCAGCTTTATTGAATTCAGTTATTCACTGCATTCTAAAACTTTGATAAGAACGAATCTAGTTCAGTGTTTTTGGAGTTCTAATCCTTGTATAGATTACCTTGTGTCCCTCTTTAGTTCATTACTCAGTGGGGAGTTGAACTAGCCTGTTGAGACAGAAAAAATTGAGTTTTAATGGAACTGGTTCTAAGTTTTTTGTTTCCATTTGATAACAAATTTCCTACAGCTTGAGAATGTGCATCACCACATGGAGAGGTATTTTGAAAGATTTTGCAGTCGTTTGGGACCAGGGAATCGGAGATATATTCAAACTCTAATTATAGTTACTCGGGCTCTCCTTAAACTCTTACACGAGGAAGCGTCTTTTGTGGAACCTTGTCAAAATAATAGTACCGTAAAAAGTGGTACTTTAGACTATACAATGGCTATAAATGATTTTCTCTTCTCTCTCAATATAGACAATATCAACTTCGTAAAACTGCTGCAGTATATGAAGGAAAGCAACATTATGCACATGGTATATTCTTCTTACTTGCTAACTATACCCACATAATGAATAATTGTTCTTATCTGGGGGTTAGTGTACATTTTCCAGGTTAATGGGTATGGAGAAAGAATGATTAATTCAAGAAATGACTTGGGAATGAAAACATCTGGAGAATGTTACGAGAAGGGAAGTACTCTCTCAAGCTTTAGGGCATTAGCTGACATGCTGCTATCCCTTATTAACATTGATGGAGATGGAAGAATGATCATCTTGAAGAACAGACCAACATGCTTAGGGGAGCGTGGAGGATGTATAAAATTTGTTATGCTTACAGGGGAGAAAATATTTTCTGAGGTTCGCAAAAGAAAAAATTTACACTATAAATTTTGAATGTCCCCAAGGAGTGACGCAAGTGGTTGAAGACTTTGGCTTTGAAGGTGTGCTCCCCTCAAGGTCTCAGGTTCGAGACTCACCTGTGACATTAATTTGTAGACACCTCCCGTGTTTCCATTCCTTTGACGTCTTCCGGTGCCTGGCCTAGGGACGGGCATAGTTATCTTTGTTTCAAAAAAAAATTGTATATCATACCTTATTCTGAGAACATAGTTCATAATCTTGTAGGTTGTAAATCAAGCACATGCTGTTGTTCTTGCTGGGGGAACTTTACAACCTATAGAAGAAACAAGAGAACGACTCTTTCCATGGTTACCCCCTTCTCAGTTGAATTTTTTTTCATGTTGTCACATTGTTCCTCCAGAAAGTATTTTGCCAATGGCTGTTTCCTCCGGTCCTTCTGGCCAGCCTTTTGACTTTAGCTACAAGAGTAGAAGTTCATCTGCTATCGTAAGGATATTACAGCCTTGAACTGATTTATGCCCATTTAATTCTCACTTCTTACTGAATATTTTTTATGTTTTCTGATTCTTCCTGATGTTTTATTCCAGATAATTCAGTTATAAAGTAGCTGATTTCTATATGGGCCTGGCTTTGCAGGTGAAGGAGCTAGGGCTTTTGCTTTGTAATTTAGTGACTGTGGTTCCAGAAGGAATTGTTGTGTTCTTCTCTTCATTTGATTATGAAGAACAGGTATATGGTGTATGGAAAGCTTCAGGCATCCTTGACCGGATTATGAAGAAAAAACGTATATTTAGAGAGCCTAGAAAAAATACTGATGTGGAATCTGTTCTTAAGGAATACAAGGAAAACATCGATGTATTGTCTAATAAGGATTCGAAACAAAATACTTCATCTGGTACTGGTGCTGTGCTATTTGCTGTTGTTGGGGGCAAAATATCGGAAGGCATCAACTTAAGTGATGGGATGGGCCGGTGCGTTGTCATGGTCGGCCTGCCCTACCCTAGTCCATCTGACGTCGAGTTGATGGAAAGGGTGAAACATATTGAAAATCTTGGAAATTCAAATTCCATTAAGAGTTCGAAGGTTTATAACGAGGTTCCTAGTGGAAATGTTGAAACTGGTTTAGAGATCTTGAGAAGCTGCAAAAGAGGAAAAGAATATTACGAGAATCTTTGCATGAAAGCCGTGAATCAGTCAATTGGTAATCAATGATTTCCATTATATTTATTATGGGAGACACAAGTTGTCTAAAATGAACGCTAGAAATGAGTCAAATTGAATTTTGGAGTTTGGATTTGCCTCTGCGCCTATTAATGTTAGTTCATTTGGAATATAGTTGAATAGGGGGGTCTGGTTGAAATCACGGTTAGCTTTTCTTAGTTTACTCTAAATTTGAAATTCGAAACCCACCTCAGGCATTAATTTGTATACATCTCCCGTGTCTCCATTTCTTCAATGTCTCCCGATACCAAACCTAGGGACGAGCGTGGTTAGTGGAGCGAAGCTCCAATTTCTTGATTTAAAAAAAAACAAAAAAAACTACCTACAGCAATCAAAATCTCACCTAGGTGAAATCTTGATCAGGCTCCAAATGAGTAATCCTGCCAACTGAATCAATAGCTTGGCCTAAATTTTGAAGAATTGTAGAGATCATGCAGTGTTCTCTACGTCCAAACCATTGCATTTTCATCTTTTCTTTTTCTAACACCCGATTTCCTTGCCTTTATTGCAGGTAGAGCTATTCGACATATCAATGATTACGCTGCAATTTTATTGGTTGATGTTCGTTATGCATCGAATTCCTCAAAAAGAAGCTTTTCACACCCAGTTGAGAAGCTCCCTAAGTGGATTAAGGACGGTCTCATTTCTTCAACTGAGAATTATGGTGAAGTCCATCGAAGACTGCATCAGTTTTTTAAACTCAATAGAAAGATCCAACAGTGAATTGATAATATAAATGTATGTTGAGTCTGTTGTTATTGGCGGCAGAGGATCATACTGCCATACAAACCAGTAAGGCACAAAAAGACCATTTCTTCACCACTGTCTTACTTTGAGCGGTAATTTAGATTCTAGCAGTTGGTCCCAGTAGGAAAGTTCAAATGAGCTGCAACTGTGATTCATGATTGAATTTGTAGCATCTGTGAAAGAATCGAACTTGTACATGTCTATATTGCTATCGTTCTTATATGATAAAAAATGCACTTCTATCCCCTATTTATGTTTGCAGATTTTAACGGTGGATGGCTTTCTACCGTTCTTTTTTGAGTTGTAAGATGTTTGAGCAATGTGTAACAACTAGCTACCGAGATACTTAGCATATTGGATCTAGATCTTGTTGAGGATACTACATCGGAAAGTGAAGAGACTTCCTAACTGTTTATAAGATAGATGGACTACTCTTCTCTTCACGAGTTGGTTTTGAGATGAATACTCACACTCTCTAATATAGTATCAGAATTTGCTCAAATGTGTAATCGGTCCAATAAAATAAAATTGGAACCTGATTCAAGATTGGTGAACTCAAAAGTGGCACCATCTTGAAGGTGCACGTTTAGGATTTCACATCAAAAAGTGAGAAGATCTCTTAGCAATTTAAAAGATAGGTGGTCACACGGTAGTCGAAGGCTTGAGCTTTGAAGGTGTGCTCCTCTCAAGATTTCAGGTTTGAGACTCACCCGTGACATTAATTTGTAGATATCTCCGGTGTGTCTATTCTTTCAATGTCTCCTGATGCCTAGCCTAGAGACGGACATGGTTATCCCGAGTATAGTGGAATGAAGCTCCGATTTCTTCATTTTTTTTAAAAAGGATTTTGAGATGGATGCCTACAATCAGTCTTGAATTTCCCATACTGCCCTACTAATACCTCTGGTATCCTATGCTACATCTTCAGTTTGAATAAGTGCCAGCCTGATTTGTTTTCTTTTACTAAATAGATTATCATAACTTCGCCTGCAATATTTGACGGATCTTGCTGTTCAAGCAACAATTTGGCAATTCAAAAAGCTCCATAATTATCGGTTCTTTTTCCAGGTAACCAACAAGGCAACTATCAATATTTTATCGTTACAAAGCACTTCTTGTCCATGACTTTCTTAAAAGTAACTGTTTATTCTTCGAACTTTAGCTTACAATGTAACAGTTTAATATTTCAAATTTGTAACAACAGGGACTAAATTGTTACATACTAAAGTTCAAAGACTAAGTTGTATAAAATTGAACGTGCTAGGATTTTGTAAATTGTATCTTTTCTGGGACTTAAAGTATTTTTGTTAACTCCAGGGATTTTGTAGCATTTCTGTGAGCCACCGAAAGGGCTAGTTACGCGTTGGTTTTATTGTTTGGTGGTAATTCAGTTCAACATCACTATCACATGGTCGATCTTGAAAATCGGTATTTGACTCTCATTTATTTGAGAGCAGTAATACTCTTTGTGTAGGATTTGTAGGCCTCCTCCCCCAATTTATACTAAAAAAAACTCAGGTTTTCTAACGCAGTTGGGGTCATTTTAAGTAGTGCCTCTAAGTCTGGTGGCAAGTAGTCAAGTTAGTAAATATTCAAGTCAAAAAGTTGATTTATGATTTCTCTAAAAAGCTAAGCAATGTCTAGCACAGTAGGTTACAGTTGTGGAAGAGATTGGTTTAGGTGGTTGGATTGAGTTGCATTTACTCAGAAAATGACATTTGCTCTGTAGATATTATTGATGCACCTTATCCTTCATCAGCTGAGAGCATTGGCAGTACCAATCTCTTTACTTATTAGGTACCAATAGTCCTCACATAGTTATGACCACGATTTTTCATTTAATGTGGAATGTGTTGAGTTGTTCAAAGTTAAAACTCTTGACGTTCATAGCTTTAACAAAATTCTAATCATTATGATTTTACATCTCTTTATTCAAATATCCATCATTAGTGAGCCTAGTTGTCAAAAGTGAGGTTATGTGTTCAATTCATGACAACCACCTTGATCTATCTAAGTTATCTCGACAACCAAACGTAATAAAGTGAAATTGTTGTCTCATGAAAATAGTCAAAAGTACACACAAATTACTCTAAACACTCACGAATACAAAAAAAAAAAAAAAAAAAAAACTTGCTTTAAATATAATCATTATTTCGTTTGCAAGTTCCATCAGGTCGAGTTTGGATTTACAAACGCTTGAGAATTTGGATTTGTCTCCAAGGTTGAGTCATCAGCCCCACTGGCCCACAGAGTGTGCAAAAATAACCTAGAAATTTGCTAAATTTTACCATGTTTTTTGTTCCCTCTTGAAATCATTTGGGAACGGAGGTGGAGATTTGAATACAGAATCTTTCAAAAGGGGGTAGAAATATTCCTTGTTATGTTCATACTGATATTTTCTTGATTGACAGCCATTTTTCTAAGCTTGAATTATTCCTGCTCACTTTTTCTCTCTTTAAAATCTAAAGTCATCTCAATTACTGTATAGATTGTCAGGACAACAAAGATAGTATCCTCATCCTTGCAATTCAAATTTTAATCATGGTAAATTGACTGTGCTAATTTTGAATCCATCCTTTCTGTTACATGATTAAAACCAGAATAGTATACATTACCAAAATTGAATTTTTGTGGACCCTCTTTAATCTTTTGCTGGGACCATTTTACAAATGGGTCCTTCATGGGTGGAGGTTGCCTTTACAAACAATCAGGTACTTGTCTGAATAGTGGATTTAATGCCATTACACTTTTAGCAACCACTGTCTTTAGTGAATGCCCTGCCCTTTACACAACAGGTAGTCAAAAACAAAGATTTCAAACTCATGGGATTCCGTGCTGCCTATTATCAAAGTTCAAGCATTTAAGGTTTTTTCAACAAAAAAAAAAGCAGTTAAGGTTTTCAACTTTTTGATAGAGAGAATGGCTCCAAAAGTACAAAAATTGTCATGGGTTGGCCTAGTGGTTAAAATAGATCCTGAGAACTAAGAGGATACGGATTCAAACCATGGTAGTCTATTAGAGAGCGCGACGTCCATCTCAAAACTAATTGATGATGAGAGTAGTCCATCTTTTATATATATATATTGCTATGAGGTCTCAACTTTTTCCAATGTGGGATCCTAACATGTCCCCTCAAAATGGTGTCTCTTTTGGGCTCACCAATCTTGATTCAGATCTCAATTTCATTTTTTATTGGACCGAATAACCATTTGGGCTTTATGGGCTCTAGTACTAGATGGATGTCCATACTATCTAACATGGTATCAGAGTAAAAGGTTTTGAGATTGTTTTCTCCCCATTTAAAATTGAATTCCACTCATAGGGCATTTCTCAAATTTCTAACCCCACAAGTGAGGGAGAGTGTTGATTGATATAATTAATTTACTCCAACCCACGAGCTTAACCTTTTGGGTTGAATGGTGGTTTAACATAATTTAACATAGTCACCTACCAGATTTCTTTGACAGCCAAATGTTGTAAGGTTTGGCAACCAAATGTCTTAGGATCAGGCGGTTGTTTGATGAAAATAGTTGAGGTACACGTAAAATAGTCCAAACACTCATGAAACCAAAAGTAAGGAGAGGAAGTTAAAGGCAAGACTTGGAATTTTCACTTGTTGTAGCTTTGTCTTTAGGCAACTACGTGAAACATGAACTGTCTCCACCTTTATTCTTCTCTGTGTTGCAGAAATATTTAGTGAATGAAGGAAGAGTGATAGATAGATAGATAAAGAGAAAGAGAAGTGCATTTTTTTCTCCTGCAAACAGATTGAGCATTATTGACAAACCCTTTGATTGTTGTACTCCATTACAACAACCAACCAAATGCTGCTAAAAGAAACCATCCACAAAACTCTTCAAAAACTCAAGTATTTATTCTTCAAAGGGTATCAAAAGCTGCAAAATCCCACTTCCTTGATCCCCTTTTCTTGCAGCAAAGGAAAGCCACATTGTACCCATCCAACAGATCGCCTCTACATCGATATCTATGACGAGTGGCAGTCCACACTGCACAAAGCTGCAAAGATAAGCTCTGTGATGACATCCAAGCAAGAAGACACAAATGTTGCAAAAGAAGAACAAAATCCTTTAAGGAGCAAACAAGAGAAGAAGAAGAAACCAGGAACTGCCCATTTGAGAAAAGGTGATGTTAAGAACAGCAGTACAAGAAGTGAAGGATTGGCACAAAAAATGAAGGAATTGGAGATGTTGGATAGGGGAGATATGGAACAAGATTTGGATATTGAAGAGGCAATTCATTATTACTCTCGCCTTAGAAGTCCTGTTTATCTTGAAATTGTGGATAGGTTTTTCATGGATATACACTCTGAATTCTATGTTCCTGAGCCTTCTGCTAAGAGTATGAACAGCTCAAAGAGAAGGATGCGGTCCATGAGATTATAGATTTTCATATCAGTGAGTTATATCTTTTTTTACCAATTTTTCTCTTTCTTTTTCTTGTTGGAAAATTTGGTTTGATTGTGTTTCTATATTTGTAGTTTCTTCTGAGAATATGTCTTTTGTGTGATTACTGATTCATTGCCTGATATTGTCCAGCTCTGTGAAAAGTTTTCATGAAAATTTTGAACTGTTGTTTCTGTATTTGGGTCTGGGAATTAGATCTTTATAGTTCATTGATTTGTTTTGTTTTTTGTTTTTTGCATTATGTGTTTGGAGGAAAAATCTCAAACTTGATTGATTTGGAAAGACATTATATCATGCCCCTCCTCCTAAACTTATTCCAAAGAAGGAATGACATGCTTAAACATGGTTCTATCATCTATTCCAAAGAAGTGTAGAGACTAACTATTACACAATTAAAATACATAAATTAAACTTACTTTTATGAAAGTTTGAGACCAAAAATTACTTTTAATGATGGTTAAACTATGCTAATATCTAATGATGGGTGCGTTTGGATGATACTTGAGTTATTATAAACGATAAATTATTATAACATGTGTTTGAGATGCATGTTATTATAACATGGGTTATAATCTACCTTTGAGGTGTAAGTTATTATAACATGAAAAATAATGTTTTAAGTACATGTTATTATAAAAAAGATAATGATGATAAACTGTCTTTGAAGTGCAGATTATTATAAATAACATGAGCCATGTTTATAATTTTGTTCTACGACATTAGTTTTTAATCTTAATTATCATCACACACATAATTTACTCATAAGTTTGAAATTAAGTAATTTAGTATAATAAATATGATCAATTGGAGTAGGATTATTAAATAACAGTGTTCATGTAATTTTAGCAATGAATTGAACTAAATTAATTAATTGTCATTCCATAAATTATATGATTGATATGTGTTGATTAAAGTAATTCTTTGAGTAAGTTATAAATTTGGTCTCTTTGATTTGAAAAAAAGTTAGAATTTAGTCCATATAGTTTTAAAAACTAGAATTATTCTCTATATAGTTTAATAAAGCCCAAAATATATCGAAATGATTAGTGGCATGTTAGTTTCATTGTTTTATGATAATTCAATTCAACACCACAATCACAAGTTCATACTTAACTCACATCGTCATTGTGATATATGAATCTCTAACTTTTACATATTTAATGAGATTGAAATTTAGTTTTTAAAATCACGAAAAATAAATTCGAGCTAGCTAGACAGGGACAGAGAATGTATTCCCTATCTCCGTTTTTCCAATCTCTACCCTGTTTATATTAAAAAATAAAAAATAAAAAATAAAAAATAAACTCTTTTTTACCAATTTAATTTTTAGATAGATTTTTGTTTTTAATAAATATTTATTTAAATGAATATCTTTTTTAATAATTAACTATTGACTCCATGTTCATTTTATATTCAGAATCATAAATATTGATTCCATTTCAATGAACACGGGAGCATCCAACAAATTCCAATGATCAATCTTTTTATCTGTCATAAATGAAAACAGACACATTGTAAACGTTGCTGCTTAATTTTAATCACATCATTTACTGATACAAAGATATCTTGCAAGGCAAAATATTGCAAACTCCTTATACTTGAGAGAATAAGATAACCAATTTTACAGATATTGTATGCTGCGAGGGAAAAGAAATAGGTATTAAAGCACTCCACAATCGCTGTGTAATGGAAATTACCACACATAAACCTCAATTGGATATCAAATTTTTAAGAACGCTTCCATTAAAATCATAAGGAAAAATAAGCAACACGTCCCCATGTCGGTATTTCGGCTACGTATCCTCCACGTTGCGTTCTGAGCTAGATCTAACTAGCATCTGAAATTCTGCACAAGTTAAATTCATCAGTCGGATGAAGATATAAGTACATTATGTTCTTTCAAACGTTTCTGGAAATGAACCAAATGATTCTGAAGTTGGTAGATTGCTGCAGCCTTTTGGGATAGAATTGTATTCAATCTAGATATATAACCATCCAGATGATTTCCTGGTTGATCTGCCTCCACCAAAAGGTTCATTTCCTGCAAAATCAGAAATCATGAGTAATTTCTATCGCTGAAGAAATTATCAAGGATCCGACATTGAAAAAGTGGGAGACCTCCTAGAATTTATGTTGGTAAGATATATGAGTTACTTCACTCATTGTCAATTGGGTTTGAGATGAAATCTCATACTATCTAAAGTAGTATCATAGTCCATTAAACACAAACGAATATTCGATCCAATAAAATAAAATTGGAATCTAATTCAAGATTGGTCATAACCAATGTTAAAGATCTTACATTGAAAAGATGACCTGCTAGCATTTATAAGATAGAACTACTCCACTCATGATTAATTGATTTTGAGATGAAATCTCTCATTATTGAAACCACTGTATCCCATAACCAATCTTATGCTTATACTTTGATTTTCAGGCAAAATCATACAATTGGCATAAAGTTTCCTTTCAAGCCTTGTTGAAGAATTGGTTTAGCTTTTAGACTTGTAATTCACAATACAGGTTCGATTATAAACTGTGATCTCTCGTGGGGTTCCATTGAGCTGGACAAGCTAGGCTTCTATTTCTTTCGTTAACAAATATCTGAACCTCTTAATTAAGGGTATACGTCCTATTCAATTGAACTATGCTTAGGTCGGGTCGGCCAAAACCAGGCTCATATTGAAAGCAAGAACTTAAGAAGTACACGGCTGACCAGCCCAGTCACATACCATTTTAACAATATTCATCGTTTGCTCAACTTGTCTTCTGTGAGCGTTTAAAAGATCTTCCTCATCCTGTGACAGATGAAAAGATGCATGAATGTTGGAGCAATAAATGGTTGCTATTTTCTCAAAGTTCTGATTATGGAAATAGGTTTCTTCTGTTTTACCTGCAACAGGTCATTCAAATCATCATCCGAATTCGAGTTATGAGATTCTGCCTTCGGCATGTCCTTCCATTTCGGCTGATTATTGGATTTGTGTACATTTTCAACCGCAACAGATGTTTTGTATGGCTCAAGCTTCCCATTTTTCTTCCACGAAGGTTTTTTCTGCTCAAAAATCTCCTCAGGTACATCAACCTCCTCTCTTTCATTTCGTCCAATCCATGCAGGTTCGCTCTCAAACAAAGTACCAGAAGGTAATGCTGAGGTCAAGGGTCCGGTGGTTGATTCCTTAAGGTTTATAGTGGAAGAAAATGTATCCTTCTTAACATTATTCCCTTTTGAAAGACTCTTCACCCTGGAGTGCACTTTTCTATCAGAATAAGCATCTAAAATCTAGAACTTAATGTCCTAACAAAGAATTGATGTTACCTGTCTGCATATCTTAAGGTATTGAGAGTGTGTTCGCATGATCCAGAGCTGGGTGATATACAAGATATCATGACAGTACGTGAATTGCCAACAAATGAGTCCCTTAGAACTTCCGTTAATTTACTGCCTCTAAAAGGAATGTGGCCCTGGTCATTGTCAAGAGCTCGTATGCATTCCTTTAAAGCAAGTAAGCTTTTATTGATTTCAGCACCTTCTATTCTGCATTATTTTGTTATGAAAAGTTTAGTTAGTCAGGAAGGAAGCAAACGATATTATTAGATTGCATGGGTTCCATTTCAAAACCAATTGGTATTAAGAGTAGCCTATGATCTTACAAAGCAGTGGAGTCTCCTCACCTTTCAAATGCAGGATATTCAACATCTCCCCTTAAAATTGTACCTCTTTGGGTTCGCCAATCTTGGGTTGGATCCGAATTTTGACCAAATACCCGCTTGAGTTTAATGAATTCTAATATTATATTAGATTACGTGGGATTCCATCTCAAAACCAATTTGTAATTGAGAGGAGTAGCCCTATAATCTTATAAAGGTTGTGAGGCTACTATACATGTAATTGTACCTCTTTGGGTTCGCCAATCTTGGGTTGGATCCGAATTTTGACCAAATACCCGTTTGAGTTTAATGAATTCTAATATCATATTAGATTACGTGGGATTCCATCTCAAAACCAATTTGTAATTGAGAGGAGTAGCCCTATAATCTTATAAAGGTTG
>JBBMKA010000002.1:5491885-5533805 GCA_037833695.1 Sechiopsis laciniata | reverse complement strand
TATATACATACATATATACATATATATATATATACACATATATACATATTTGAAAAAATAATTAGTTTACGTCAATGAATTATAATCTTCTTGGGGACTTTTGCAATATCTTAGCTTTAGTTTTCTTTCAAGTACAACAAATGAGAAGTATTAATGATTTGAACCTCTAATTTCAAAAGGAGTTATTATGTCATTATAATTTGTTGATCTAATGAGCTCTCTTTGATTAAATACTTTAGTTTTATTATTTTCATCCTTTGGATATTTATTTATGGTTTATCATCGTTGACGAGCTACTTTTAATGAATTACAAGAAATGTTTTATTGTAATTGTTTCATAGGTAACTTTACAAATAACTAAATTTATATTGATATTTTGTTTTTTTAGTATAATAAAAATATTTGAGAGTTATAGAATCCATACTATCTCTGAGTTGAAAATGCATGTCAATTATCACTAGACTAAATCTATTTAAACAAATTCTCAAAAAAAAATCCATTTTGACAAATTTATAATGAATTAGTTTTATGGAATGTCACCATGCATATAGTTGGTTTCACTTTAGTGTAATTAATGTTTTGAAATTTGCAATTCGACCCAATAAAACCTTTCAAGATTTGAATAATAAGCTTTTTTCAATCCGAATTGCTAAAACAAGTTTTCTAGCCACGGAAAGCAAGGATAGAAATGGAACATTAAAAATGTGAGTGGTAAAAATAAATCTAACAAAAGTAAGGTTAAATTTATGAGATCACAATTTCTTTATTATTTTTAGTACCAAACTTGATATATGTGGTTATGATACATGTGTGCATTTCAAATTCATATGAGAAATCCTTACTGAATTTTTTATCCCAAAATATAATAAGATTGGCCATTGTAAATGTTTAAAGTAAAGGATTATATTTTATATGCCAAGAACTAGTTTAATGATTAGTAGGTTTTATATTTCAATAATTAGTTTCTTAACGATAGTTGGTTTTCAGGCTGTCCTTGATGATTAAAACATGTTTTTATTTTGTCAGAGTATTTTAATTTTCACTATGCATATTTTTTAAAATTCTAAACCCTAAACTCTAAACTCAAAAACTGCATAAGAAATTGAAGTAAACAAATATTATAGCTTAGAATTTGAACTTTTAAAATTGAAACCGACCAATTAAGATAGACTAAATTAAAGTGAGAGGTTTTAAATCTCGACTTACATTTATTTTGCTCAAGAGAAGAAAAATTAAATTATTCAAAACGATCTACCTTTGTTAGATTAGGCACGCAAGTTATTCAAGTTGTTAATTTTGTTATTCTTCAGTTAGTTTATTTCATATTGGATTAATTATACCTATCTATACAATACTCAATGGAGATAATAAAACATTTGGAATTCTTCACTTCTTATTACATTTGTCATGGTATTAGAGGAACATGTTCTCATTAAACATGTTCATTCTTTGTTTTCTCCTTGAAGGCTTTTTTTACCATTTTTCTTTACTACATTGTGCACTTCTGCCTTTGTTGCTTAAATCAATGTTAGAATATTTATAATGAAATTCAAATGGCATAAAGCGAAAATAATTACCGAGCAATGTGCAAATATACACAATTATTGCAACAACTGATAAGTAATACCCGAGTAACAATGTGAATATACCTAGGTAACACGTACCTACCAGAGCACATAGCAAACATACTCAGTTCATAATAACATAGGCAACCATTCAACAATACTCCTACACAACATCTGTCACTTGTTTACATCACATAGAAAAGACAAGTTATACAACAACTTTGTCCAAGGTCAATCCACAGATAACAGATAGTCAATTCATCTACACTACCATATCGGTTCAATTAAGTATCTAAATTCTCAGTCAGCCACATGTACTAACATACTCAACGACTAAAACTCTCATGTGTAACATATATCACATGCATACCTAAGAGGTCATTCGCAAGATATACATAGTTCACATTCTAAGAAATTCAACAAAAGACAAGCAAATCGAGTCACATTTATTTTATAATCGATCAACCAAGTAACGAGTTATTTAGACAGGACATCTATGCCTAACACAAGCGTATTGCAACCACAGTACTCAGATTGGAGTAAAGTTCCCTTACCTTGGTCGAATCCAAAGGATCTACACAAAATTGTAAGATGGCTCAGAACTCAGATTGGAGTAAAGTTCTCTTAGAAGTTTTTCTGGACTTCTGAGACCTGCAACACACAAACGGCTCAGAAATAGTACCTTAGACCATAAAAAATGGACTCAAAACGTTGAAAACACTCAATGTAGACTATTTGGAAAATTTGGTCAACGATGGCGCGTGGAACAGTGGCAGTGAGTTCAAGAAACGCATCCTAATAGGCTCAGAAACAGGCTCGAAGTGCGTTGGATGGCTCGGAGAGGCGCGTGGCTTTGTTTGTATAACACTATAAGCTCATAGTGGTTCACGGCTAGGTTCAGAAAGCATTGTAGGCTCGCTAGTGGTTCGCGGCTAGGTTCGAGCCACGCGTGCAGCTTAGTTCGCAATCATAGGCTCGAAGCTAGATTAGGTGACTGTGTGCAAGACATGTGGCAAGGCGTCTTCTTAGAGGACGTATTCAGCAAACCAGCAATGGGACATGGTGAACGTGTCTTTTAGTGAGACGTGATCAAACAACTGAATTTTACGTGTTTAAGACACAGTACACTAACCTCTAAGTTATTACACGATTTCCAAGGCAATTCTAACTCATCCAAGGCTCGATTTTCAAAGCTATCAACAGGAACTTTGATTTCTAAGCAAAGGTAGAGATTCTGGGATGGTTTAGACATGAAGATCAAGAAAACGTGAAGAATAATTGAGAGAGATAAGACAAGAGAAAAAAGAGAGTTTGATGGAAATGGATTTTCTTTGTTTGAGAACTAGGACTTCAAATGAGAGAAAAGTAGTATTTAAATGGTCAAATTCTAGAAGCCAATATTACAAAAAAGTCACTAAGGCTTAAAATACTAAATTCCCCTTCTTAGAATAAAAAACAATTTGGCCCCTCTCGAGACAAGGCATCTAAGGTCCCTCTAAGACTAATTTAATAATTTTAAACCCCTCCTGGAATCTCAGAAATTCAAAGACGTAGTTATTTACATAAGATAAAAGTTCGGGCGGTTACAAAGGCTTTCTCTCGAAATGCATTCCTAGAGACTCGAAACCTAATTCAAGACCTCGAAATTAATTTAGTGATGTGTATGCACTAGTGGGATGATTATCCCAAAACTCTCCCTGAACATGTAGAAGATCATACACAGACCTTATGGCTATGAACTAGTGGATCTCTCATCTCTCCCTCTTTCGAGGCGAGTGATGAGCGAGTATAAAGTGGATTGTCAATAGACCTATTCTAAGTTAAAAAAACTATCACAAATAACTTCTTATCTTCATTTACCCTTAATTTATACCATCCACACTCTTGTTTCCCAACCCTTGCCTAAGATGCTTAGCTAGACATGAAAATAACGATAACAATGCATATATATAAAGTGGTAAACATAGCAGTAGATTAAACTAAGAAAAACTGGAATTTATAAAGATTGGTGTTTATGTTTTAAAATCATAATGTAAATATAAACCGTAACAAAGAAATAAAAACCTAACAAATATTATTTAATAAATACAAAAGCTAAAGCAAACTAAGATAAATCGGAGAGGAGTGTTGAAGAACATGCTTCCTTGTCACCAGGAACAACCAACTCCTTCTCGAAACTCTCTTCTCGATCACAGAAGACGAACTCCAAAAACAAGCACACTTTTCCTCTTCATTCTTCTCATATTTATAGGCTTTTGGGATTTCATGACTCTCAAATAGAGTCAGAATTCAGGATAATTTTGGATCATTGTGCGCAGTTGTTATATAAGATTTAGTGCGAACAAGGTAAAAATAAAGAGAAAAAGGTGTAGTTTGCTAATGCTTACGCATTGGGGGAATAAATTGCAAGATATGAATTATAATGCTTAAAATGAAGGAATTAGCACACTTAACGCATATTTAGCAAGGCTTATGCCGATAAACTATTTTTGTAGGAAATTGCATTTGCGAAGTAGTGTAGAGTTAAGAATTGAGTCGCGTGATTGCGAGCAAGTCATGCTCGAGAGAAATGCCAAAGCGCTACAGGCACAATAAGGAAAGATTCAATTAGAAGCAAGAAGTTGACTAACCAGACACTACGAGACAGATTGCGAAAGTTAAGAGATTCTTACCTTTGACAAATAGAAACACAATTGACAAGTTTAAACAAGGAAAGATGTCGCGCTGATTGATTCGTGCCTATTCTAGAATATTCCGAGAGTTGACAAAGAAGCTTATAAAAAGACGATCTCTATAATAGGAAGAGGAGAGAGTCTGGAGATTTAGAAATCGAGTGTTTATTATTTTTTCTTTTCAGTAATATCACTTCAATATGTTTTTCATTTCGCATTCTGTGTTCTTCATTTGTATGATGAAGTAATTTCCTTAAGGCAACGCTAGGAAAAAGTTGAGTAGTTGTAGCATGTGTTAAGAAGAAATAGGTTGGTTTAACTGATGCATGTTAACTAGGAATAAATCTCAACAGTAAATGTCGACCGGCCATCCACACGAACTAATAGGTTGTAAATCGAAAAAGGAGTAACCTAAGTCTAGTTATATGTTCAGTAGGTTAGAATTAAGTCTTTAATTCTTTAAATTGTAGTTTATGAATAAATGCGTAACTATTGTATACGTACAGCCAGGTTATCATTACATCAAGTTGCGGTGGAAGTCAGACTTGATGCGAACGGATGCGAAAGCAGAAGTTTGTAAGGAGTAGTATGTTAGTTATTCCTTACTGCATGTTTCTTCGCAGCACATTGCTATTGCTTTCCATGAGTATCTTAGTTTAGCCTTATCTTTCTCAATCCATTTTACTATTGTTAAGTTTTCTTTCTACTATTCAAATTAAACTATCACAACATCTATTCGTTTATTTCTGTTCAATTATAAACACCTCATTGGATAAATCACAGTCCCTATGAAGATCGATAATTTACTTATTACTTACTTCAGACCACGTATACTTACGCCAATGTGTGGCTATTGCACATGAAGCAACTCAGTTTTTCGCAGTCAAGTTTTTGGCACCGTTGTCGGGGACTGTGTCAATTTATTTTTAAGTCGAGGTTGTTTAGAATATTAAAAAATAAAAAAATAAAAAATAAACTTCTATTTGGCATTTGCTTCAACATTCTAGTGGGAACTGTGCATGAGCACACTCCTTTGTTTGATCTAGAACCTCAGCGAACCCTCCATAGGAGAATACGTGCACAGAGAAAGAGAAATCAAAGAATGATGGACCTGATAATGCACAATCACGCTAAAGTTATTAACCCGCCAGCAGTAGCAGCAGGTGCAGAAGCTGAAGCAGATTAGAATAGCAATACCAATCTACCCCCAGCCCAGGGAGTAGATGAAAGGGTCAGAGTCATGAGGACACCAACATGATTATTCAATCATGTAGCATATCCAGGTATGGTTAGACCTAACGGTGAAGGTAGGCGACTTGTTTTGACTAATAACATGTATAACATGCTTAAAGTCAATGATACTTTTAGTGGCCATCCCTCAGAAGATCCGTATCAATATTTACGTACTTTCCTTACTGTCAGTGATACTAACCAAGAAGTCGATATCTCTTTAGAAGATACTCGACTATTTCTGTTTCCTTATTCATTAAGGGATAAGGCCAGACACTGGATAAATACGTTGCCAAGTGATTATACTTGGGTGCAAGTGGTTGAAAGTATTCTAGCAAAATATTTTCCCACTTGAAGAAGCAGAAATTCTAGGCATGAGATTACTAGTTTTAGACAAGAGGGCAATGAAACCATAGGAGGTGCATAGGAACGGTACAAAGAGCTCATAGCGAAGTGTCCGTACCATAGGCTTTCTTATACCCTTCAAATCGAACATTTCTACAATGGATTGTTCGATCAGGACAAGGCAATCCTCAACGCAACTACAAGAGGATGCCTAATGGAGAAAAATTACAATCAAGCTTATAAAATTATTGAGACAACTGCGAAAACTACTGGGTCTAAGTTGAACCAAGGAAGAAACCAAGATAAAATGTCTGATAAATTCAAGCTTAGTGGGAGAACAGCTATGCAAGCATAGCTTGCAACGCTTACCAACTCCTTCAAGAATATGCAAATGACTGTGCCATAGAAGGTCTAGAGCGCATCAGTTGTTGATCAATCAACTACCACTTTCTATGCACTCTGTGGAGGTGATCATGCATATGATCTTTGTAGTGAAAACCCAGATTCAGTCATGTACATCGGAAACTCGAATTCGCAACCTCAGAACAATCCTTATTCAAACAAGTATAATGCTGGATGGAGGAAACACCCAAATTTTTCATAAGGAGGGCAGAATAGAAATGCTAACCAAGGCGATCAGCAGTGCATGTCACTGCAATCTAGATTTGGAAACAACCAACAACAAGTTCATCACTCAAATTTATTGCTGAAGAAGTACAGGTGAAGAACGACGCAATGATGACGGATCATCAAACCTTGTTGAAGGCTCAACAAGCAACTCTTTAAGCATTGGAACTGCAGTTAGGACAGATCACAATAGATCTAAATAACAAACCGCTAGGACAATTATCGTCGGATACGGAAGGCTCTAAACAGAATGGCAAGGAGTAAGTTAATGCGATATAATTAAGCAGTGGAAAACCGTTGATTGATAGCAAATTAGGAAATATCAAGGAACCTTGCCGACAACGGAACTATTAAAGGAAAATGAACCATCAAGGAGGGCAGATGAGGAATCGATAAAAACAAACAATGTAACGAAAGTGGCCAAACCACTGCCTATTTACCAACCACCTCCGCCGCCATATCCTCAAAGGACCAGAAGGAAAAAAAAAAATGAATCGCACCTCGAAAAATTTATATACATTTTGAAACAACTTCATATTAACATTCCGTTAGTTGACGCATTGCGACAAATGCCAAACTACATGAAATTCCTTAAGGACGCGTTGAGTGAGAAAAGACAATTTGAGGAATTCAAAATAGTAACGTTAAATGAAAAATGTAGTGCGATTGTCCAAAATAAAATCCCTATGAAAGAAATCGATCCTAGTCAATTCACTATTTCAGTTAAGATTGGTAACCATCACATTGGGCGAGCACTCTGTGATCTGGTGCCAGCATCAACCTTATGCCTCATCAATCTACACAATGTTTAGAATAGGTAAAGCTAGACCCACGACTGTCACAATTCAACTTGCTGATAGGTCGATCACTTGCCCTGTTGGGAAAATTAAAGACATTCTTACTCAAGTCGAGAAGTTCATTTTTCTAGCAGATTTATCATTCTTGATTACGAAGCAGATCCAGAAGTTCTCATCATCTTAGGGAGACCCTTCTAAGAACGGGATGAACATTAGTAGATGTGTACGATGGCACAATTACATTGTGGATGAGCGATCACCAGATCTAGTTTAACATATTTGACTCGATGAAGTAGACTGATGCGGAAGAAAATTATAATGTTAGCTAGATTGAAGTAATGTTAGAGTAGTCAAGAGTGAGCAGAGGAGAAAGATATTGAACATGGACAAGCATGCTAGGGAAAAAGAGGAAATGTAAAACGAGACATGGGAGGATTCAGTGTTCGAAGAAATGCATTATTACGAGGCGTTTAATGTTGCGACAAGAGATAATTCCCCTCAGCGCCCCTCAATTGAAAAACCTCCAATGTTAGAATTAAAACCTCTCCCTTTGCATTTGAAGTATGATAAGATTTAATGCGAACAAGGTAAAAATAAAGAGAAAAGGTGTAGTTTGCTAATGCTTACGAATTAAGAGAATAAATTACAAGATATGAATTATAATGCTTATAATGAAAGAATTAACACACTTAATGCATATTTAGCAAGGCTTATGCTGATAAAATATTTTTTAAGGAAGTTGTGTTTGCGAAGCAGTGTAGAGTTAAGAATTGAGACGTGCGATTGCGAGTAAGTCATGCTAGGGAGAAATGCCAAAGCGCTACAAGCATAATAAGGAAAAATTCAATTAGAAGCAAGAAGTTAACTAACCAGACACTACGAGACAGATTGCAGAAATTAAGAGATTCTTACCTTAGACAAATAGAAACACAATTGACAAGTTTAAACAAGGAAAGATGTCGCGTTGATTGATTCGTGCTTATTCTGGAATATTCCGAGAGTTGACAAAGAAGCTTATAAAAAGACGATCTCTGTAATAGGAAGATGAGAGAGTCTGGAGATTTAGAAATCGAGAGTTTATTATTTTTTCTTTTCAGTAATATCATTTCAGTATGTTTTTCATTTTGCATTATGTGTTCTTCATTTTTATGATGAACTAATTTCCTTAAGCCAACGCTATAAAAAAAGTGTAGTAGTTGTAGCATGTGTTAAAAAGAAATATGAAGGTTTAACTGATGTATGTTAACTAGGAGCAAATCTCAACAGTAAGTGTCGACCGACAATCCACACGAACTAATAGGTTGTTGTATGTTCAGTAGGATAGAATTAAGTCTTTAATTCTTTGAATCGATGTTTAGGAATAAACACATAACTATTGTATACATAGCATCGAGTTATCATTACATCAAGTTGCGACGGAAGTCGGACTTGATGCGAACGGACGCGAAAGCGGAAGTTTGTAAGGCTTAGTATGTTAGTTATTCCTTACCGCATGTTTCTTCGCATCGCATTGTTATTGCTTTCCATGAGTATCTTAGTTTAGCCTTATCTCTCTCAATCCATTTTACTATTATTAAATTTTCTTTCTACTATTCAAACCAAACTATCACAACATCAATGCGTTTATTTCTGTTCAATTTTAAACACCTGTGGAGATCGATCATTTACTTATTACTTACTGCAGACAGCATATACTTGCGCGAGTGTGTGGCTATTGCACACGAGGCAATTCAGTTTTTCGTAATCAGGATTCTTGAGGACCAAGAAATCGGATTTAGGCTACTTGAGGACCAAGAAATTGGCTATATGTTGCTTAGTTACCAAGGAATCGAATATAGGTAGCTTGGGGACCAAGGAAAACAAAATTTCTTAAT
The DNA here is from genome assembly GCA_037833695.1 of Sechiopsis laciniata. Lineage (NCBI taxonomy): Eukaryota > Viridiplantae > Streptophyta > Magnoliopsida > Cucurbitales > Cucurbitaceae > Sechiopsis > Sechiopsis laciniata. The sequence goes on along the minus strand of JBBMKA010000002.1, from coordinate 5,524,695 downwards.
TTTTCACGATTTTGTCTGCTACGATGCATCCGACATCACATTTTAGCCAGGAAGATTGATGCGCGATTAATTGTTCTGATATAACTACGTAAAATGGATTCTAAGCTTAACTTATTACTAAGTGGAGCTCGAGATCACTACACGCAAGTATACGTGGTCAGATTGCAGCAAGTAATAAGTATATATTTTATCGATTCCATAGAGATTGAGGTCTAGAATTAGTTATACCAATTTAAGAGTTGTGCAAGGAAATAAAAAGCATGTAAGTTGATGGTTGATTGGGCATTTTTTTCTAAAGACTCTAAGCAAACAATAAACTAATGAGCATAGGTGACAATCGCGGATATAAAAGATGTTGAATATGCAATCGTGGTAAATAGATTTTCACACTTCCCCGTCTTAATAAATGTTTTCTGCATTTAATGATTTACAACAAACTCTACTTCTGTAGCAGCTAATCATACTAAATCTAGGCGATGCGTGCAATAGTAAGGTTATTCCTAACTCCTTAAATCATGCAAAGAGATCTCACGATGAACCTATCGTAACATACTAGACCTGACTTCAGTTCCCTCTTTCGAGTTTACTGAAGGTTAGCATACGTGAGTAGCTAGTCGATACATGCGTAAAAATAAATTGTAGCAGATAAAAACTAAGAACCTACCACAACAGCATGCATTCTATATGCAGATTACCACCAAAGCTCCTATCTAACAAGACATAGAAGAGATCAATAGATAATAAGAGAAATTTAGATATCTCATTACTAAACATTGAAACAGTTCTACAATCTTTTCCTAACTAATAAAATACTAAAAACAACATATAGGAATTGAAGTGGTTGTGAAGTGTTCAGATTCCTTGTCATCAGCTCCTAAGAACACCACCAGTTCAGGTTTATACAGATTTACACTTTGGCTAACCTACGAATTCTGGCCACCCTCACCAGCTCCCCAATTGAAGTTTCTTTCTCGCTATTTATAGAGTTGATTTTCTTGGCTATCATTAATACAAGATTTCTTAATTATTGCTGGGATTTCTTGAATTACGTCAAATTGATTGCTTGATTGATTTTCTGTTCTTACCTTATTGGCGTGATTCTTCAACTGCAACTGCCTTGAGTCTGTATCCGCAGTTCACACTGATTTGTTTCGTAGCCTCTAAGTTCTGCATTTCCTATATTGCATTGCATTTAGCACAGTCTATTTAACTTTTTTATTCTAAAATGCGATGTTGAGCCTCTAATGTGCTAAATAATAAATGTATATGATTTCTAACAGTTTTACCAGCGTTGAGTCTTTCATAGTATGATTATTTCCCTTGAACCTTATAAAAATGCAAAATAAACTAGCCTAATTTATGCTCCATTTGAGAGGTATCAAAGATCTTGTGATTCTGCAACTGCTGATGCATCCGACATCACACTCTGGCCTAGAAGATCTTGTGACTATGCAACTTGTGACGTGTCTGACATCACATTCTAGTCTTTAAGATCTTGTGATTCTGCAACTTTCGATGCATCTGACATTCCTTTCTGGCCTTTTGTTTATCTTCTAAATGCACAGCTCAAAGTTTACCACATTCTTCCATATATGACACTCTTTTAGCGAGACTTGGGATCTTAACATTTTTTGTACGAAAAGCGTCTAACATTCATATTTTACTTCAAAAGCTTTAGTTTTCCTTAGTTTTTACTTTCAAGCTCCTAAACTACATATGCATGATATTTATATAAATATTCATACTTGATGTCATTCTAACTCAAAGAATTACTCGATTTAAGGCACGAATCACTTAGAATACATTAAGATGATAGCTTAAATAACTCTTTAATTGAGAGTTATCACTTACCATACGTATCCCGAGATAACTCATCTAGGATACAAGTATGGACAACATGGTTCACAACCGATGTCAAGTTCTTGAGTGTCATGGTGAGCTTCACAACACTTCAAGTCAATGTATCGATCACCGCGCTAATAACATGGGAAGTCTTTTATAACAGTAACCTCTATCCAACAAAGAATTCCAGCCACGTTGGGTCTTATACCTTTATGGGTCACGCCCTAACATGTCATGCAAGCAAAGAGATCGTATGATCTAATGCAGGCAACCTATAGTGAGGAAGAGACATGTTTAAGAAATCTAGCCCACATACTCACCCTAAAAGCAATGGAGTATGACTCGATACTCTTAACAACGTATTAAGCACGTAAAAATATCCTCTGATATAATGCAAACATCTCATGAGAGGACAAGACATGTTTAGTTATTCCGAACTACATGCTTTTTCTAACAAGATATCTACCAGGTATTGACCACTATGTAACACCCCATAAATTTTAGTAGGACCCTCTAGGTACAGTTATTTTCATTTTTGAGATTTTTAAGAAAATTTCTATTTTGTTTGGCCATAGGGATATTTTTGTAATTTCGCCCCTAAGGGTGTGGTTGCAATTATAGATTAGTATTGGGTAGTTTTGTAATTTTCTTTTAAGAATCCTTTGGGGCATTTATGGAATTAGGGTTGGTGGATGGGTTGGTTGGAAATTGTAAAGAAAATAAAGTAAATAAAGGGTTGTGTTTGCTTCATTTGTTTAAATTAAAAAGAATAGCAATTTAAGGAAGAAAAAAGAAAAGAAATGTTGGTTTTGGTTTTGAAAAGGCCCATTTTAAAGTTATTTTAGAAAAAAAAAAAAAAAAAAGGAACCCAAAACCCATCTTCTTCTTCAACCCACCAAACCTCCGTCGCCACCGCCTCTGATTTCTACTGCCGTCTGCCGCAAAACCTCCCTCCCTCGTCGTAGCCAAACCACGAAAGCCCTTACAACAGGTTGTTGCAGCCGCACCCGTCGAGCAGCATGCGAGTCCGGGTGAGTCCCCTGCTTCGAAGCCACTTCGTCGACCCGCACCATCCAGGTCCAGCCCCGGCGCATCCCGCCTCGCCACAGACGCAGACCTACCTGCACAGCTCACGTCTGCGTGCGTCTCCACCCCCAGCAGTAGCTTTCTAATAAGATATGTATTTTGAATTTAATTGGTTCTGGTTGTGTATTATTTTGTTATTATTTTGTTTCTTCCTGGCCGTTAGTCCTTGAGTTGTATAAATACCCTTTTCCATTTATAATAAAACTACAAGAGAGTTTATTCTTTAATTGACCAAATTCATGGTATCAGAGCAGGAAAATTCCCACCTTTTTTTTTTTTTTTTCTGACTCAATCAACTTTACCCTTTCCTCCTTTTTCCTTCGTCTCTTTCTAATTCATCTTTTCAACGATTTTCCTCCTTTTTCGACCTAATTTTTTTTTTCCCTCCTCTTTCTTCTCTTCTGTTCCATGGCTACAATTGATCCCAATCCTGGCTCTTCCATCTACCTTTTGACGAATATCTGCAATCTTGTATCCGTCCGGCTTGATGCAACGAATTATGTTCTATGGAAATACCAAATCACACCGATTCTTCGTGCTCACAAGCTATTTGGATTTATTGATGGAACGAATCCACAACCAAAAATCAAGAATCTGCAAGATGGCGCAACAGAGGAAGAAAATCCAGAACGTGAAACTTGGTTTGAGAAAGATCAAGCCCTTATCACGTTGATTAACGCTACCTTGAGTCAAACTGCGCTCTCATATGTTGTGAACTGCACTACATCGAAGGAGGTTTGGGATACGCTTCAGAAATTCTTTGCGACTTCTTCAAGATTGAATATCGTCAACCTAAAATCAGAACTACAAAGTATCGTCAAGAAACCTGGTGAGTCCGTCGATCTTTATATTCAACGAATTCAGAGTATTGTTCATCGCCTTTCTGCTGTTTCTGTACAAATCGACCCAGAAGACCTAGCCATATATACTGTAAATGGTCTCCCATCTGCGTATAATGTCTTACGCACGTCTCTTCGCACATGCTCGCAATCCATTGCCTTTGATGAACTACACACTCTGTTGAAAATCGAAGAAGCTGCAATTGACAAACAATCAAAATTTGATGAAGCTTCAAATATATCTCCTATGGCTATGATGGCAAACTCAAATAGCTATGGACGTGGTTCTTGGCGTGGATCAAATCGTGGACGAGGACGGAATAATTGGGGTCGAGGGCGGAGTTCTTTCAGCCCAGGATCTTTTTCTGGAAACAACAATGACAAGACTTATGTCCAACCTGATTCGAATACATCAAATGTTCCACAACCTTGTCAAATTTGCAAGAAACTCGGACATGATGCCTTGGACTGCTACCATCGAATGAATTTTGCTTATCAAGGACGTCATCCACCTGCCAAACTCGCTGCCATGGCACAAGCCAGAAACTCTACACACAATCAATCTCATCTTGGTTCTACTCAAGAACAGACTGTCTGGCTTACAGATAGTGGATGCAATGCCCATCTCACAAACGATATTGGCAATTTAAGCTCCTCTACACCTTATTCTGCGGATGACTCTGTCATTGTTGGGAATGGACAAGGTATTGGTATTTCACACCAAGGTCAAGGTACCCTTCACACAAACTCTCACTCTTTTCTTCTTCAAAAACTTTTTTGTGTTCCCTACCTTGCAGCCAAATTACTATCTGTTCACCAACTATGCAAAGATAACAATTGCTCTTTTATTTTTTATTCTTCTTCTTTTAAAATACAGGACAAATCAACCAATAAGATCTTGTTTACAAGACCTAGTATCAATGGGTTATATCCTATTCAAACTACTTTGTCCTCATCTGAAAATCTACAAGCCTTCCATGGAAATAAAGTTTCAAGTCATGTTTGGCATGATAGGCTAGGACACCCTTGTGATGATGTTTTTCGAAAAGTTGTTCACAGCTTACATTTACCTGTTTTAGTAAAGTCTTCACATTGTCCATACTGTTTAGCTAGCACAATGTCTAGACAAAATTTTCCTTTATCTCATAGTTCAACTGATGTACCTCTTTCTTTACTTCATAGTGACGTTTGGGGCCCTGCCCCTGAAAATTCAATAAATGGGCATAAGTACTATGTTTCTATAATTGATGACTCCTCTCGCTTTACTTGGTTATTTCCTATATGCTATAAATCCGAGGTTTCCTTGACTATTATTCACTTTATTACTATGATTGAAAACTTATTAGATAGAAAGGTTAAAGTGTTTCGTAGTGATGGAGGTGGTGAATATGTGAACACTACTTTAAAAACATTTTTTGATAACAAAGGAATTTTACACCAAAAATCTTGCCCACACACACCCCAGCAAAATGGTATTGCTGAACGAAAACACAAACACTTGGTCAACACTGCTATATCTCTAATGTCTCGTTCATATACACCTCTAAAATTTTGGTCATTTTCTCTATCTACTGCATCATGAGTGCTGTCAGGGCCAATTAGAAGGGTACTGCCATAGAAAAATTGGATGAGTGCTGCCAGGGATGAATTGGATGAGTACTGCAAGGGAAAAATTGGATGAGTGCTGTCAGGGACAAATTAGAAGAGTGCTGTCAGGGACAAATTGGGTGAGTGCTGCTAAGGACAAATGGGAATGTTGGTCAGGGCTAATTTGGGAATGCTGGTCAAGGCCAATTTGAGAATGTTAGCCAAAGCAAAGAAGATGTAAGGGCCAACTAGGAAAGGAGATGCCAAGGCCAGTTGGGAAAGAGATGCCAAGGCCAGCTGGGAAAGAGATGTCAGGGCCAGTTGGAAAAGAGATGCCAAGGCCAACTGGGAAAGGAGATGCTGGAGCCAACTGGGAAAAACGCCAAGTCAATTGGAAAATTAGAGAAGAGGACAATTTGGAAAGTTGGAGAAGGCCAATTGGGAAAAAAATTGGAAGTTAAGAAATTTTTGGGAAGAAATTTGGATGAAATCATAGTTTTTTTTTTTTTTTTTTGAAGATGATGATTTGTATTTTCTAGTTTTGAGATGAGGAAAAGGAAATAGAGGTTTGAGAAGAAAGGAATTCTGTTTTTGTTTTGTTTTGTTTTTGTTTTTTTGTTTTTAGAACAAAAAAAAAGAGAGAAGAAGATGATGGAGAAAAAAGTGAAGGAGGACTAGAGAAGAGTTAGAGAAGAAAAGGAAAAAAATATGAGGAAGATGGTGAATTTTTTTCCGTTTCTGTTTTTTTTTTTTTTTAAGAAAAAAAAGGAAGAAGATGATGAAAAAGAAAGGGAAGAGGAGAAGAGAAAAGGTCTATCCCGGATTGAAAGTGATGACGAATGAGAGGAAATGGATTGAAAGTGATGACGAAGAGAAAAGGTCTACCCCAGATTTGAGAGCTGCAAGTGCAATCAGATTAAATGTGGCTAAAAAAATTATTGCTAATGTACATGGAATAACGACAGCCAAAAAGCTTTAGGAGAAGCTTGAAGCAGTGTATCAGGTAAAGAGCATTTCAAATTGGTTGTACCTGAAGGAGCAATTTTACACGTTGCGACTGGAGGAAGGTATGAAAATCTCAGATCATCTGAGTGTTTTCAATGGCGTTGTCTCTGAGCCGAAAGTGGTTGGTGTGAAGATAGAAGATGAAGATAAGGCACTGAGGCTTATCTTGTCACTTCCCCCTTCTTATGAACATATGAAGCCAATCTTGATGTACGAAAAATAGTCTTTAAATTTTGCAGAGGCTACTAGCAAACTTCTATCAGAAGAAAGAAAACTGAAGCGTGATGAGCGTACTTCACAAGAGGATTTAGTATTGGTAGCTGGTAATTGAAAAAAGAAGAATAACTTTGTGTAAAAGAAAGGTTGTTGGGAATGAGGACAAATTGGTCACATGAAAGAGAATTATCCTAACAGAACAAGTTCGTCAAAAGGCGCGGGTTCGGATGCTGATGTGTCTCTTGCAAGAGGAGATGGTGTCTTCCTCTGAAGAAAGAAAGAAATCATCCTTATGGTATTTCCGCTTTGCCATGGTAGAGGATGTGATGTCAGCGGTTCCACAAGTTTGCACACGGGCATTGACTTTGCAGTTATGCAAGGTGTGTGGTGGAAGTTATGTCGGTGGCTGAAGATCTTCTAAGTAAGTCAAGTTGGTGGAAGTTACACCATAATTTTTAGCAAGGTATATCGACATGGGACGAAGAAGAGAAATCTTGGAATGTGATATTTCAAGTGTTATACTTTTATGGTGGAGTGTGTTATAATTCTCAAAGTTGAGGATTATGATTGTTAGAGAAGACAATATTGTAGCAGAAAATGTGAATTTTTTAAATATCTCGCCAAGGTGGAATTTGTTAGGATTTTGGCAAAATATTAGGAAGAAAATTTTCTACATTGGAAAGATTCAAGGAATCAGATAGATTCTAGGAATTGGAATGATTCAAGGAATCATCAAAGTTCAAGGAATAAGAAAGCTAAAAGAAAGTGATGTGCTTCAAGCACTATAAATAAAGCAACTGACTTTGGTTTCAAAGCATCCCGTCAGAAGCAGTTTAAGTTTTGATAAATTTAGAGAAGCAATTGGCCAAAATAATTCTTCCTTTTCATTATATTTTTTTAACTTATATATAGTACATCAAATACCTAACCCTAGAGAATATCTCTCATAATCTAGATAATATCTTCAATATTTAAATAACCAAATCTAGTAAATATATGAATTATATTCATAATTCCTAACACTCTCCCTCAAGTTGGAGCATGTAGATTACAAATGCCTAACTTGTCCATAAAAAATTTAAATTGTTGCTTCCCAAGTGCCTTTGTCAAAATGTCAGCCAACTAGTGACTAGTAGGAACATATTTAGTAGAAAGATTTTCTGATACCAACTCATCACGAACAAAATGACAATCTGCTTCGATATGCTTAGTACGCTCATGAAATATGAGATTCTTTGCAATATGAAGAGGAGATTGACTATCATAGAACAGTTGCATAGGTTGGGAATGCAAAACACGGAGAGTGGCCAATAAAAATTTCAACCATTTTAACTCACAAGTAGCAACAGCCATCGCACAATACTCAGCTTCAGTAGACGAACGAGACACAATTGCTTGTTTCTTAGTTTTCCAAGAGATAGGAGAAGATTCAAGAAAAACCACATAGCCAGTCAATGAACGACGAGTTAACGGGCAGCTACCCAATCACTGTCACAAAATTTAGTAAAAAACATCTCACCTAAAGATGGTAACAAAATTCCTTGACTGGGAGTACCCTATTACAGAGTTACAGAATGAATGTCATAATACGGCTAGAGTTTAATTCGAGTTTATATATGCACTCTCATTAAACCCTATTACAGAATGCGTAAGCATTAAAACAGAATGCGGATGCACTAGCACACGTGGAACGCACAACATAATGCGGAAGTCTTAGCGCTGCGGAGTGCGAATGCTGGTTGCGCTGAACGCATGCAGAATGCATTGCTCCTATGTGCGAAGCAATGGTATGCAATGCGAAAAGCATTTGCGCAATGGGGGCGTGCACCCCCACTCGCTGACCGGGCAGCGAGCCCCGACTACTAATCGCAGAACAATAAAGTGTTCAAGGCATATTTTCAATAATATAAATTATAAAATTCTAGGGGATTTTAGAAACAAAAGAATAGTCAAATTTGGCCAATCCGATAACATCATGCATGAGTTTCACCCATAGAAAAAAAATAAAGAATCAAAACAGTATACAAACAACTAATTTTCTTTTTTAGTATGTACCGTAAAGAACTATTACACAAAACTAGAACATTGATTCATAATTCTATTCCACCATGAGTTCAAGACCTCAAAGAAGGATCTTGCTTCTCGGATTGGTTAACTAAGGAAGCCACCCCAAACCCATCAAAATTCATGTCAGGGAAGACGGAGGAGCCACCGGCATCGGCCCCATCTTCCACCTCAGCCAACGTGCAGCGTCCATGACCCAGCCCGGGGACAAACGTACAAGGATTCCTACCGGAAGGAGGCACTGGAGCTCGCAACCGCCTCTCTAAGACCCTGGCCGCCGACGTGTAAGAAAGACAAAGAAGAACGATAACGAATGCTGCCGTCTTGATAGCCGAAGAAGCCATATGACAAACAAAAATTGGAGATTTGGGAATCAATGTAGAATTATTAATGAGGTTTGAGAATGAATTTGGAGTTTGGAATTCTTTTGGCATATATATAGAGATGGGAAGAAAAAGTCATAAAGATGTAATGTGTTGAACTTGATTGATACAAAGCCGCGGGTAGCTAGGTTTGTGAGTTTGAATAATTAAAGGACCTAGGAAAATTCAACCCTAAACTTAGTCATATATCATGTGTGAACTTATATTATATTTTGTGTAAAACTTATATAAGATTTTTAACCTTTTGGCTTTGGATTTTGCGTTGAAAATGAAGTGCTACTTGTCTAATGTAAGACCTAGCCCGATTATAAAAACAATTAAATGAGTCAAAGCAACCTTGTCGAGCCTAAATCTAAGTGACACAATGTGATGTCATTTTTTTTTTTTTTTTTTTTAATATCGTTTCGATTATTAAAAAAAAAGTGTGATAGTAGTGTATACATGAGTTGGGTTGAAATAATTTTCAGATAATTAATATAAATTTTTAAGTTGGTGAATCCATCAATCTATCTAGCTTTATGTGTTAGAGCAACTTAGCACAAAAGTTATATTTCTAAATTAGGTTAAATTGGCGTATATCAAAGATATATTTGAAAGATTTAAACAAATATTTGAAAGAACTTTTTTATAATAAAAAGTCTAAAAACCATAATAAAATTAAAGTAATATATATATATATATATAGGTTATAGGCAAGAAAAATATTTTTTAGACTTAGCTGGATTAAATCAAGTTAATTTTAATTTTTAAAAAATTAATTAATTTAAATTTATATAATATATTCTCATAAAACTTTAATATATGACCAAAAAATACATAAATACACAAATTTTAAACCCTAGTACACATGAGATTAGTCGGCAAGATTTCCATAATCTTAGAGCAACATAGATTAGGCTTATGTTTCTCCATTCCACCTCAAATCAAGGAAGTCGAAAGGTTCTTATTAATGGTTGTCAAGTACATTATTTTCATTTATCATATTTATTATGTTCTTAAGATTTCGAAATGCAAATATTTGCATATTACATTTAATGTATATACTATTTCTAATGATTTTTGTTTCTTTTCAAAATTTTAGATTTTTGTTTATGGGTATTTTCGTCCAACTAATAACATTTAAATTATATTAAAAGAAACTACAACAAATAAGTTTAGTTATGTTATTAATAAATGAACTTGGGTAACTATTATGTTCATTATTTTTCTATTTTTATCCATTTCACTTACCCAAATATAATTTGATTATCAAAGTTGAAAGACTAAATTGGTAGTAAAATCATATCATTTACCTCTCTAATAGGTGAAAATCTCCCCCACCTCTAGCTAAAACTAAAATCATATCATTTACCTCTCTAATAGATGAAATAAATATAACCCAATTATATAGAAAAAAAAAATTAACAAAAAGAACAAATATGTTATAAATTTAAAAATATATTTCCCCCATAAATGTTAGTTTTTAGTACATGGAATTTTAATTTTTATTATGTTTCAAGAAGGGTAATTTCTTAGATGTCCTCTATCATTTAATAATAAAAGGTTGAACTTGTAAAAGGAATAATTAAAGGTTGAACAAAATATGTTTCCAAAAAAAAGGTCAATACTTATGTAGAAAGGTCGAAAAAGCTGGTCGTTGTTAGGTTTGGTTAGCAACTTTTATTGTTTCTTTTTGGAATTCTCAACCTTTGTCTAAGCATACGACATTCATGACTCATTTTATAAATTTCGGTTTTTTTTTTTTTTTTTTTTTTTTTTTTTTTTTTTTTTTTTTTTTTTTGCAAGAGTTAGAATCTTAAACTTGATTGATGATTCTTATCATGCTTCATCCTTGATTCCAAAGAGGGAATGGCTTGCTCAAACATGATTCTATGTTAATGTTTTTCATTTGTTTATCAAGAGTAATCCATGAAGATTTTGGATTATTGGGACACAAAGATTAAGAAGCAAATCATTTGAGATATGCTTGGTTTTGTTTAAAATACCTACAAACATTTACAAATATATATTAAATGACAAATTTGTTTGATTGTACTTCTATTAATTATAAAGATGTTTTTTTTTCCTTGCTTCATGTTTCAAGATTTTGTAAAGTCATTTTTGGAGTTTTCATTTCTTAAGTATTTCTTCAAAAATAATTTTCAAATCAATCTTATTTTACATGTATTATTTATTTATTAACTTAAAAAAAAAACATTTTTTTATAATCTAAGAATACTCTACATTATATACATTTCAAATTATTATTTTTCTAAAGATGCTTATAGAAATATTGTAATTTTATTTTTAATAACATTTTCTTTTATTAGTCCATGTGTGCATACTTGAGAATTTATGACTTGAATTGAAAGTTCTCAAGCCAATTATTAAAGTCAATGCTCTTGCTTGGGTGAGTACAGGCTAACTACTTTTTTTTTTAATTCAACCACATTCAAATTCATAACCTTATCATAAGCATACATTTGTACAAATGCCAGCTATTACACTTGTTGGCTACAAACTATCTATTTTCTTTCGGTTTAATATAAGCTAAATAATATAAAAACGCCAACAAGAGTAGATTAGCGACATCAATGTACACCTAATAATCAAGAGGTCATGTATTCGAAATTCCCCACCTCCAATTATTCTAACTCAAAAAAATATAATACAAGAACAGCACAAAGGGCAATTAATCTCTCCATGTTCTTTTAAATTAATTAGTTAATTAATCAATGAAATTCTCAAGTGGATGTGATGCTTTTTTTTTACAACAAATGTGGAATATCATAATTTAACCTCCAACTTAAAAAATACATGTTAATTACAGCTAGATTTGGTCAAATACACAACTTTTAAACCTAAAAGGGGAGCGAAAATAGAATACTTCAAATTGAGTAGATTGAAGGGAACATTTGATTCAATTTCAGCATTACAAATATTGATTATACTTCAATTAACATGGGAGCATCCAACAAATTCCAAATAACTACATTGTAATAGCTGCTGCTTAATTTTGATCACAACATATACACTGATACAAAGAAATCTTGTAAAGCAAAATATTGCAAATTCCTTATACTGGAGAGAGACCAAGGTAACCAATTTTACAAATATTGAATCCTGTGAGAGAAAAGAAAAAGATTATGAAAGCACTCCAATTGCCACACAAAAACCCTCAATTGGATATCAAATTTTTAACAACGCTTCAATCAAACTCATAGGAAAAAAAAAGGGAGCATGTCCCATGTCGGTATCCCGAGTATGTATTGGCGGCATTCCGAGCTAGATCTAACTAGCATCTGAAATTCTGCACATGTTCATCAGTCAGATGAAGATATAAGTACATTATGTTCTTTCAAACGTTTCTGGAAATGAACCAAATGATTTTGTAGTTGGTAGATTGCTGCAGCCTTCTGGGATAGAACTGAATTCAATCTAGTTATATAATCATCCAGATTGTTTCCTGGTTGGTCTGCTTCAACTAAAAGGTTCATTTCCTGCAAAATCAGGAAGCACATGAGTAAATATGCTTAATGGTTATAACCCAAGTAACTATACTCTCACTTTGTCTAGGCCCGTTTGCGTGCTCCGACCTCAATTATTTTCATAGGACATCTGTTTGATTCTACTACATTTGGTTGCAAAGTCACAAGATATTAAATTCTAAATAGTTGGGCACCACGGCTTTAACACATTCCCCTCGACCTCTTTATTATTTGCACAACTCTTATTGACCACCAAACCCCAGGATGGTTGTAACTTGTAACTATACTCTCACGGTCTCATTTTTGCAAACATCTATTTCTGTAAAGCTCCCGATCACAATGCTGAAGAAATCACTATTTCCCATGCTAATTTTAAGCTAGCTCATATTGATTTTGTAGGCAGTTGAGATATGCCTTGAACTATTTAATGCCCTACGATTACTTAGTCGGGGTCTCGCTAAATGAAATATGTAATTCAATTTGTTTTCGTATATGGACTTTTATGTAATTAGGTCTTATCTGTAACAGGATTTAATGAGAGTGCACCATATAAACTCGAATTAAACTCTAGCTCCCATGATTGACATTCTGTATTTTCGCTGTCTCCTTAATAAAAACGTTCTCTCTTCTGCCCGTGGATGTAGCTAACACACCATTAGTGAACCACGTAAATTCTGTGTTCTTCTCTTTACGTTTTTCTTGTATTTTTTATTGATTGTTGATTGCCGTTTTCATAATAGGCAAAATCATACTAGTTGCATAAAGTTTCCTTTCTAGGACATTTTTCTTTTGTTTTTTTTAATATATAAGTGTTCGGACTTCGGACCAGCTTATGTGCACCTTGACTATTCTCACGGGATAGATTGTCTAATCCTACAACATTTGACTGTCAAGAAAATCTATAGTAAATTAATTCCGATCAACTGCAGAATGAATCTATCACCTCTTAGATCCACAAGGCCTTGTTTGACCACTTGGCCATTTCTAGGACTTAATGAAGACTTGGTTTTATCTTTTAGATTTGGGGGTTTTAAACTGTGATCTACTGCGACTCCATTGAGATAGAGATTATAAACCAGGATCATGATGAAGTACATACCATTTTAACAATATTCATAGTTTCCTCAACTTGGCTTCTGTGAGCGTTTATAAGTTCTTCCTCTTCCTGAGACGGATGAAAGAATGCATAAATGTTGGCGCAATAAAGAATTGCTATTTTCTCAAAGTTTTTATGGCCATAAGTTCCTCCTGTTTTACCTGCAACAGGTCATTCAAATCATCGTCTGAATTCGAGATATGAGACTCCTTCCATCTCAACTGATTATTGGACTTGTGTACATTTTCAACCGCAACAGATGTTCTGTTTGGCTCAAGTTTCCCATTTTTCTTCCACGACGGTTTTCTTTGCTCGAAAATTTCCTCTGATACATCAACTTCGTCTCTTTCATTTCGTCCATCCCATGCAGGTTCGTTCTCGAACATAGTTCCAGAAGGTAATGCTGAGGTCAAGGGTCCAGTTGATTCCTTGAGGTTTAAAGTGGAAGACAATGCATCCTTCTTAACATTATTTCCTTTTGAAAGGCTCTTTACTCTGGAGTGCACTTTCTTTCAGAATAAGCATCTAAAAACAAGTCTATAGAGATAAAACTGCATCAAGAAATTAATGTTCTAACAAAGAATTAATGGTTACCTGTCTGCATATCTTAAGGTATTGAGAGTGTGTTCACACGATCCGGAGCTGGGCGATATACAAGATATCATGACAGTACGTGAGTTTCCAACAAATGAGTCCCTTAGAACTTCTGTTAGTTTACTACCTCTAAAAGGAATGTGGCCCTGGTCATTGTCAAGAGCTCGTATACATTCCTTTAAAGCAAGTAAGCTTTTATTGATTTCAGCACCTTCTATTCTGCATTAATTTTGTGAAAAGTTTGATTAAACAGGCAGGAAATGATACCATCCATGGTAAGTATTCCCATAGTGTTATATATGTAAATCAGTAAATCATGTATAAATCACATCCTTTGAAAGTTATCATTCTACTTATGGGTGAGAGTCTTGTCCTCAAGGGGCAATGTCATTGGTAGCGGCTTAGGGTCTCCAAGTGAGGTATGCTACTTTGGAGGTCTCAAGTTCGAAACTCACGAGTGAGCTTAATTGTAAAATTTCTTGTTGTCTCTCAGGTTTATGTTTTGGGACAAGCATGGGTGCCTCCAAATATGTAGTAGGGCAAAACTCTGATTTCCAGTTATTAAGAAAAAAAAAACCTTATGGGGTGAGAGTCTTAAAAGTGTGGAAATCTAGAAAAATCAAAGTTAAAGTTAATATTGAAATATGTGATGCCTAAGCTTCCAATAATTTACATGACTATAACTCTACAAGAACAAAAAAAATGTTATTTCTTTGGGATGCAAGCAAAAAATGGAGAAGAAAAAACTGACGGAATTCAGTTGGTTTAAACTATTCTCATGCCAATTTGATTCTCTAAAATGTAAAATTGAAAAATAGCCGGTATAATAGATTTTGTAACTTTTGGTCAATCGAAAAAAAATCGATCAAACCAACTCCACATATTTTCTTTATAAAGAGAAGCATGAATGAACACAGCTTATGTTGGAAGAATAAAATACATCAAGAAAGTAACTGTGTCAACAGTTAAGCAGAATTATGAAGATTGAGGAATAACTATACCTTGTCTGTTTGTCATTGTCAGTGGTGTCTGCACCGCGTTCACTTCCGGCTAGATCTATAAAAGAAAGCTTTCCAACCAAGCGAGGCGGCTTCGATTCTTTGCCACTGACTGAATTCTTGATAGCAAGCTGGAGTATGGCATGAGAACGAGAGGATTCTTCATTTGCACCAGTTGTTCCAGTACTTCTAGTGGCATTTCCTTTTTCAATGAGCTCTCCAATGGTTTCCACATCAGATACTTTATACTCTTGCAAACCAACTATGCAAACTTGTTGTTTACCGTCCTCTCTCATGCAAAGTTTTCTGCAGAATAAAAGTGTGAGATCCCTATTTCTCGTGATTATTCTATAAGGGGTCAATATGAGTATTACTTAGTGGGGTGGGATTTTCTTTTTTTTTTTTTGAATTCAACCACATTTAGGGGTGAGTGATTATTCTTGTAGGGAAGAAATCTAAGTGGATATATATAATTATTGGTTGATATAGTTAAATTTACCTCAACTCATCCGCTCAAGCTTTTGGGTTGATTGGTGGTTTAACATAATTCATCATGGTATCAGAGCAAAAGGTCTTGAGTTCAAGTCCTGCCGAGTCGTTTTTCTCTCCAATTAAAAATTGAATTCCACATATAATTATGTTTACCAAATTTACCTCAACTTATCAACGTAAACTTTTGGGTTGATTGGTGGTTTAACATAATTCAACAATAATTGTAGAGAAGTGAGGAGGGTATGTTTTTTAGTGGTAAAAATTTGAGGACTTGGAAGGAGAGGTTTGGTGCTCTTGAAACAGCAGTACGCGCATTTCTTTATTGTTATGTGATCATTTCTATTGCTATCTTGTAATTTTTGTTTCTGATCTTGTTAATGAAGTGTTTGGCTGGATATTGAAGATTGTTTGTATTTCAGTACTGTTATCTATATTTGTGTATTGGAATATCTTTTCGTCTTTGTTACAGAACTTTAGGATCAGAATCCTAACAAAAGATTTAGCTTCTAAACAAGCTTAGCAACTGTTATTGCATGATAGAAGGATAGAAATAATTACTTACTTTCTATAATTGAGAAGATCATAAAGCTTTCCTCCATATATTTCAAAGAAGCTCACAAACAAGTGGAATCCCTGGTTTCTGTATGTATGGTGCATCAATCTCAAGATGTCCCTGGACGCTTTCAGAGGCAATGGTTTCATGGTATAAGTCTTGCCACTCCCTATACAATAGAAAGCGCCAAAAATGAAGCTTTAACAAAAGAACATGACAACATTTTACAGTTAGCAGAGAAAGGCAAGACATCAAAAACTCAGTTCCAGAAACAAGAACTTGATGGGATCTAAAAAGAACACAGAAATTTATGTTCTATACAAAACCAACTAAGATTTCCTAACAGTAAATCATCACCTGTTTGTCCATATGCAAAGCAGGTCGCCTTTGTTCGTTGAAATATTATCGGTACGATCGGCTCTACTGTCTCCCTGTACACCTAGATCCCATAGAGAGAAATAAGAACCTGTACTGAACTATTTCTGAAATCATGATTCTTCCTTAACTAATTTATACTTTCCAATTCAATTATTGTAATGCACTCACTACATCATTTGAAACCTCCTCGTTCAGCACTGCATCAAAAACAAATTCGTGCTTCTCCACATATTCTGTAAGGTCGACCTGCTTAGCAGAAAATGGAGAAGGAAAACAATTAAGGCATTGCAATTCAAAATTTTAAGAAAGCAGAATTTAGGTAGAGTAAGGCTTGCCTTGAGCTTAGTCTCATGAACTGTTAAATAATTAGAAGTTGTTTCAACGATATCTTCCTCATTCTTCGCCAACTCCTTTTTGTTCAGGGGCCTTTTACGCACCTGCAATAACACGAACAATCTAACAAACAGAAGTAGGAATTTGAAAGGGATTGTCACCTAAACAGACTATGAGAAGAAATTTAAGTGTGTTATATATGTGGACTTAAGGCATAGGCATTGTACTATGAGGGAAGCAAACATGAAACACAGTTTAGAGATCAAAATATTATAGACAATCATAGAAGAACACATACAACAACTTTGATCTTTGCAACAGAGTTTGCCTTCTCTTTGTCTGCAGCCACACTTTTCAAGAGGTTGTTCTCTGTCAAATCCTGAGGTCTACTTGTTTGGTTGTTGTTCGAAATATAGACTTTCAAGTCGTCAAAGGCTCTATCCTGCACGAGATAACACATTACGAGATATCTCAAACCTCCCAACAAAATATATCAGATACTTAAGCTCAGCTCTAAAATCCCCAAAATACATGTTGTTTAAAGGTAAAATACATGGAACTAGAACTTTCTATCTACCATCTCTCTAGCCTCTACAATTTCATAGAACTAAACTCAAAATACAGCAAGTATTGATTTGATATGGTCACTAACTCAATATCAGATTCAAAGCAACAGTAGCTTTCAAGTCTGATATTCCAAATGCAGAGGATCCTGTGCACAGTCAAATATAGTTGAATTATGTTAAATCACCGATCAACCCAAAAGGTAATCAATATAACAACTAATCAATATCATTAGCCATCATTATCAGTTTAGGATCGGCAGGCAAATATATTTAATGATAATTGAACATCAAAATCCAAACACATTGCTAGGCATCCTAGATTTCAGAAAAAACAATAAATTTTCAAAAGGGTAGTAAGAAATGGGGAAAACAATTTATACCCACCTCAGGCAGCAATTCTGTATCAAAGGAATGCAGATCCAAGAGTCCAGGACTGAGATTGCTCGTTGAATCCTCGCGACTTTTATGTCTTAAATTTCCTGGAGGAGTTGATGGCTCCATGTAATACTCATTCATCCCTTCAAAGTTTCCATGTGCATTTCTATACATTCTCAAACCTTGCCCTCCCCCACCGACAGAAAAGCCGTAGTCCTGCTTTCATTTCAACAAAAGTCAGTACAAAATTCAACAGCACCACACAAAACACAACCCCACATTTACCAAACAACAAATAAAGTAAAAAAAAAGATACCATTACAGGTCCTGGGTAAAATGCTTTCAGTTTTAGCAGATTGTCAAAAGCAATCGAAACCCAACACGTAATGAATCATGTTAAATCACCAATCAACTTAACGCTTAAACTAATGGGTTGGAGTAAATTTAATTAAGTCAACTAACAAGACCATGCATTACTTACAAACTTCACTTTCTTTCTTTCTTTTTAGAAACTGAGAAATCGGAGCACCTGCACTATTATAAATTGGTTTGGAGATGGATTTTCACACTATCTAATATGGGTATTCGGTCCAATAAGAATGAAGTTGAGATCCGATTCGAGATTGGTAAACCCAAAAGTGGCACCATCTTGAGGGATCGTGTTGAGGAACCTACATCGGTACGTGAGGAGACCTCCTAACAATATATAAGATAGGTGAAGTACTCCTCTCATCACCAATTGATTTTGAGATGGATGTCCACACTATCAACTACGAACCCAGGAGATAACAAGGGATTTCACAATCAAACTCACTCGTGGGGCTCGAACCTCAGAGCTCCAAGGAAGTATGCCGAGAAAGCTCCAAGCCTCAACGAACAAGGCTGCCCGGGACTACAAACTCCAGTTTCTTACCCAAAAAGGGATCCAAAACAAACACAAACATGAAATTAAACTAATGCCATCCATTTTCACATAGCTAATCGATTAAACTAAGAAACAATCATTAGCTCTACAAATCGGTAAGAACCCAGAACAGAAAACAGAAATTTAAACCTGTGGAGCAGAAGAATTGGAATATAGAGACTGAAGACCAGCTGATTGAAGCCATCTTCCATTGGACAAAGAAGCATCAAAACAGTCAGCACCAGATCTCTGGCCTTGCCTCCCCAACCCGTTCATCTCTCCAAACCCGACCCGAAATCAAACACCGATTACAAAATTAGGACCCGATTCAATCCAGTATCTTGAATCAGAGACCAACCCAGAATCCCAAATCGCAAAATCAGAAGTTAAGAAGAGAGTATAAGACAATGTGGGCTGTAGTTTTGTGGGAGTTTAGAGTAAAGCTAAAGACAAGACAAAGAGAAGGGCACGCGCCCGGCGCGTGAGGAAGTTGGGCGTGGGGAATGTATGTACGGCGGTGGACGGCGGTGGAGGTGTGAAACGACGGCGTTTTTGGTTTGGGATACGTTGGGGATTTTGAAATTTGGCCAATAATTTAAATGCCACGTGGTGGGGCGCGTGGAGTATGAAAGTTTAATTATTCCGCGCTCAGCCTTTTAGTTCAAATTTGTTGGGGCCCAGGCGCGTGTAGATTTCCACGTGTCGATATTTGAAACGTATACGTGGATTATATAAAAATAAAATGGGTAAAATATAAGATGAAGTTAGTTATTGATGCTTGGAGGAAATATAGAAATTATGTAAAGTAATGCGGTTAAATTATTGTTTTTGTCGGTGAAAAATATAGAATTTAATTTTTATGGTTCGAAAAATGTTAAAATTTAGTATTTATGATATCAAAAATTAAAGTATAGTTTTATGATTTGAAAAAATATAGAATTTAATATTATGGTTAAAGAAAGTTAAAGTTTAGTTTTCATAATTTTAAAATTTAGAGTTTAGTCCATGTGATTTGAAGAAATGTAGAATTTAATTTCTATGATTTAAAGAAATATAGAACTTAGTACCTATGGTTTAAAAAAAAGTTAAAATTTAGTTTTTAGAATTTTAAAAATTAGAGTTTATTTCATGTGATTTGAAAGAATATAGAATTTAGTTACTATAATTTAAAAAACTAGAATTTAGTCTTTATGTTTTGATAAAATCTAAAAAATGGTTCTTGTCATTTCTAATCAATGTCGAACTAAGTATTTCAAAATTAGTTATTCATATATTAATGATAAAATTATGAGTTAAGTGACTAATATAACAAAAAGAATTACATCATTTATGTACGAATAGTGAGCTCTCATGCATTTAATACGCTAACGATTATGTACGTAAAGACTGTATTTGAGGTTTTGTAAAACCATAAAGACTATATTCGAATTTTTAAAATCATAGGGATTTTAACTTTCTTTAAACCATAATGACTAAATTCTATATTTTTTCAAACTATAAGGACTAAATTTATATTTTACTCATATCAAATTGATTTTTTTAAAAACATTTGTTTTTTTTGTTTTGTATCAAACATTTATTTATTTTTGTTTAGATAAGCACAATAATTTTTTTAAGTTCAATAAACGAGAGCTCTATTAAATATGACATAGAAATTCAGGGATTGTAGATTTCAGATGTCCTCCTTCGATTGTTTTTTGAATTGAAGAAGAAGTAAATATTTGAGGGTTTTTATTTTTTTGTATTTCTCGTTAAATATTCCGATATTCAATTTTTCAATCAAAAGAATACGTAATTTTTTATTTAATTTTTTTAGTTTTGGAATAGAGAAGCTGACTTATGAGTTATTAAAGTACGTTGATGTCGCTGAACTATTATCTCTTATGACATTGAAAGATGAATATTAATTAAGATTAAATTACGTGCATTTTGAAACATAAATTATAGTTTAGTTACATACAACGTGCAACTTTAGTAATATATATTTAATCAATTGAATTATACTCCACTTACCTATATTTAAATTTTAAAAAATGATTCAATCATTTATTCAGTACAATAATGACTCAATTCATTACTTTGTAATTGCATTCTTTAAAAATACCTAAAATTGTGAGATGTTCTTGATTGTTATAGATAATTTCAAATAATTTGACTATGGTAAAATCGAAGGTTGTTTTGGTAAATATATTTTCTTTTCTTTTTCTTATGGGAAGCAATGAATTTTAAATCTAACTATATGCCCGAATTTAACGAAATGAAAACTAACCTATTTTCCCGCCATATTTATCATTACATTTAAAAAAAAATCCAAATAAATACTTTTTTCTGTTGCTATAAATATCCTATCATCTCTGTAAATTAGAAATCATCTTTCTCAGTCACTACCAACTTATGAACAAATTGAAGATATCGATTCAAATTCTTTAATCTTTTATGTTCGACGAATTGGAATTCTTGAAAATGTCTGAGGAAACTGCAATCGCCGGCTATGTTCGGCGCGGTGGCGCTGTCGATGAAATGAGTATCCGTTCGTATTTGTTTGAGGGAGAATTAGATCGGCTTCGTTGCGGAGTCATCGTCGAAATTACGAACGCCGAGCAAGCGAAACTTGCAGAGCAAACCGGCGCATCTTGTGTTTTGCTCTCCGAGCCAGGTATAATGCGAATGCCTGATCCGTTGATCTTCGCCGAAATGAAGAAAGTTGTTTCGATTCCGATTATAGTGAAGGTTCGCGTAGGTCATTTTGTCGAAGCGCAGATTCTTGGATCCGTTGGTGTGAAATTCATCAATGAGAGCGACGAGCTTTCGGCTTTGGATCAGGAGAATTGTATCAACAAGCACAAGTTTACGGAATCGAAATTCGTCTGCGGAGGTCGAACCCTAGGCGAGGCGCTGAGGAGAGTGAAGGAAGGGGCAGCAATCGTGAAGACACAAGGGGGTTCTACGTCTTCTTGTAACATTGAGGAGACGTTGCATAATTTGAGGTCTCTAATGGAGGATATTAGACGTTTGAAGAACATGAGTAACGATGAGATTTTCGCTTTCTCGGAAAAGATCGTAGCACCTTACGATCTTGTGAAGCTAACCAAACAAATTGGCAGGCTACCGACGGTTCATTACGCAGCCGGAGGAATTGCGACTCCGGCTGATGCGGCATTGATGATGCAGTTGGGGTGTGATGGAGTCTTTTTGGGATTGGAAATATTCCAATGCTCGAATCCTCGTGAGCGATTGAGGAGATTGATTCTGGCAGCGAAGAATTACAACGATCCTGCCGTTCTTGCTCGTGTTAGTTCGGGTTTTCCGACACAGTGACTGCTCCAATCAATGGCTGAGTAATCTGGTCTTCTTCTGTATGTTTCTGAGCACATACCTCTTTTGCTGTATAGATTCAAACCAGATATCTTATTCTTTTCTGTTCCCCAATTGTTGAGATTACATATTGCTATGAGTTAGAACATTTGTCTAGAAAATTGATATGATTTTCATGCAATAAAGTAGAGTACTTCACTTTTCTGTTATCTTGTTAACTTCTTTCATGACCTATGATATGATTTTCATGCACTATGGTAGAAAATTGAAATTACATTAAACTATTCTGCATTACAAATACTAGTTTTGGTTTTGGCGCCCCCTTCAACTAATGTCACAAGACATACCGCCTGACCCTATAATATTTGGATGTCAGAAAATTCGTAAGTTTTACAATGTAGCTGACATAATGTTAGTAAACCGCATAAATCTCTATATTCTTTGTTTCGCTTTTCTTTAGTTCTTATTGTTCTTTACGATTTCTTTAAGGCACATGATGTTTTCATTGAATTTTATGTGATTAAAAAAGTTACTTTTGCTTTGTATAGTCATATTCCTTTTTTGGGGGGTATATTTTGACTACATCTTGGTAATTTATGTGATTCAAAAAGTTCTTATTCGTTATTTGTATGCTTTTGAGTTCTAAATCAATGGTAGAGAACTGGACTTATTCAATGGGTTTTAAATCAATACACTTGAAATCGTTTGGTTTATCAAATTTTTATCATATAAAACCAGAAATACAAATCTAGATAAAATGGCCAACCAAGGGTATAGTTTGTAGTGACAAGATGTATAACTTATTAACGAAGAGATTTCATGTTCGAATCCCCCTCCTATGAGTTGTTGAATTAAAAAATCTAGATAAAATGGGCAACCAAAGCTTTTGGCAATATAGGGTCAATTATTAGGGATTAATCTTTCTGAAACAATGTCCTTGTCTGCTGCATAGTTCTAACTTCTATATTAAAGGTGAAAAAGAACATAGAAAACAATAAATCAAAAGGGTGAGGGGTTTCATTATCACTTTATGCTCTAGATTTAGGACTCTCAATCATATTTCTAAGGCCTTATTTGATAATCATTTAGTCTTTTGTTTTTTGTTATTGAAATTTGAGCTTATTCTAACTTAAATTTCTTAGAATGTATTCTATCTTTCCTACAATGTATACATATTTCCTTTAGAAAGTATGTGAATCGAGTTTTAAGAAGCTATTTTTTTTTAATTTCTAAATTTTAGTTTGATTTCTAAACATATAGGTAAAATGTAGGTATCAAAGTAAAAAAAAAAACATATAGTAAGATTAGTTATTGTAGGCTTAAAATAAATAACTAAAAACAAAATGGTTATCAAACAGAGCTTAAGAACTGCAGTCAAAGTTATCTGAGAGTTTCATTTGTGTGTCGGATTGCTTCCATTGCTAAACAAACACCTCAAAGTTGTCTCATAAGCAGCAAAAATGGCGCCATTAAAAACGAAAGCTCTAGCAACCGCAGTCCCAAGCCCTCGCCACAGAACTCTGTAACCGTCTTCTTTCACACTCTTGGCAAGACAATCAACAATTCCATTATACTTTCTAGATGAACTTTGTGTCTGACCTTGAATTCTTGTCTTCAACACATCCAAAGGATAACAGCAAACCCAGCTCGCAACTCCCGCGAGCCCTCCCGCGACCAGCATTGTGCCAACGCTCTCTTTGCCGGTTGTTCGGCAGCCGGGATGAAACTGCTCTCTCATGCACTCATATGTCCAGAAATAGATGCCATGTGCAGGAGCATCTCTCAGCATTGTTATGGTAAGTCCTCTGTAAATCCCTCTCAATCCCTCTGTTTTGATGATGCTTTTAGCTACACTTACAGGTCCTTTGTGAGAATGAGATGTTAATTGTTGATTTGATGCTGAATGGTTTGCACTTTGCAATTGCAGGCGGATCTTCACCAATTCGACCGGTGACAAAATGAAGCTTTGTAGAGCTCCGGTGCCGAAGCCTCCGAAAGCTGCCGCCTTATAGCTTGGAGGGTCACCACCCGAGTTGAATGCCTGAGAAAGAATGGCGTAGATCTGAAACACGGCCGCGTTCTGCAAATGTAAGAAACATCAATTAGTTGTCGAGGATCCCACATTCGAAGAGTAGAGAAACATTCAAGCATTTATAAGATAGGTAAGCTAATCTCATCTCATTATCAATTGTTTTTTAGATAGATACTTATACTATCTAATATGATATCAGAATTTATAAAATCCAAACGAGTATTAGGTACTCTTGAGATGCAAACAAGGTATCCCACATTTGTTAGATGAGGGAAAAATTATGAATAAATAAGTGATGACAATCATCTTCATTGGTACGAGACCTTTTGGAGAAAACAAAAACAAAGCCACGAGATGTATGCTGAAAGTGGACAATATCATACCAATGTGAAAATTTAAGCATTCTTGTAGGTACAACAAAAATGAAATTGAGATTCGATTTAAGATTGGTGAACCCAAAAGAGGCATCGGACTCTCGTTACCCATTGTTTTTTAAATGGATGTACACACTATCTAATATCATTATTTGCTGACATTGGAAGAGCGGAGAAACATTCAAGCATTTATAAAATCAGTAAGATACTCCTCGCACTATTAATTGCCTAAACTATCTAATATGATATCAGATTTTATAAATCCTAAATAGGTATTCCGTTCAATAAAATTGAGATCCGATTTAAGATTGGTGAGTCCAAAAGAATCACCGGGGGACGTGGAAAGATACTCCTCTCGTTACAAATTAATTTTGAGATGGATGTTATCGTAAACACCGACCTGAAAGGTGACGGAGGCCAAAGGAGTAGCCATGCCTCTGTAAAGACCAGCAGGGCCATCACTAGAAACAATATTGCGAAAGATTTTCAAAGCAGAATCAGAACCAGAAACAGATTGTTGTTGCCTGACTCGAAGAGTATCAAGGGGGTAGCCGGAGATTATGCCGGCGATGCCACCGAATCCGCCGGCGACAAATTCTCTACCCCAACTGTTTGCAAGGAACTCAGGCCAGAAATCCATTACTACAAATATATATAATATCTCCAAATTTGAATGACAAAAAGGTATTGAAATCCCAGTTGTTGATGATGATACTGAAATCCCAGTTGTTGTTTTTTCCTTGTTATCTGTTGGTTGAGCTTATTTTGCCATATTTCATTGAGCTTTTCTGGGATTTTGGAATGGATGGTTTTGAATTTGTGGAAGAACAGGTGAAGGGAAATTGAGAAAAAAGGGACCTGAAAAAGAAGAGAAGGCTACAATGTAATTAGAATTGTGTTTGTTTGATTGTTTTTATGAGAGAGAGAGAAGAATGGAGATGAGAATGGCCAACATCAACTTTCGGAGACTGCCTCGTGGACATGGACCAATCGTTTTAACATGCTGTCTTTTTCTATTGTTTTTTTCTGATAGGGAGGATTTAATTAATTAATTATTATTATTTTTAAAAAAATTCAACAATATTTGGGAGTGATATTGGTATTCTTCGGTAAATTGAGTTAGATGATTTTTTGGATTAACTCAACCCAACTTATATTTGTTTTGGGAACATATTGACGGGATGTTAAAGAAATTCGTAGGAAATTAATTTATAGGAAGGTGGATATCATGAATTAAATTCATCACCTTAAACACCTTAAGACTCTATTTGACCACTAGGCCACTCCATGATGATTTGGTACTGTCACTTATCTTATTCTTAGTTTATGTTGGGTTCAACGAGCCCCAAATTGACCAACTCAATAACCGATCCAACCTTACTCATAACAGTTTGGGTTGGTAATCCATGTTACTCGACTTGTCAGTTTTTTTTAAACCCTTATATGGTGGTATTGAAATTGATGATCTTTTGATTAATAACATGTGTGCTACTCAAGTTAAAAAGGTTCAAATAAATTTTTTTCAGAAGTTGGAATAACTTTTCGATTCTTGGAATTTTGAGAGTTGCTTCATATTGACTATTTTTAAGTGTTTAATTTGAAGGTTTTTTGTTACTTTTCTTAACCTTTTTTTTTTAGTATAATAAGAGATTAATGGACTAAACCACAAATCCTATAATTAATATATCAAGAACTAGTTTAACTATGTCCACTTTAATTTCTTAACTCTCATTGTATAAGATTTTAAAATATATTTTCATTATGTCATTTTTTACATTAAAATTATTATTTATTAAACAAATTTAAATAAAAATTAACTTTAAACTAGTTTTAAACTTTAATGAAAATATAATAACTTAAATTATACATTTGAGAGTACAAACACCAAAATTATATGTTAAACTTAATTTAAAAGGAATAGGCTTGTGACTCATCTTTAATTATGTAAAATTAGAGAAAATTAAAAAAAAAAAAAAAAAGAAGAGTATATTTTCCTTCCTTGTTATGGATATAGTTTTGTTTGGTTAACTAATCATTTTATTTATAATTTGAAACCAACTTTTGAATTCCAGTGAATTATATAGAAGTTACTTATAAAAGGAGCAAATTAAAAGGTCCCAACTTTGAATTTAAAAGTCGATCAATACATCCACATATTATCACACAGCTTTGACACTTTCCCCAGGAGATTTAAAAAAAAAAAAAAAAAAAAAAAAAAAAAAAAAAAAAAAATTCCTGCTTAGAACCTTTTTATAAAAAAAAATCCATTACATGTAAATGATTTTAAAGAGGATATAGTTTGAGATAAAAATGGCAACAATCCCCTTAATTTCTATTTATTTATTTTTTATTGTCGAGGATTGGTGATTATATAATTTAAAAATATAAAAAAGTTATGAATTTAATCTAGAATGATTACCTATCTAGAGAAAAAAAATTTGCAAAAAAAATTTGGAAGACAAATATTAAGAGTCAAGTGATTTGTTTGGTAAAAATAGTCGAAATGCCCATATACACATAACAGATGTCATGTCATTTTCAATAAATATTTTAAGATAAAAAATATATTTTTTAATCAGTTTAAAATGAATCTTCTCTAGGTTTAGTATTATTATTATTATTATTATTATTATTATTTTGAAACAAGGATAACCACGCCCGTTCCTAAGCCATGCACCGGAGACATCGAAAGAGTAATGTCACAAGTAAGTCTCGAGCCTGAGACCATGAAAAAAATATACCTTCAAAACCCAAGTCTTCAACCACTGCGCCACCCCTTGGGGACAACATTATTATTATCATTGAAACGTGGCCAAAGGTAGAGGTATTGAAACCTATCCAATGGCAAGAACGAAACTTTCCTAAGCTAGACATCAATGATTATTGAAGCACAGCAGAACAGGCAAGGCCAAGCACGTGGAAAAGTACATCAAATTAATCAATTCATGTAGGGAAAGGATGATATTTGGTCATTCTTATGAAAGATGTTATACCATTGCAATTACACCTTGGAATATCTATATTTACTATGCTTGAGATCCTCACTTGTTTGATGTTTTCACCATTCTCAAGTTCAATGCCACAAATGCAGCCCATCCTACCGCGGGTCGGGCCTTAAGTGCCTGTATATTGAATAACGCAAATCACAGTTATTCATTGTTACAATAACTTGTACTATAAATACTATTTATCATAATTCATGTTATAACAATTTGCATCCCAAACACCATTTACCATAACCTCTGTTATAATAATGTGCACCATAAACACCGTTTAAAATCACTAGCCGTTTATAATAATCCAATGGCACCCTATATGTTCAAGTACAATTATGGAAACTAGTTCTTTTATTCACCTTAAATTTACCATTGAAACTTAGAATATATAAAAACTACTTGGGGAGGGAGGAGGGGGTTTGAGATGGTGGAATTGACAGCTACAGGTCAAATACTAAACATGTAACTGCTCAATTCAAAAGATGACTTCATGCTTTCAAACCAATAACTTCAATCTTTTTAATAAACAGCAACTGCAAGAACTTAAGAGATACCATGAACTAAAAAAGTGCACCCATTGCGTTTTGTCCAGGTCAGCTTACGCGCACTTCGACTATTGTCGCTGACCTTACAATATATAGATGTCACGTAGAAAATTAATTTTTAAGTAGGTGGTCATAATGGATTAAACCCACCGTTGCATTGAAACAAGAAAAAATGCCACATTCCTGGCAGTCAAGGGGTGATATGAACAACATGATCGAACTTGCAGACATTGATAATAAAGTCTTTCAAATTTTAATCTAGAACGAGTTCATAAGCATACCGATAGCAGCAAGCCCTCCCAGACCAGGAATGTTAATTTATTCCGAATCTGATGAGTCTGCTCTGGTACTTTGCCGCACACTCCTCCTGGTTTGTGCACTAGATTTTGATGCATTCGTGGACAATTCCCCTTCGTAGAAGATGACTTGACATTTTGCCAACCTTTCTTCCAATTCCTCTGTGCTGAAATCGTCTGATCCACCAAGCTCATCAAATCCCACCTAATAGATTCACATGATGAGTAGTGTTAAAGAACAGAAACCTTGATTCAGTAATCAGTGGCATGTTTCATAAAGACGTACCACATAGTCATCAACTTTCGCGTTCTTGATAAGAGCAAGGGTTGGAAGAACAACAATCTTCAACTTCTCAGCCAAAAAAGGACTCTTCTCAGCATTAATCTTTACAAATCGCGTCTCGATATGTTGCTTTGCCAAAATACTCATGTGCTTGTCCATAACCTGTAAATAAACATGCATCGTTTCTCTCAAATGCCCAGGCTTTCAAGTGATAATTAATTTAGAACTAAGAAAACAACCTTAAATTATGGACAATAAATTTCAAAGATCCTACTTAGATACCCATAATGTGCTGCAATATTTTCCACGAAAGTTGACAAAAATGTGTTAAAGCATATATAAAAGAAAATATAGGATAAGTCTTCTGGCCACATCCTCAGGGTTAAATGCAGAACATTTCCAACTAAGTTGAGAGCTATATGTTGTATGGATCATATGATATTGATAAGGATAAAAAATGTTTGCATATTGAAAAAAAAAAATCTCATTATTAAGAAATTGCACATTAACAAGACTACAAGATACATGATACCTAACAAGAGCTAGAACTTCTTCTCAACCAATGCATTTTCATTGAAAAATCTTATCATTTGGCCATCATTTGCATATTTCTATTGAATTCCACTTTTTTAATAACTACAACACAAATGCCAACAAGAGCAATAGCTCCACCCGATAAGTGTGTCCATGACCAAGAAGTTGTGGGTTCAAATTCTCCACCTCAATTTTTTTTAAAACCGGAAAATCATAGTTTCGCTCCACTATACCCTGGAACCCCCACGCCCATCTTAAGGCTTAGATTCGGAAGACAACAAGAGATTTTACAATTAAACTCACTCATGGGATTCGAACCTGAGACCGACAAAGAAGCATGCTTTGAAAGCCCTAAGATTCAACTAACGAGGCTGCCCCTTGGGGACAAATTCCGCACCTCAGTTTTTGTTGAACTAAATAAAATAAGTACAAGACAAATAAATGAGGGCTGCACAAGACCAATTGAGCTCATTGCATAAAAATAACTCATTTCTCATATTTTGCACATCATTGGACTAACTGATAGAAATAGCACAAAGAAAAGATTGCAAAACAATTCCTAACTTTCTACACTCCTGGAACGAAGTTCAATTTCTCATCGACTTTCAAGTTTTACCATTAAGAGGTAAAAAATATCCAATTAACTCACTAAATCAATCGAAAACTAACTGATAGAACCTAACCTTGCAGGGCCAATTTTCACGGTAAAAGTGGCAGACCACGCGATCACTAGCCTTGACAACGGAGAAGAAGTCCTTCTCGACCGGAATCTCAGAGTATTCGCCATGGCCAAGAGATATCCATTGACTCCGCTTCTCCGCCATCTTCTTCATCTGTTGCAATCTTCGCTCCCTCAAAGCTTCTATATCGTCGAGGTCCAAACGATCTAGAGCTGCAATTTCATCATCAATCTTGTCCTCCACGGCCTTCACCACCGTCAACACCTGCTTCTCCAAAATCTAACACAACGAAAATTAAGTCATATTCAAATATAGCAACAGAAACCGTGTATTACTTATAGATAGGCCGAGACAATACCTCTTGAACTATTGAATTCTCCATTTCCAACGAAGTGTTCAAATCGTAACAAAGTTGCAGAAAAAACCGTTTGGAGAGTTTTGAATCAAAATCAACCTGTTCCAAAACTAAATACAATTCGAAAATCAAATTCCGAAGCAACAAGAGACTTTCCACTGCTGCTTGGTGTTAATTGATAAGTTTTGAGAGAGGCCTAAACATTCTCGTTTGCCATTCACTTTCTACCCATATAGGTAAGATATCCAACAAATACTAGATAATATCTAATAAATATCTTAATAACCCTATATAATATCTAATAATACCAAATGTCTAACAAATCCTATAGAACATCTTAACGATATTGATAATGAGGGAAGTAACTCATATCTCTTATAAAAATGTTGAAGAATCTCTTTCCAATGTGAGACAATTGCCATAAGGTGAGTATCTCCAACATGTCCCTTCAAGATGGCGACCATATTGGGAATATTAAATAATTGGTTTTGAAGTGGAATCTCATATTCTCTAACATGGTATCAGAGCAAAAGGTCATGAGTTCAAGCCTCTGCCAAGTCATTTCCTCCCCAATTAAAATTGAATTTCACTTGTAGGGCATTTCTCAAATTTCAAAGCCCACAAGTAAGGGGAGTGTTGGTTGATATAATTAAATTTACCTCAACGGACCAGCTTAAGCTTTTGGGTTGATTAGTGGTTTAACATAATTCAACACGAAAGACCATCTTGAATTGAATCTGAATTTGTGGACCGAAATATCTGCTTTGACTTACTTTTGCTAGGGTCGAATCCGAATTTTTTGGGATCAAATTTCCACTAAACTTATGTCCGCTTGGGTGGGGTTCAAATCACCCACTTAGATTTTTAAGCATTTGGGTTGGATTGAAATTGGGGTTATTACCCATATTGAGCTCAAATACCATATTTCACACTATCTAATATAGTATCTAGAGCTCTCAACAATATTCGGTCAAATAAAAATGAAATTAAGATCCGACTCAAGATGGATGAGCCACCGAAATATTGGAGACCTCACAATATTTTTCTTTTTTGAACAAGGGTAACCACGCCCGAAGACCTCGTAATAATATATAATATATAAGAAATGTGGACTACCCTCTCATCATCAATTGATTTTCTAATATCAATCACACATTTACATCACTGAATTCGCTCAACGAAGAATGAAATCGGATTATTCAAACCTAGAACTAGCGAACCTGGATGAATCTAATAAGACGCATAAGTAGCCTCATTACCGGATCAAACGAAGAATAATTCAAGAAAAACTGACCTCAGCTTGATGGACGTTCAAAGTTGATAACAATGAAGTGTCGCGATCTTCACCGGAGAGAGGTGGACGGCGGCCGCTGATCGGAGCGGAGGGCAGATCTAGAAGTAAAGCCCTGATTTTTTTTTTTTTTTTTGAGAAAAAAAAATAGAAACAGAATGGAGAGTTGTAATGCCACGAGAATAATAAGAGCGGGGATTTTTGTTTCATCGAAAGGCAAATTCGAAAGCAATGAATAATTCAAAATTGAAATTATGTTAATTTCCTTTTTCTTTATTTTTAATATTTGTAACTGTATGAACTAACTTGCGAACAAACTCATCATTTTTTAGTTTTATAGTTTCTTAGAGGGTGTTTGTTTATATTTGTATCGAGTGTTTAATGACTATTCCTAAAAAAACTACATCCAAACCATCTATTATAATTACTCAAAATAAATTATTATTTTTAATTGTTGAAAATAATTCATCATTTTTAATTATTTAAAATAACTCTTCATTTCTAATCATTTATTTCTAACTACTTATTTTTAACTACTCAAAATAAATTCTCATTTTAAATTTACATCCAAACAAACTATTGTCTCTAACTCTTCTAGAAAAAAAAAACTAGATTCAAACAAGTTTATGAGAGCAAAATATCAATTTCTAGGCTCGAATTCGTGATCGTGAAGTTGAAATAGAAGAACAACAAATAAGATAACTAACTGCACCACAGACTCATTCGGTATTACTATCTTAATTCTAAACGTTATAAATGTTTAAATTTTTGCTTTCTAGTCAATCAAAATATCATTAAAAATGATATAAAACTAATATAATTTTTTTTTTTTTAAAAAAACATTAATTATTAATTTTTTCAAATTTGTAAATTTTGCCAATCTTTTTTAAAATTCAACCATATTTAAGGAGGAAGATTTGAAGTGTTCTTATACATAGTTTAGACAAAGTAATTCAATAGTTAAGTTATGCTTCATCAAATTTAATGAGGTAAAAGTTGGTTTTACTTAAATTAATAAGCTTTTGGAGATTTTTACATGGCATTTTTTTTTGTTAAAATTAGTAGGTGAATAGAGAGTAAAAATGGCAATAGTTCAAGTTTAGAGGCAAAATCAATTAAAAGGTTCAATCTTGATCCATCCCACAGTTATTTAACTAAAAAAAGCTATCCTGCAATCAAAGCTACACACATTTATACTTGTAGTGAGGAATAATAATATCTTCATCAACATCTTACAATATACAAAAATCAAAATATAGTCCAAAACTCAAATGTTTCAAAATAATATTCAAACTGTTGCTAGCAATATCCAATGTTTTCTTCACACTGAT
>JBBMKA010000002.1:5475868-5488436 GCA_037833695.1 Sechiopsis laciniata | reverse complement strand
TCACCAAATAATGACACATTAATATTAAGGAGAGTAAGAAATCAAGTATTGCTCTAAAATAAATATTTTGAACCAAATTCGATAATTCAACCCAATCCATCAAATTTAGTTGGTTGATCGGTTTATTTAACAGTCCTTAAGGAAATTATCTAGAATGTTACCGAACTAAACCTGAATTTTTTTTGATTAAGTGAATCCTTGATCAACCCTCCAATTTCCAATTCATTCGATTTCAGTTTACTACGAAATGCAAGATTACGGGTTTGTGCCCGAAAAATGTTACCTTTTCATTTGTGCTCAAAGCCTTGCTCGGTTGTTTAAGACACTGGGTTCGAGACTGAACTGTTTGTTGGTGAGGCCCTAATTGATATGTATTAGAAATGCGGCTGTGTTGAGAGTACACAACAGGTGTTTGATAAAATGTCTGAGAGAGATTCTGTGTGTTGGAACTCCATGCTTGCAGCTTTCTCAAGGGAAAGAGCTTCATGGTTATGGTTAGGACAACCCACCCTCGAACAACTCCACTTTGGCATGATATTGTCAATTTTAGAAATAAGCTCTTATAACTCTGTTTTTTGTTTTTATTAGTCGAGGTGCGCTCAAGCTGGTCTGGACACTCACACATATCAAAAAAAAAAAAAACTTTGTTTTTTGTTGGGTCAATGTTTGTTTGGTTGTATTTCAGTACTTAAACTTTCATTCAATTTTAGTCTTGATTTTATTTTAGTCCTTGAACTTTCAAATCTCAAAGTTGAACTAAATTTGAATTTTTGAAAGTTCAAGAACTAAAATGGAATAAGATCAAGATTGGACTTTCAAAAGTTCATGGACCAAATCTCAGCTTCGAGACTGATTTGTGACACACTTCTCGTGTTTCCATTCCTTTGATGTTTCTCGGTGTTTGGTCTAGAGACGAACGTGGTTACCCGAATATAGTAGAGTGAAACTCCGATTCCATGATTTTCAAAATAAAAAAAGTTCATGAACCAAATTTAATTAAGTCCCAAATTTTATGGACCAAAATAGTATTTTACCCTTTTATTTCACCTAAATGGCTTAAAAATGGCTTTCATACTATTAGAGAGGTTTGTCTTCCCTTATAAATTTAAGATATACTTTTTATATAGACTACACTTTGTTTGTATGTGTAATGGTTACTGTTGGAGACATGGATTTGGGTCGAATGAAAAGGTGAAAACTGCATTGGTGAATATGTATGCCAAGATAAGACCTATAAATGTTGCTAGGAGTTGGAGCCAGTTTGCACGGGTGTTTTTTTTTTTTTTTTTGAAAACTGGGAAATCGGAGCTTCGCTCCCCTATACCCAGGGCACCACTGGCCCGTCCCTAGGCTGTGGCACAGGGATACTTCGATGGGTATTCTAATTTAAGCGTTTTTCAGCGACATCGAACCAGGAATCTCTCAAAGAAGCGTGCCTTGAAGTCCTTGCCCTCAACCATTGGTGTTGTGAAAATCGAGTAGTTAACCACCTCAACTGCCATTAACCCATCCAACTATCTAGCATGCTGAAACATAAATACAAGAAGTAATGAAACTTGTACGAAGTTTAGGCTTTCATTGTCATGGCCATCAATCTTATCTTTAGACAGGGAAGCCATTTATTAAAATTCCTCCAGTCAAGACCGCCATTGTCCAATTCTCATTGTTTGTCATCTTCCAATTTGGTAATGGCGATTGGTAATGGAACTGCAGGAAAGCTTTTGTTGTGCTACTGCTTTACTGCATTGCTTTTGCTGGTAGAGTTTTCACAAAGCCAGTCAACACAAACCAACATACTCACAGAAGGCCAAGAATTAACAAGTGGGTCTCAGTTAATTTCACCAACGGGCACTTTTGTGCTTGGATTTTATGACACTTATTTAGGAATTTCCTACAACACTCATTACGAGAATCCAGTGTGGATAGCCGATCGAGACTCTCCATTTCCGAGCACCAACTCCGAGTCGATCAGCCTCACCATCAACAGCAATGGCAGCTTGAAAATTGTGGGACATGGCTATTCCTTTTCAATCTTTGATGTGGAAGAACCCACCAGCAGTAGCGCCATTCTGCAGGAGGACGGCAACTTAATACTGCGGGAGCTCAACCCGAATGGGTCGGTAAAGCGAGTGTTGTGGCAGAGTTTTGATCATCCAACAGATACTTTGCTTCCAGGAATGAAACTTGGTATCAATCACAAAACTGGGTCCAGTTGGTCTTTAACATCATGGAGGAGTGAGGCTTCTGCTGAACCAGGAGTTTTCACTCTTGCAATGGATCCAAACAATACTAATCAGTTACATGTGTTGCTTAGGGGAGCCCTGTTTTGGAGAAGTGGGAATTGGTATTTCAATTCATTCGAGTTCTTGACGGATCAAGAAATCAATTTTAACCGAGTTTCGAATGAGAATGAAACCTATTTCATATACTTCACCCCAAAATTCTATCAACCTTTTACCTATGACAGTTCGGATATACAAGGTTACTACAAACCACCAGAGGTTCTTCCCAAGTTGAGATTAAGAAATGATGGCGTTCTCATAGTGAACAATCAGGATTCGTACTCCGTTTGTGATGTCAACTTTAGAAATGGTGATGATGATTATGATATTCCTTACGGTTACAATAGTAATTCAGAAGAAGGGTGTGTTTGGGGAAGGCAGCAGAAAATTCCCGAGTGTAGGAGTAATTTGTATTTCCATTGGACGGATGGTTATATAGAGGGCAATGGAATGAAGTTCAAAGAAATCGAGAACCTAACGATGTTTGAATGCAAAAATATTTGCATTTATGAATGTGATTGCATCGCTATTAATTATACGAATCGAGATGCCACTGGCTGCGGGATTTGGAAGTCTGGTGCAAACTTTACTTATTCTTCAAAGTATGAAGGTTCACAACGGGTTTGGTATCTGGACAACTCTGACGAAGGCAAAGGTAAATTGTTAACACTATCGATAATTCGAAAATCTTGGGTTTAAATGGGATCATGACACAAACATGTATTGGCATGAAGTCTTTTGGTTGATAACCAAAAACAAAGTCATGAGAGTTTATGCCTAAAGTGAGTACATCGACACTGTTTTGTTTTAGAGTATGTTTGGATAGAGGGTTTGTTCCGAGGTTTTCCCAGTCTTGGGATGTAGTAGTTCCAAAAAGTTTTAAAAAGTTCTCATAAAACTTTCATAAATCCCCTCCTATTATTTTCTTTCTTCTCATAGCCTTAGATCTGAATTGTTTTCATCACGTTGATCAAATAATTAAGAAATACCAAGTTCCTTTAAGGAAATCCAAAAGTTACTTCTATATAATAGTATTTTCAAGATTTTTGAAATTTTCCATAGGCAAGGGTAGTCTATTTCTTGATTATTTGCAAATACTTGTTAATTTTCAGTTTGGATGTACAAGTGACAATTTTTGGTATCTAATCAAGTTTTCTGAGTGGAGTTTATCCTTCCCATTTGGTTCTCTCTTTTGTGGTCTGACAATTCTGGGCTCTTTGTTTGTGGCTCTAAGCACACCCCTTCCAACTTGGCTGATTAAGCCTACCATTCAGATAATGAATTTTTTTCATATGACAACTTTACCCTTCTTACACCTGTGAAAATCTCTCAAATTTAACTTGAGTTCTGCTAATTGCAACACTTATCAAACATTAGGGGAAGTGATTGATCAAATGGAAAGTTTAAGGGCATAATTGTTATAAATATCAAAGTTTGGAGGTGGTTTTTGCAATTTTCCTATTTTTTTTAATTAGAAAAGTCAAAAGACACCTTTTTTGTTGATAAATGGGCGAAAATTAAAATAAGCTTTGGCCTCACAGTCAGTTAACTTGTAAGTGCAGTAAAAACAAACTTGAAGAAGAGAGTTATTATTGGTCTACTAGTACCTGCAACCTTTCTTCTACTGTGTTATATTATCTACATCCAATGGCAATCACAGATAATCAAAGGTAAATCAATATAGTTGTTGTTGCTGCTACTATTTGCTTTGATATATTTTTATTTCTATGAATTAAAGAATTAAATACGTTGTTTTTTTTTTGTTTTAATCCACAGCTATGAAGAAAATGAAGAAAAGTTTTGTACGCGGGATGAGAGCCATATCAGAAGGGTTTAGCATTTTAGGAATAATGATTAGACAAATAAGAGATGGAAAAAAGAACCCTGAACTCCAGTTTTTTGACTTTGAAACCATAGTTTCTGCCACAAATAATTTTGCAGATGAATCTAAGCTTGGAAAAGGTGGTTTTGGACCTGTTTATAAGGTATTTTTTCTTTTTTTATCATATGAAGCATGATGAAACTACATTTCAGAAGCGTTTGGAATCCAAATTTCCCGGAATCTTGATTCCTCAAAATCCATGATTACAACGGCTGGTAAATTAGAAATGTGTGTTGATTTGCAAGAAACTTATTTCGGAATAGAATCCTACCTCGGAATCCCTCGATCGGATTACGACCAACCAAATGCCGAAACCCAACCCATCTCAACTCGAAACCACCCACCAATATGTTAAGTTACTAGAAGATTTAAAGATTTAATCTCTTATTATTATATGATTGTGTTGGTTATTTCATATCTCATAGTATTTTATTTACTTATTTTTAGGAAGAATTTCATATTATCTTATTAACTAGGGTTTTCTCTATAAAATCAACCTTTCATATTATATTTTCCATAATATACAATTGAGTGGTGAGGTTGCTTTTATATAGAAAACCCTAGGTGAATAAAAGAATATGAGAATCTTCCTAAGAATTCAAGTTGGTGTCAGAGCAGGAGGTCTTGAGTTTGAGTCTCTGTCGAGTCGTTTTTATCCCCAATTAATACTTTTTTTCACTTGATGGGCATTCTCAAAATTTTCAAACCCACAAGTGAGGGGGTACGTGTTAGTTGATGTAATTAAATTTATCTCAACCCACCAGCTTAACCTTTTGGATTGATTGATGATTTAACATAATTTAACATGGTATCAAAGCTTCATCCGAGTTAATGGTCCCCAAATTCTGATCTAACCCAAGTGGGTAGTTCAGATCCAATCCAAGCGAGTAAAAATTTAAGCAGGTATTAGATTCCCAAAAAATCAGATCCAACCCAAGCGAGTAAGCCAAAACAGGTATTTCGGTCCACAAATTCGGATCCAATCTAAGTGGTATTCCTTATATGGCACCATTTTAAAGGGGCATGTTGGAGGTAGGCACCTTGTGGCCTTTGTCCCACATTGGAAATGTGAGGAGTCTTCAACATCTTTAAATGATATATGAGTTAGTCTTCTTACTAGTTTTGAGATGTAACCCTATATTATCTAATAGTTTGATTACAATTATTATATGCAGGGAACTTTGGCTGATGGCCTAGAAGTAGCCATTAAGAGATTGTCAAAGAGTTCTGGACAAGGATTGGAGGAGTTCAAGAATGAGACTATTTTGATTGCCAAACTTCAACACACTAATTTGGTTAGGCTCATTGGTTGTTGCATTTATAAAGAAGAGAAACTGTTAGTGTATGAGTACATGCCCAACAAAAGCCTTGACTCCTTCCTCTTTGGTTAGTCCTTTACATTTATTTTACTACTTCTCTTTTATTCTTATTCAACATTGGAAAAACGAGAATAATAGGTAATTTACTTTTTTCATTTTAAATTGATTTTACTTCATCTTTTTCGTGAATGTAGACTCGGAGAAAAAATTAATATTAGATTGGAACAAACGCTTGCACATAGTTCAAGGAATAGTCCAAGGACTACTCTACCTTCACAATTACTCAAGGGTACGGATAATTCATCGAGATTTAAAAGTAAGCAACATCTTACTCGATGACGAGATGAATGCAAAAATATCGGATTTCGGTATGGCTAGAGTCTTTAAGCCATCCGAACATGAAGCAAACACTAGGCGAGTTGTCGGTACATAGTAAGTGGATCGAATTCCATGTCTAAACTTCCATGATCAAATTCCATGCTTTAAACATCATGTTATATGAATTGAATTTACAACTTCATAATATAGTGGGTATATATCACCAGAATATGCAATGGAAGGCATTTTCTCAATAAAGTCAGAGGTGTACAGTTTTGGAATATTGTTGTTGGAGATCATAACAAGTAAAAAGAATTACAACAATTATGGTACAGAGCGGCCTCTCAATCTCATAGGATATGTAAGTATGTTTTGGTTGTTTTTCTTTAATCCCAATTATAGAATGCATGTATCTAATAAGATTCCATCTAAAACTTTAATTGAAAATGAGTGGAGTAACTCATATATCTTATAAATGTTAAGAGGTTTCCATACTTTTTTAATATGAAATCCTTAATATGTTGTCTAAGATGGTGCCTCTTTGGGGTTACCACTTCGATTGAATCTCAATTTCTTTTATTAGACTGAATACCCATTTAGATTTAATAGAGTCTGATACTATTTTATATAATACGAGATTCTATCTCAAAATTCATCTATGATGAGTGGAATAACTCATCTATCTTGTAAATGCTAGAATTGTGTGTGTTTAGGGTGGCATTTATGCAAATTGGGGATTGGGATATAATAACCCAACCAATGTTTAGCTCACCAGTTATAATAACAGGTTAGCCCAAGCCCAAGTTGTCGTTTTACATAACGCATGTCTCGTTTGAGATTAACCATTTCCTCTTCCTTGTTATAATAACATGCATTTCAAATACTGTTTATTATATAACTAATGTTATAGTAGTCTGCATTCCAAACATCGTTTATTATAGTTATCACAAATACGATTTATATAATAACTCACCATTTATAATAATTCCGACTAACTTATCTAATAAATTTCAGGCATGGGAATTGTGGGTGAATGGTAGAGGAGAAGAGCTGATTGATTCAGAACTGTGCACTGATTCAGAACAGAAACCAAAAGCTGTAAGATGCATTCATGTGAGTCTTTTGTGTGTTCAGCAAATAGCAGAGGACAGACCAACAATGCTTGATGTTTATTTCATGATCAACAATGATTCAACTCAACTTCCATCTCCCAAACACCCTGCTTTTTTTGTTTCTCAAACTCCACACCTCTCACAAGCTGAGGCTGTCGACAGTGGACGGCTCGTACCTGCAGAACCCGCGCCTGAAGTTGTTTCTTCGACTACAATGTCCGTCTCGATCATGGTTCCCAGGTGAGTCCAGTATGGCTCTGTTTTTTTACTTCAAACAAGATCAGTATAAAGAAAATATTGGATATTGCAAGCAACAGTTCGAATATTTTGGAACATGGTGAGTTTTGGACTATATTTTTTAAAATTGTAAGGATGTTGATGAACATAGTATTATTTCTCACTACTAGTATAAATCTGTGTTTGGAGTATAAGCATCCTATACTAAATCATATTTTATTCCTCCATATAACAAATTGGTATCATGGGTTCCTTGACACTAAAAACCATATTTGAAAACGAGTTATCCTCTTATAAAATAATCAAGACAAATTTGTAAGTTTTAAAATAGGACATTTATCTCCTTCTAAAAGATAGATAAATTATCTAGTTGATTTTGAGTTTGAATTGCACACTTAATAATAAAAAAAACAATATGATGAATGGTAAATTCTCGTAATAAAAAATACTATGTGAAAGAGCATTCTCCTCATTTTCAAAATAATTAGTAAATGATGTCATATATACTCCTAAGGAGGGTTTGTCTCTTTATAAATAAGGAGGCAAGTATTTCTTAGAAACTTCAAACAATTGATACGCTCTTAAAATAGGATGATATTAAACTCAACTTTCTCATTATAAACATGCTCGAAACCATTTTTTTTATCAAAGTATCTTCTTCAACTGTTGATGGGTGTTTGTTTTTAATATTTAATAATCTATTATAAATGAGCTTTTACCATCCTTTTTCAAAAAATTATATACAAATAAGTTGTAGTAACCACCCAAAATAATCATTTATTTCTAACTACTAAAAAATAATTCCTCATTTTAAAATTACTCATTTATGTAATTTCTTACTAAAATCCACAACCAAATGCGCTATTGACTGCAATTTCTTTACAAAAATTCACATCCAAACGAGTTGTTGCCTATAACTTTTCTACAAAAATTCACATCCAAACGAGCTATTACTAAAACTTCAATTTCAAATCACTCGAAATAACTCTTCACTCTAATCACTCAAAATAATCATTCATGCAATTACTCATGCAAACACCTCTTTAATGTTAGACAACTCAAACTTTTGACTTCTTAATTACTATGTATATTATCTTAATCAATTGATCTATGCTGTTAACCACAACAACAACTTGATTTTGACACGAAAACAACGCATATATGTATTTGCTCGACACTCAGATAATTCTTTCCTTTGCATAACCAAAGAGGCAAATAGCATCTTGAAAGGACTCTTTCTTCAAAATCAATTAGAGGAAAATACAAATTTGAATAAATTTAAGAGAAATATTTGCATCATGTACGGGCATTATATGTAGCTCAATATGGGCCACAATCTATTTGATTTTCAATTCAAAAGATAAAAAAATAAAATAAACAAAAATAGATTGTGGCCCATATTGGACCACATAGGTGGCATTATTTTATAGTTCATGCCCGAGTATTATGTAAATATTTCTCTAAATTTAATTAGGAATGTGGTCAAATATACCTCTTTAATAATTCATGGATAAATTAATACAAATGGAATAGGAGCTTGAGGGGTGTCTGATTTTTTGTTTCGTGAAGGAGTTATAAATAAGCATTTACAATTCTTCTTTAAAAAAAATTACATCCAAAGTAGATATTGCAACCACTTAAAATAACTACTCATTTCTATTAATTTATTTATAATCACTTAAAATAGTTTTTCATTTCAAAACCATTCATTTCTAACCATTCATTTATGCAATCTCTTTACAAAATTCACATTCAATCAAGTTATTGACTGCAATTCTTGTACAAAAATTCACATCTAAATGAGTTATTGCATGTAACTCTTTTACAAAAAATCTAAATTATATTCAAACAAACTATTACTACAATCTAAATTTCTAATCACTTAAAATAACTCATCGTTTTAATCAATCAAAATAACTCTCGATACATTTTAGATAAAAGGCATTAAGAAACGCAATGAAACTTTTAGTTTGGCAACAAACAGCTGGCTCCACATTTTTACAGCTCATTTAAGAGAAAGATGTGGAAAAAAGGCATCAAATCCTACTTTAGAGCAACAACAAAAAACCCTAAAATTGTTACCTTTGAGAACAAGTTACTAAAATAAGTCACCGAATGGGTAGTTGGCACGATTGGTTATCTGATTTGATGTTTATCCATTTTCACTCCACCGTTAAAAAAAAAAAAAAAAAAAAAAAAAGCCACAAACACAAAGGCTGCCCAATTGACTTTACCCAATGCTGCCCTATGTGAAAAAGGCCAATCACAATTCACAAGTGGCTTGCCCTTAGGGCTACCCTCCTTTTCCGCCTTAACTAACGCTATTATATGATTCACAATTTCACATGTTATGATTTTGTGGTTAAGAGATCAAAAGAAACCCCACATATTTAGTTTGTGGATTTGTTTTGCTTTTATGGCTAATATAAATTTATGTTCATTTTTTAATAAGTTTATTTATATATTTTCTTTCTCCTTTTAGTTTAACAATGTGGTAAGCATTGTTTAAAAAAAAAAAAAAAAACACACACACACACAACAATGTGGAGCATGTTAAACAGATTGAACTTAGTGGTAAATGATATGTATTTTCGACAAAGAAATCGTTAATATCTAAATGATTTTTTATATGCTTGTTTTGAACTAAAAAGAAAAAAGTAAAGATTGTTGATATACTTCAAAAAAATAACAAACAATGAGGTAAGTGGAGATTTGAATCTTTTTTTTTTTTTTTTTTTTGAAGAAATTACTGATTAATTTTAAGGAGATTTATGTATTTGGTATCTAAACTTTGAAATTTGTCTATAAAAATTATGCTTTAAATGAGCTATAAAATCAATTTAAATTGACTTTTTTTTTAAATTTGAGACTGTTTGGTCAATTTGCACACACTTCAACTATTGTCACGAGACATATCACCTGACTCTACAACAATTGTCAATAAAATCTGGTAGGAAATTAATTTCCAAAGTAGAAAGTTACCATAAATTGAATGTATCACCTTTTATTTATCAATAGTTTCTTGACCACTAGGTCACTTCTTGAATCAATAAAAAACTGCATCTTTCAATGATTTATACTTTGCATTTTTTAGTTCAACGATAATTAAAATGAAATATTCGAACCCATGACCGTTCATACTTATATCAGTTATATATTGTTTTTGTTGCTTTACATTTTGACTTTTGATTTGTTATTATTGATCATTTCATTCTCCTACATCACAGACATGTTTTTTTTTTATTCTCTCAACTCAACTACCTTCACATGTGCCTATCATTTTCCCTTCAAAACTTAGTAGAGAAGGTTTTGAACTTTGATGATGACTCACAACAACCTCATCAACATAACCTAAGCAAGTTAGTCAACACATCCAAAAAACACTGACTAATGTCAATGTATTTTATATAGCAAA
The DNA here is from genome assembly GCA_037833695.1 of Sechiopsis laciniata. NCBI lineage: Eukaryota > Viridiplantae > Streptophyta > Magnoliopsida > Cucurbitales > Cucurbitaceae > Sechiopsis > Sechiopsis laciniata. Next base: position 5,477,871 of record JBBMKA010000002.1, on the reverse strand, counting down.
ATTATTGTTATTATTTTATCTCTGTAAAGACATTCTCTTCTTTCAATTAAAAAAAGAAGAACATCATGGACCCAACAACCATAAAAAAAGATAGTTTATTCCCTTTCTTAATTTCATTAGTAATTCTTTTGATCAATACTTAAATCCTTATTAATAATGTTTCAAAAATAAAAAATCGAATTCAAGCTATCTTTACCTATATTTATGGTTACACATTTTTTTTTTATCCATATTTTTCTAAACTCAAATTATATGGCCATAAAGATGGTAATAATGACTTTGGTCCTTATTAATAAGGACCCAAGCATTGTTCATTCTTTTTTTGAGCTCATAGTTATTCAACCATATTTCCTTTATAATTCAAAAGATTTTTTTAAAAAAAGTCATTTTTAGCAAATTATTTATAAAAATATATGTAATTTTTTTGAATTCAACCACATTTAAAATGAAGAGTTGAACTCATGACTTTTTAGTTATTAATGTAAGTATAATTATAATCTTTTAGTTTTTTTTTACTTGTTTAATATTGTTATTTGTTTCAACATTAATTTGTTCCTCTCTTTTTGAATAAATAAATATTTTTAATTAAAATTTAGGGAATTTTTTATTAGTAGAAAAAAAGATTATATTTATATATATATGTCAAAATTGTAGAACAAATTCAAATATAGAAAAAAATCGATATAAATACCAAAATTGATAAATCAAGTGAAACTTAAAATTGATAGGTTTCAATCAAAATAAATATTTCATATTTTGATATGTATGGTTTTTTTTTAGGTTACTATAATTAAAATAGGGAAGCTAGAATTTGCTATCATCAATAAATTTACTAAAAGTAATTTTAAAAAAAAAAACAAATTTACTAAAAGTTATTTGGGATAATAGTTTTGAATTTATGAATTTAATAAAAGAGTAAAACCTTTCTACACATGAATGTATATGAGAATTCTACATTTTGATAATGTAGTATATTGGGTAACACAAAAATTCATTCTACAAATGAAAAATAATAAAATGTATATGAATTTTTAAACACTCAACGTTCATGTGTATGTCACATCATCAAAATGTAGAACTTCCTCTACGTTCATGTGTATGTGTAGAGAGTTAATGAAATAGGAAATTTGGGGACTCGAAATATTGATCTCTTCATTTAACATGTTTATTGAATTATATACTTTTTTTTTCTTTTGTAAAAATAATTATTTAAACTCTCCATTACAATATTAATTACGATCTGTGTTAAATTATTTAAAAATGCAAACGGAGTTTGTGGACGGAATTTTAAACAAGGGCACAACTGTCAAAATGAAAAAAGAAAAGTAAAACAATCATAATAACTGCAAGCAAATCCGGTAATAATGCCAGCTATTAACGGACGGCTGCACGTTTTGTTAGGGGTGATTTCGGTTTGGTTTTTGTTGGTTTTGTGTCAAACCGACAACCGAACCGATATCCTCGATTTTTGAATAATTGGATCTGAACCGATGTCCAATATAACATAAACCATTGGATCGGTTTTCATTTGGTTTGGTTTTTGAATAATTGGATCCGATCCGAACCGATGTCCAATATATTAATAAATAAAAAAATAATTTTATTATAAAATTACATAAAATTAAACTCTTCCCTTTTTTGAAAAATGTAGATTTTTTTTTTAAGTTCAAAATTTAATAGGTCTATACATGAAAAGTTAAAGATTTTTTTTTTTAACAATAATAATAAAGTAAATGAAAAAACTGTACCATTAAAAGAGAGATGCATGATCATTTATTATTGGGAAGAGTTTGACAAAAAAATACTATCAAGTCAATGAGTATAACCTTCACCAACGTGTCATTGATACAACATGTTAACAATATGCTTTAAATAATATATATAAGAAAATTCTTTTTTAGGATTTTTATATACATTTCGGTTCGATTCGGTTTTTATTGGTTTTTTAAAATGAAAACCGAACCGAACCGATATTTTTCGGTTTTTTCAAAATCCAAACCAAT
>JBBMKA010000002.1:5452538-5475768 GCA_037833695.1 Sechiopsis laciniata | reverse complement strand
ATGCTCCTTTTATAGTGCTTGGAGCACACCACTACCTTGCATCTTTCCGATGTGGGACAAATTCACTTCTAATATTTCCTTTGCTCCTTTTAAACCCCAACACTTCAATTGATCTTTTTGAAGATCTAAGTTGCTATGCCCTTGGATTGCTGTTCAAAGCTCCGACGTCTGCTGTTTAAATCTTATTAGGAGTCTCAAATCCAATTTGTGGATTTGCCAGCTGTGTGTTAGGGGGCTGTTCCCTTGCCTGGTTTTGCAATGGATTGGAGGCTAGCCTCATTGTTAGTTTCTAATGAGGAAAATAACTCATATCTCTTATAAATACTCGTAGGGCTCATCCACTTTCTAATGTGGGACAATTGTGAGATCCTAACACAAATGATGGTTTCAATTTTTTTTTAATGAAAATAATTGTTTAGTTAAGGAATAGTTTTGGAAATGATGAACTAAAAATGCATACATACATATAAAGAAATTGGAGGAAAAATTAAGTAGGGTCCAGCGTGGAAGAGTAGGTTGTTGAAAATAATAAGTGTTATGATGGAGGGTTTAAAGCATGTCCATTTTTCCACCACTTGCATACAAAGGACTAAACAATAATGATATGATGTATATGAACAAAAATGAAGACTTGTTCAAAGATTAAAAAAAATTAGATTTAATTATGAGGGTATGGTAGTTGAAAATTAGAATTTAATTTACATACCATTGAAAAAGTTAGAGAATTTCATCATCGAGTTTTTCTTTGTAATGTTCAGTGTGAGATTTTCATTAGGTTTCGTCACACTTAAAAAATGAGATTATAGTTCGTTTGAATATAAATTTTTAGGAATTAAAGTAAAAAATTCATTTGGATTTGTTGTTTTTTATGATAGATTAGAGACAATAATTTATTAAGATATGAATTTAAATTAATAATTAAAAATAAATTTTTTTTCCAAATTAATACAAAATTTTCTAAATTCAAATCACACTTTTGATCCTTTTTCTCTTAACTTCCCCGAACAAAATAGCAGCCTATTTTGAAAAGCTCTGCTCCATGTGATAAATTCATATGTTGTCAAATCAGTCCCGACCAATAATGCCCTTCATGTACAATCATCAATTTAATAGATCGACTTTTATTCAATTAAAATATGAAAATTAAGGGTGTGTTTGGAGCACAGGTTATATTATTGTAGACGGTGAGTTATGATAAATGGTATGATGTTTGACGTACAAGTTATTATAAGGAGATTATGATAAACGGTATTTGAGGTGCAAGTTATTATAAGAGGAGTTATAATTAACAGTGTTTGGGGTACATGTTATTATAAGTGGAGTTATGATAAACTGTATTTGAAGTACAAGTTATTGTAAGAGGGGTTATGAATTTTTTATTTTTTCCATTTTTTTTAAAATTACTCTAAATAAAATTTAAGAGTAATTAATCCCCGATTATTTTCTTATTCAATTGGGCATATATTCAATATTACAATTGTCGGTTATTTGCAATGCAATGGAAAATAATGCAGTTGTGATATAAACAAATTGGTCACCTAAGCTTAGAATTGCAAAATTTGAAAGTGACATTGGACGGTAACAAACAAAGTGGGAATAAGTCAGAAGTCCATGAAGGATTAAAAAAAAACCAGTGTTTTGATCGATAACTTAAATAAAAAATTTAGGTCCTATTTAATAATCATTTTGTTTAAGTTTTTTGAAATTTAAGCTACAACAATTATTACACCATATGTTTTTTTTATATAAATATCTACATCTTACCTATATTTACAGAAACTAAATAAAAATAAAAATAAACTTCCATTTTTTTTTTTTTGAAATGAGGGTTGCATACCCGGTTATCATTCACATACTTTTTAAAGAAAAGTTTATGAAAAAATAAATAAACTTAAATTTCAAAAATAAAAAATCAAATAAGTATCAAACGGGGTTTTAATTATCAAATCCAAAAAGGTCACAAATAAAAATTTTCAATCTTATAAACAATATCAAAATATAAGAAAATATTCCAATCTAAAATAGAGCAAAAACAGCCAAAAATTAAATAAATTTGCAAAACAGACCTTTAAATTTCAACATATTAAATAGTAATATGAAAACATTAATTGTTTGGTAAATTAAAAAAAAAAAAAAAAAAAAAAAGTTAAAAGCCCTTGCGGCGCTTTCCCACCTCAGTTTACACACAGCGGCGGCGGTTCATTAAATTGACGAACTTACATGGAAGTTTTAGATGAAACATTGGCGGCTTTTATGGGCTGAAACGCTTGTTTAGATAATTGGGCCCCCAAAAACGGGTTGGGTTATCATAACCCACCCACCCGTTTTTAAATTGGGGTCCAAACACACCCTAAACTTTTTCTTTGATTAACTAAATTTTTTCTTGTGATAAGATGAGGTGTTAGGCTTACAACCTCGTGTTTGGTCTTAAGTGTTCTTCATATCCTCTTATCTTTTCTATCTTCTTCTTTACTTTGTTTTTTTTTTTAATTTTTACTTGTTTTTTTAATTTATTTTTTTAGAGTCTTATGTTTAGTATATTTATGGTTATAATATTATTATTATTTAAATATATTAATATACCGATATATAATTATGATAATTATATTAATATTATATTAAATGTTTATTTAAATAAATCTAAATTTTTAAAATTAAAATTAATAGATATATTATCTCTAGATATATGATGATAAATTTTAATATTTTTTATTTATAAAAAATGAAATCTTTTCTATTTCTTTGTTTAAACATTCTTAGGACATGTTTGGTGAGCTCACTTGGTCTAAGAAGAGAAGACTTCCCTTCGTTTGGCCAACGGGTAACCAGTACCCGACACGTGAACTTGGTGTAACCCTGCGTGTAAATTTGACGGAACCCTGTGAGTAACCCGACGCGTCAGTGACCCTTTCTTATCTCCCTCACTCTCATCCTTTCTCTTCAAGATCGTTTCTCTCTCTGCTCCTTATTTTCTTTTCATCTTCACGATCATGTACCTGAAGTGAAGATTTTATTTTATAGGTTTCTTCGTTAATTCGATTTTATTTTATGCGGCTCTTTGTTAATTCGATTGTCATTTATTTACAAATGGGGTTTAGGTTGATGAGAGATTGTGTATGATTTTAGAGAAGAAGTGTCGGCAACTGAAGAATTTGGTAGGCCTGTTTGAGATACTAGACTTGATCATAAGGGACATCGATTGTTATGTTCTCTGTGTTTAAGGGCAGATTGTCTTTAGTTTTGCTTTAATTTTTTGTCTCGAGTGAACAAAATTTTACGCTTCATTTCGCTCTCCACCGAACACTAATTTAATTTGACTTCTCTTTACTTTTCATCCCATCAAACAATAATTATCTATCACTTCTCTTACTTTCCCTTTCCACAAAATATTAATAGTGTGTTTGGGGCAAGGAGAATGGTAATGAGGAGGAGAATAGGAAGGGAAATAATTATTTGTGTGAGATAAAGGTAATAATTATGGAAAAAATAAAATAATAAATATGATGTGAGTAAAAAATAATGATGTGATGTATGAAAAATTGTTGGAAAGAGAATAAAAAGTAGTTAGGAAAGAATGAAAAAAGTGATTTTTGGAAAACATGATTACGGGGAGAATGATTCCCGATGTCCCAAACACTATCATAATTCTCATTCTCCTCTTTATTCTTGGTGGTCCAATTACTCCTAACTTATTCTCACTTTTCTTTCTTTTCCATCTCTTCTCTTCCTTTTCTGCCGTAGCTAAACATGCCCTTAATAATAATAAAGTTTTAGAAATAATCATATTTATAAATTTATAATTAAAATTTTATTATTATAAATTTATAATTAAAATTTTATTATTATAAAATAATGTACATAAATTTATTATTAAAATAATAATTAAATTTAAATAATTTATACAGGTTGAATTTTTATTCACAATTTACAATAAAAATAAGTTAAAAAATATGAAAATTTTCAAAAAAAATAAAAGGTTAAAAAATATGAACGCAGAGAACATAACAACCGATGTCCCTTATGATAAAAAAACATATGCCCTTAATAATAACATAGTTTATTATTTAAGTCTAACAAATTTTTAAAAAAAAATAAAGTTTAGAAATATTTTAGATCAATCAAACTTCATTTTTGTTGTGTGAAGTTTTTGCTCATTATTATTTTTTAATTCAAGAATATTTAAGTTTGAGAGATTCAAAATATTAATCTCATGGTTATTAGGTCGTACATAATATCATTATTGAAACTCCATTTCTTTTGAATATGAATATTAATATGATCAAATGTGGTATGATATTGATTTTATATTACTTACAATTTATTTATATTAGTGGTTATATTTCATACTAGTGTTAATAGTTAAATATTTGAAAATAATTTCATTATTAAAAAACATAAGAGTAGATAAAATAAATAAATACCCTAACAATTCATCTCCTCTCCCTCTACTCCAAACAAGCTTTTTATCTCATCTCATCTCACCCAAAACAAAATTTTTGGTGCTGTCAACATCTCCTCTCATCTCCAGTCAAATATCTCATAATATAAATGTTGTATATAAAGAAATATTTAGGTGAGGAAAAGAATGACCTCAATTTTAATGTTCATTTTATTTTATTTGGCTTAAATTAAATAGAATATATATCTAATATTTAAGTTACATCTTTTTTTTTTGAAAGAATATTTAAGTTACATCTAATATACAAATTTTTATCGTTATATATATATAAAATTGAAATTACAAAACACATTATTATATGTCATACATGAGTTGCAGAAAGCTGAGTGATTTGGAGACATGAAATACTTTATATATATATATTCCTAAGAATTGAAATTACAAAACACGTTATTATATGTCATACATGAGTTGCAGAAAGTTGAGTGATTTGGAGACATGAAATACTTGTTTGGAAATTAGTGTTTTGGAAAAGAGATGTTAGAAAAGTATTTATTTTTATATTAATTGTTTATAATGTAATGATTGTAAATTTTGGATTGATTGATAAATTTAATATATTTTATTTATATTATATAGTTGGAAATTTAAAAAGAGATGTGACATTTGATAAAATTATATAAAAGATATTTTATAGTATATTATGATGTGACATTTAATAATGTTAGAGGAGTGGTTGGAGTGGAGTTGAGAAGAGGTTGATGTACTACAAACAAACGTGGAGTTAAGAAATCCCAACTTTTTCTCCTTTCTCTCCTCTCCTCAATACCAAATCCCAAACACCCCCTTATGTTTCTTTGTCATATTTAAGGAGAATTAAGATTGGAGATTTACTAACTTCTCCTTGAAAAATTATATCAAAACGAATTTTTTTGTAACTACTCAAAATAACTCCTCATTTCTAACCACCATTTTTAATAATTCATTTCTCATTCTTCAAAATAATTCATTTTTTAACCACTCATTTCTAATTATTCTTTTTTTTAATACTCAAAATAACTACTCGTTTTAAATCCACATAAAAAAAAAGTTAGTCTCTAACTCTTCTACTTAAAAACCACATCCAAATGAATTTTTAACTACGACTCTCAATTTCTAACTACTCAAAATAACTCATCAATCAAAACCTCATCCAAACATCTCTAAGTATATTATTATCCATATTTTTTTCTTTTATTTATAGAAGACTAACCGAACTCGAAAATCTAACTCAAACCCAACTTGAAAATGTGAGTTGAATTGAGTTACTTTGATGCAAAAGGTTGAACAAATTGGAAGATTAACCAATTCAAAACTTTAAATTTGTCTTAATAATTCTCTTAATCCAACCTAATCAAGATCCTCTCGCCTGTGAGACTTCGACCGGGTGGGCAGAGAAGTAAAATGGCTAGACAAATGGTTATAGGGCTTTTCACTAATTCTCTGGGCTATTGTTCAGGGGTTGGTTTTGGTGGTTATAAATGGTTCTATTTTATGGGCTTTATTTGGAAGTGTAGGTTTAGTAGTAGTTTACTTAGCTTAGGTTTCTTTGAGCCTTCAGTGAGTAGGATTGTTGTTGGATTTTTAGTATCTTTTTATCTTTCTTTTTTTTTTTAAAAAAATCTTTTCATTTTCAATATCTTTTATCTTTTCATTTTTTATGAATAATGTAGGTAAATTAGATTTAATGACTAAAATTCTTGATAAGTTATCAAATTTCTCCACACCTAATTCATACTTGTCCTCAAATATGCCTTAACTTAACATATCAATTTTGTTCTACTTAAAAAATATATTTTCTATCTTTATATAAAAAAAATATCAATAAAGTCAATCACACATTAAAATTGAATTTCAATCACAATCAAAAGAAGAAGCATTTTATAGGAATACATTTTGTATAAAAACTCGAGCATGTCATCAATTCATCAAATCAAACGCAACAATATTTAATACTCTCACGTGGTTTCACTTAATACTCTCAAAATATTTAGGGTGTCTTTACTCTCAAAATCATAACAAACTATGTTATTACCATAGACTTGCAAATGAGTTGAACCTCCACCAATATAGATGAATTAAATGCAAAAATCAAAGAGACTTCATAAAAGGTTGTAATGGGGCTTAGGTAAGGGTATGATTGAAGGAAAATTTAGGTGTTTCATAATCAAGACAAAAAGTTAACCTTGCATGATAGCAATGTCAAATAACAAACACAAAAACACTATCCAAGATAAAACTTGATCAACACTTCATTCTTGCACGGGGAACCATAGAGAAATAAAATAAATTTCTTTTTGCTAAAATTTCTAACGCAACTATTTTTTTTCTTTTTCCACTACTACCTACCATTTTTGTAAGAACAGACTCTCTCTCCTTTTTTTTCTAAGGCATTTTTTTAAAAAAATAAATTTGTTTTTCACTTTCCACTACTTTTTTTTTCTTTCAACCATTAACATCGAGAAATATTTTTTCTCTTATCTTGACAAAGGTGCAACGACTGAGGCAAACAAACTATATATTGTCCCCTATGTATAACAAACAGAGTCACATGTGTTCACAAAACAATGAAAAAGATTAAAAAAAAAAGTAAACTCCCTGAATTTGTCAACGACTTGAGTTGGATAGGTGGTCATTCTTTATTAAAAATTAATGCTCTCCATAAAAAAAAATACTAAATTGAATAATACCAAATAAAACCTAAGAAAAAAAAATAAAACAAAAATAAATTAAAGAAAGTGCAATAGAAGAAAAATCTTGGGTTGCCTCCCAAAAGCACAATCATTTAACGTCGTTTTGCTAGGCAGCTTGAACGCATATCAGGGTACATAAAGTTCTTCAATTTTTTTCCAATCTTGAATCGATGTAACTTACTAAGTCTAGCAGACTTTATTGCTTCTCAAAGGCACCAAACAGATAAATATTTTTGTTATTTTTGTAATATGAATAATTCAAATTAAATGCCAAAAAATAAAACTCAACAGATTCATAAGAACAAAGAAAAGAAAGATCAATTTTACGAAGATTTTCTAAAAATAAAATAGGGTTATACTTTTCGGCCTCATATTCTATAACCTGAATTTCCTCTTCATTCGTCGGCTCATTTTCTTCATTTATTTCACAAACCTCATTTTGATTTGACTCCAAATTGTCCAACTCATCTTCACTATCTATAAATATTACCTCGAAGCTTTCTAGCTTAATGGTATCAAAAAATTGTTGCTCTTGTATACTCTTCAATTTTCTCACTATATTGGTCAATTCAACAATTTGGTTGCCCAAAGTCTCCTTGTTATCTCTGGTTTCTAGTTGAAATTGAAAATATTTGGTTGAAATTCAAGATTGCTCAGTTGCATTTGAAGAGTATTGTTAGCTAAAGTCTTAAACATATCATCTAAAGACATACTTTAGCTAGAAGTCTAAGTTTCTATTGAAGCTTGAGATGGTCTATAGAAGTTCTCAAAGTATGGACTTTGTTCTTCTCATTGATTGCCATAGCCAAATTTTTGGTGATCCCTCCAACCATGATTGTAATCATCATAATAGGGATCGTAACTCATTTGATAATAGCTATGAAATCTTCCAATGGTGTTGCATTGTCTGAAATTTTGTTGCATTCTACCTACAACTATTTGACGAACCAAAGTAGCTAAAGCAAAAATTTCACTTTTAAAATCTTTGTATCATCTTCTCAAAGAATAACTCCATAATCTCTAGTCCAATATTGTTGAAATTTTTAGCCATATTTTTTTTCTAACTTTTTTAAATAAAAAAGAAACTAAAAATAAATAAAAAATAATGAAAAACTAAATTAAACTCTCCGGTAACGATAACAAATTTAGTCAGGTTTTCGAAATCCGCCAAAATAAATATTGATTTACTAAGTATAACTTGTAGAAATAGAGGAACTAGGTCGAATACCAAAGGAATTATAAATTAATTTAATAATGTTAAAAACAAATAAAATTGGGGGGTTTTGGTAGTCTCAATGAAATTCTAACTAAAAAAAAAAACATCAATCAAACAATGTACAAAAACTTTCAATTCAAGGGCGGTTAAGTTTAACACAATTGTAATCTTGATCAAAGGCTAACACAATTAATTTGAATTTTTGGAATTCAAGAAATTAGTCTACCTACTTAGAAAAGTCATAATAAGCAATTATTCTCATATTTTATTGACTCTCACCCAGCATCAAACTCCAACCTTACTATTAAATCAATTGGCCACGATAGCTTCAATATCATCTTAATAATAACATTAAAATTATTGAGAATAACTAAATCAAAAACAATTAACCAAGACAATTATAAATTATTTAATTTTGTTTATTTGTTTTTCTAGAGCCTAACATGCATGTTATATAATTTGGAAAAGTCGCAATCACACAAATGAGTTGACCCTTTGCTACAATTTACAATTATTTAAAACAATTATTTATCACAAAATCATGTGTATAGCATGGATCAATTGATATTAAACTAAGATGTCAATTCAATTGACTAACAATCAATCATTAAAAATAAAAACAAGAAACAAATAATCCATGAACTAAAATAAATTCGATTAAGTTCAAATCATCACAAGACTATAATTAAAATTAAAATTATCCTTGAATTGGAAATAAAACCTAACTACACATATAAATGCTATAAACAGTAAAACATAAAAAAGTCACAAAAAAGAAACTAAGAGGAATTGGAAACAAACTAAAATAAACTTGTGGCAGACACGCGCACACACACTCACTCATTTTCTCTCTCTAAGATTCAACTTATAGACTCATAAATATTGAGAAAAAAAAATGCATTATACTATACTTCAACATATTGTCTATCTTATTAATGCACATTTTTTTTAGAAGGCTTACAAGATTTTCAATTTATCTTACATACACACACATAATATTTATAATATTCTTAGTTCGGATTGGGTTGGGTTGAAGGAGCAAAAAATTAGCCAACCCAACAACCAACTCAACCCAACAAAAACTATTAAATCATAACTCAACACAACCCAAAAAAATTATAACCCAACCTAACCCTCTTATACACCCTTAACCACGGGTTGGGTTGGGTAGTCCGGATGGCTCAAGTTGTCGATTTTTTTATACACCCCTAACCACGAGGTTGTCTCTTTATAAAAGAACTCTCTTGCAAAATACCTCTTATATTGTTAGAGTTTTTTTTTTTTTTTGTATGGTTTCTTTTTAGTTTAATGAATTTATGTTTTCAAAGAAAAAAAAAATAATAATAATCTTTTATGATTTCTTTACGTATTGAAACCACCAGCTTGGCTACTTGTTTGTTTGTTTTATTTGTTTTATTGTTTGTTTTTTATGTTCTTGAGTGTTCATGTTAGTTTATGTGCATATATTGATTAGTTTTGCGGAACATATATGGACCAATTTTATGAAATATATATCCGCATTCTATAACTTTTGAATGGAAGAAAGTTCATAAGAAATAAATTCTAAGTATTTGACTATTATGAACTGAAATCATTTTATTCCAGTTACTTAAACAATTTTTTAGACCCATAAAACTGTTGTTGTCGTCTAAAAGACCCATAAGTACCATTTGAACTGAATAAAGGCTTTAGTCGCATTGTATTGTGAAGTCCCATTCAAATTTTGAGACACATAAAACTGTCCAGCACGTGGACCATAATGAGAACCAAAAAATGGTCCAGATTGTGAATTATGGGGCCTATTTTGGTGTCGATTGGGGCCCTAATTTTCTCTTCCATTTTTTTACTTGGCAAAGTCGTCATCGTCGTGGGTGATACGCTTGTTGTAGGTAATTTCGCTAGGCTTTTTTGTTCTACGTCTAATAACACCTCTGAGTTCACCTATTGTAACGCCATGCATTTCTATATACCCTATAAGGTGGTCGTTCGTGCATCCTTGCTTGTATTTACTATGTCATTTTTGTGGTAAGTTGCTTGATGAGATTCTAGGGACAAATGGTCACTTAACCCATAGAGACATTTTCGATTGTTGAGGTTAAGACATAATTTGATTAAGGAATTAGTGGATTGAGTCTAAATGTGGCAACCAGATTTTTAATACTAATATTTTGTAAATTATATTTCTATAGTAATGACCGTATAGAAATTGTAAACGTTTTAATATGAAATAGTATTTTGGTAATTTTGGTCTTTAGGGGCTAAAATGCGATTCTACCCAAGTTAGGGTCATGTTTGCGATTTCAATCATTATGAGGTCATTTTGTAGTTTCTAAACTATTCCTAATTAAACGTCTTTTTTATTATAATCTAATAGGATTCATATCCACAATCTCCTGGTCTGGATGTAACTCATAAAAGCTTATTTCATCCAAGTGTAGCTAGTTTCGAACACATGACCACTCGATCATGGAACAAACTCTTAAGTGCATGTAATCCATTCAATTAGGTGACATTTCATCATATTTACAATAAATCAGCCTTAACCCTCCCCTCATTTTTTCGTAAAACTCATTAGGTTTGGCAGACAGTTTCTTGCTCGATTTTCTATTGTTTCGAGTGTCGTTTGTTGCATTGAATGAGAAGGATTTGACTTCTTTTGGGTTTTTTTCAGGCCGCATTTCTTCACTTCTTGCATCGTCTACCTCAAGGTGATGTTTCTTGATTTTTCAAGCATTTAAGATTGATGATAACTCTCAATTACAGAATTATTTAGTCATTCTTTAGGGTGTGTTTATTGAGGAAATCATGCATTATTATCACACTTTGATGCAAAGAACAACCTTTTAACAAGGAATTAGTCATAAAATACAATGCATGTTAGATTGAGGCAAGGATTTAAATGTTAGGAAAATTTAGAGTTTTTGTGCCAAAAAGTCAATGTTTGCAGCATTCGCGATAGCATTTCCTAGAATCCTCATTCTCACTAAGTAACTTTTATCATTGCAGGGTTTGAAAATACTGGAAGCATTGGACTCATGCCTCAATCAGAAGAGTCGAATCAAAGAAAGGATGAGCCATTTGGAAGCAAGCCAATACTGCAGCATTCGGTCTAAGGAAAAGCAGTTTCCTGCAAAAGCTGAAATCTCTGCGCAGCCGATAGTGGAGGAAAAGGTGTCAGATCTAGTCGGCTAGGGAGTGGAAAAAAAGGCACATTTTCCCTAGAATCTCAGTCGTTGATCTTGAATCAAGAATTGAGTATATAAGCCATTTTTGGGATGAAATGAGGGGGCAACTTTTCTAGAATTTTTGGGGATTGGAGAGCTACTGGAATCCGAGAGAAGACAGCAGTGTTTGCAACATTTATTTCTGAATTTCTGTATTTTCGTTTTTTAGACGTTTTCTTTTACTGTTTTTGGTAGTTCTTGGCGTAGTTTTTCCTTCTTTGTAATAGATCTTTCTAAACGCTCAATTAGCTATGGAAGCTTGTTCATAGCTCACCTTAGTTTGTTATTGCAATTTTCAAGTTTCATTTTGATCTCTTGTTGCGTTTCTGCGTTTTCTACTGCTATATGTACATTTTCGATTGAGCTTTTACTGTTTCATTGTCCTTTTGTTCTGTTCTTGCTATTATTGCTGCTAGAAGTTTCTGCTACAAAATGTTATCAGCATTTGCATCTTCTGTGTTTGTTCCTTTCGACATGATCATGAGCTAAGTGCATCTAGGTGAAGGTTGAGAGGAGAGTGTGTGATACATGCATTTTAGGTAAGCGGGGGATGTTGAATTAAGTCATAGTAGGCGTTTTAATTAATAACATGTTTCGACTGATCATCCATTCATGTTTGTTTTTCACTTCATCTCGGAAGAGAGGGGGATTAGATACTTACTACTTATGACCATTAGTTTCATGTTAAGAACTCTTGCATGTTAAAGAGGGAAACTAGGAATAGTCGCCTCGCTAGTGCACATTTCATTGTTTTTAGCTTCAAATATAGATGCGGAAGCTCATATTCAGAGATGATGAATGCATCTTGGAAAAGAGCATTTGATCACATGTTGTGTGGAGTCACTTCTCACCATAAACTTACCCTTATTGCATGTTAATCACACTAAAAAAACCTTTGACTCGAGCCTATTATCTCATTTAGAATATTTCTTTGTGATTCCAGCATTCTCATTTTAGCATTCTTAGTGATCTTTTGTGGCATTCTATTTATTTCCATTTGGCTAAGTTAATAGCATTGCATGCGTTATGTTTCTATCGCCAATGTTTACAGCATTGCCGTCGCATTTTCACATTTAGCAATTTTAGTTCTTAGTAGAGTTATTATAATCACCCATCAAAATTTCCTCTACTTTTCTATACGTGACTTTTCAAGAAGCACTTATCTAGATATTAAACTAGTTCCTGTGGAGAATGACTTTATCTTATCACTTGACTGCGTATGCTGCGTATATATCTGTTAAATGTTGTAGCATTGTGTGTTGAGTGTGCTAAACAATCAGATTGTTAGTTAGTTATTTAGGCAGTTTCGACAGCGATCAATTGAGTTTTAAGGCTTGTTCTTATTTGGGTTTAGGTACATATTTTTTAGTCAATTTTCATAGTTTTCGTGTTTCTCTCATTCATTTGGCCATCGTCCTTTGCGTTGTTCATATTCTAGTTAAATGTATCGATTTTGTATTTTCCACTTTAGCATTAATATCATAGTTTCAGAAGTTACTCATGCTCAATTTAGGTATGGTTTCGATGCAACAATTTCAATAGGTTATTCGTGTTTTGGTGTAGCTTTTAGAGCCTCGAAGGTGCCATATCGTGGCTGTCTGAAAATTAAATAATTGTTGATCAAGATTTAGCATTGCATGTCTATCCTTATTTTTCAAGACGGAGGCAGGATCCATGTGCCGCTGCCCTTCGGCGACTTTTTTAACCTAGGTTCGCTTTGCTTCATTTCCCATGTTGAGTGTATTTTTGGCAGTCTTAGGTAATTGTTTTACTTGTTGTAGTCTTAATTGCATTGTTTTGAATGATGATTTGTTTGAGGCTAGCTAGGCTCATTTCTCGAGGAGTTCTATAACTACAAGAGGTAAGGGTTTTCCTCTCGGAGTTGTGTGATCCCCATACTTTAACAACTAGAGTTGTCTGGTAACTGGATATGTATGCTTGTGTTGAATGAGAATATGTATTGATTGTTGAATATGAATTATATGTTAAAGGAACTGGAGCATGTTAGGGTTAGTTAAGATGTTGTGATCCTTATGAAAAGTAATTTTTTATTTTGATTGTATATTCGATATGCTTGCATATGTATGGCTTGACTATTTGATGACATGATAAACATGTTATTAAGTGTTAAGTAACTAGAGCATGGCAGACTTAGTTGGAATAACATGGACTATGTTATGCTGCCCTTGACATACTGATGAAGCCTATTTTGTTGTGTATCTTATTGTGATGCGCGGTTGTTAGCTTGTGGATTATTTTTGTGGCCCTTGCATACAGTGTTGGGCCTGGATTATCTATTATGCGAGCGTGTCGGTTGGACACGTATTGGTGTAGTATCATGCTAGGATGCTTGATTGTAATATCTATATATGTAATGCATGTGACGACAGGTTGATCATGTAGAGGAGATTGTGTTATACTTTTAGTATCATATTTTAGTTATTGTCATTATCTAGAGGTTGGGTCGGCTAGAATCACCTCTATGATCATCAAGATTCGAGCACACGATAAATCAACACCATGATCAGGATGAAAGCCTCTCTCTCACATGTGCTTATCAGGTGTGCAGTACACGTGGACATGGGTCATGCCATGGTAAGGGCCATTGTTAGTGAGCACCAAATGGTATATTTATCTTGTTTAGGCCTGCTTAGATCTGGACCGTTGGTCAGAGAGTAGGTATTTTTCTGACATAGTGAGCAGTTGTGTGCAGCATGTGTAAAGACATGTCAAACTTAGGACGATAACTCCCTTCAACCCCATAGTGTTTGCATACTTTCCTTGGGTATTTGTGACACGATTTAGCCCTTGAGATTGATGATGTAGCTCTTGAGATTGAGCTACGAGTTTGAGACTCAATTGATGTGATTGCTTTAGGATTGAGCTTTAGTGGACTAGGTCTCTAGTGATGGGTGGATTATGGGACCCTTAAAGAGTTGCATTGTGATTATGTGTTAGGAGTTGAGCTCCCTATTGTGATGATCTGGCTAGTATCTTACAGTTGGTTGATAACTTGATGTTGGTTGTTATCTTGTTGATGTATGCGAAACTACATGTTAAGTTGGCCATTTTGTTCTCTTGTAATGTCGTATGTTGTACTCCTTTAGAGGAGTTCTTACTAAGTATTTCTAATACTCACCCCCTTTTCTGAAGCTATTTTTCAAGCGTTGGGTTATACTAGAATGGACGAGCTGAGAAGGCTGATGGATACCATGGACTTGGCTCAGTATCTGAGTCACCTTTATTCCTTATTGAATTCATATTTATACTTTGTTTTCTTACTTATTGATAAATATATTTAGATGGAATCTTGGTTGCGTTTAATTGTTTTATCTTGTTTTGACTTACAACTAAACATGTTTTCAACTATTTGCTCAGAGTTTTACAAATAAAGATGCATGACGATGTTCTTATTTTACATTGTTGAAAAACTTTATGAGTTTTTATGATCATGCATGAGTAGAGACCTATGTTTCGAATGGTTTAGATTCGGGTCTTGACACATAAGGTTATGAAGGTGCTTTCGGTTCAAATGGAAGTTCTGAACGAAATGAATTTAGTAGCGAGACCGTTCAATATATGAACCAGCGTCTTCTTCATCGATTGAGACTGAGACAGTGGCAAGCTTGTCGATGATATCCACAAATCTCTTGCGGTAGAAGCTAAGGTTACCTGACAGAATGCGGAAGAAGATAAAGTCGCATTAATCAAGGTGATAATCACTTGATCCCGGTAAGTCCACTGGAACTATTTTGGATTTATTTTCCTTTCGATAGTCGTGGAAGACAATTATGCAAGAGGATTTTGGAGAGATTGATTTGGTTGAGTATTGGTGCCATCAACGTGATCAAATAAGCCAAGTGCTATGAGTATCACAAAGACTTGAACTTTCAAATGGGTGTTTGTTGTTCTTACCATTAGTAAAAAAATTGAAAATAAAAAAAAAAGACGTGAGTCTCTAGCTCTGACACCAAGCCAAGAATAGAGATTTGAACTATATTTTTCTTAACAAATATTGTTACAAGATTTATGCACAAATTTAAAACAACTATAACAATATTCCTAATAATAAATAATATAAAGATGTGTAATATTTATTAAAATTTAAATAGATTGAATTAAAATTTTGAAACTAGTGAACTAAATTGAAGTGAAGTCCAAATCTGATTAAATTAATAAATACATTTTACATAATACGAAATATTATATACAATTATAAAATGAGAAATTGTGCTCCAATTTCACAAAATAATTACAGATAAATTTGAAAACATTTACATCCATAGTCATGTTTAATACTCATTATACAGTATAATTTAAGGTATTAATAAAGTATTATGTATTATTAATACAATATTATATGTTATTAGTACAATATTGTATATTAATATAGTATTATGTATTAATAATACCGTATAATAATGAGTGTATGTTTGACTACCATTGTTATTTTTTATTTATTTATTTTTTGTCTAGAATTGTAAATACTTTTCCAATTTAGCTTATTCTTACAAAAAAAAAACCTCCTATGTGAAAGACCATGAATTTCTTTTAGAGAAATATCTTACTGCATTAAACTTCATTTGAATCAAACCAAGGAACAATTTTGAAGGTGTCATACACGATAACGTTTATAATATCATAGAAGCATAATATTAGTGGATGTGTTGTAGCAAAAGATAACATCACATAGTTGATAAGAATAATAGCTAAGCGACATCAATATACACCGATCAAAATGCCATGAATTTGAATTCCAAAAAAGATAACATCACGTTTGGAGAATACTGGTTATTTTCTCATGGAAAGATATCAAAATGATATGATGTATTTTTGGAAGGAAGAACAATTATAAAGATTTGGAATTCTTTCAAAAATAGATAAATGATTTGGAGAAGATTTGATAGTTTTTCAGATTTAATTTCTTAATTTGGCAATGTTCTCAAAATGAAAATAAGGCCTATTATTTTTGTTTATTTTATGAATCACAATGACCTCCATTTTAAAAAAAAATAAAGAAGATGTGTTTTAATAACACTTTATATAACGTAATCAAGATATTACATCTTCCAAATTTCCCTCCTCAAATATTTTTTAATTAAAAAGGCCTCATTTTATTTTTTATTATTAAAAATTATGGAGATCAATGTAGAATTTGAGAATAAAAAGTACTCCACATTATTTGTTACCTTATAGAGATAACTAAGTCTTGTCTCTCTTGTTTATGGACAGTGGACTATGTTTCGGGTATAGGCACATTATTCATTAAATAATGAAAAATCCCTTTTAGAGATTTCTATTATCATTTTATGATTTTAAGATTTTTATTATCTTATGTGATTTTAAGATTTCTATTAGGGGTGGTTTCGATTCGGTTTTTGTCGGTTTTGTACCAAACCGACAACCGAACTGATATCTTCGGTTTTTAAAAAATTGATCCGATCTAATATCCAATAAAATAGAACCATTGGTTTGGCTTTCAATTTGTTTGGTTCGGTTTTAGATCCAATCCCATGTCCAATTTTTTTTAATATATCAAAAATATTTTTCATAAAAAATCTAATAAACAACAATATTTTTAAAGGTTAGAAGTATTTTTGAACTTACTTAAAATTATTTAAGGATGTTTTTTATTTCAAATAAGAGGGAATTAAGAAAATTTTCAACACTTCAGAAAATCTTCAAAATAATGGAAGGAAATGACTTTATATAATTTATTGACAAAATATATATTTATTTGTAATCTCAAAAATATATACATGTATACTTCGATTTGGATCGATTTTTATTGTTTTTTAAAAACAAAAACTGGAACTGATCCAATATTTTCAGTTTTTTCAAATTACAAATCGATAAGTCCGATTTTGTACTAAAAAATCGATCCGATCCATTGGATTAGATTGGTTCGGTTCTGTTTTTTTGGTTTTCGCACCCCTAATTTCTATCATCATTTATGATATAGGTTCTATTAAATGTTGTTCTCCAGATAAGGTGTTGGGAACTGGACTTCGGTTCTCTGACTACTCTGATCAAATGCTGGAGTGAAACAGAATCACTCAAGATAAAGAGACCTTTTAAATAAGGTAAATCCTCAAATATCTCTAAAAACTAAAAAAGAAAATGAAACCATATCCATGCCAAGGAAAACAAAAGAATCTATGCAACCTTTAGTTTACCCTAACATGAAACTGGATTTTTTTTTTGTATAAGTTGTGAGAGAGACCACAAACCCTACAAATAGGATATACTAACCAAATATCGGTTCTTGAGATCGAACCCCTAACTATGATGATGAACTAGATTACTACCAAATAATGAAATTGGACATTTTTTTAGTTTAAAAAATTAGGAATTTGTGAATTCAAACTTAAATTTCTTCATGTGCCTCAAATAATAATCTAGTCCCCAACATTAAATTGAACCTTAGGACATAAGAAACAAATTCATAAAATGAAAAAATAATAATAAAGGAGAGAACAACTCTTCGTCTTCTTTGTCTCAAAAAACAAAAACTCTTTATCTTCTTTGCTAATATGAACAGTTGTTCAACAAAATACCGATGTATATTTAATAACTTGAAGGTTGAAGATAATGGATTTGAAACATTCCACACTTATTTGTTGTATAACTAAAAGAAACTCTTCGTCTTCTTTCTGTTTCAAGATTAATTTGTTCCTCTCATTGAAAAGAAGAAAAAACGACTTTTTGTGTTAAATATAACTAATTAAAATTTCCATTCCAACATTAAACATCAATTACAATCTGTACCACAATATTAAAAATGAAAAATGAAAAATAAAAAATAAAAACTGAGATGAAGAGTTTGTGGCCGGAATTTTAAACAAAGGCAGAAATCCGTTTTAAGGAATGCCAGCTATTAACAGACGGCTGCACGTTTTGTAAACCCCGCTAAATTCCCGTCCCCTCGTTTTTTTTTCTTCCCTTTTTTAATTACTTTTTTTCGGAATTTCAATAAATTTTAACCGATAACGTCTTTTTTAAGTACAGCCATGGATTTACTTCCCCATATGAATTTCACTAACAATTTGGGTATTATAGTAAATTCACACCCCGATCTAATGGATCCGCGCGTTTTTTAATTTTGGTTGGAAAAATAGCGTCCTACGTGGCACTACCCTCTTCTTCTTCCTTTACACAGCTGTGATTTCCAATTACCCTTTTGGCGGATTTCAAATTCTTCATGTTTTCTGTCTGTACTGTTTTTCAATTGGGTTTTTTTTAATCCCTTTTTTTGGAGTACACTTTTGTCTCCAAATTCCTCTGTTTTTCTTGCATTGTCTTTTCTGTGTGTATTGTTCATCATGATCTTCCCATTTGGTTGATTTCTCGTTCCCCCTTTTGATGGTTTCGTCAAAGATTCTTTAATGGCGGATTTGGGATTGCTCCATTTTCAACCCTCACCTGGATTTGTTCTTTCTTGGCGCCTGGGTTATTTCCCTTCTTTCGTTTTATTTGGATTTCTTGATTGTCGCGTTTCAATTTAGAAAATTCTTCTTTACCCTTGTTCTTGGGGGTTTCGATCATTGTTTACTGTTGAATTTGCTTTGGAATCAAAATGTTCGACATGTTTTGGAAGCCTAAGTACTATACAAAATGGTATTTCGCAACTTTTCTGATTTTAGTTTTTTTTTTAATTAAGATTTTATTTGGGGCTGCTTTTTACTGATTTTTTCTTTTGTTCTATTGTAGCAAATCTTGTGTAAAGTTGCTGAAGTCGCGGCTGGATTCAATCCGTAAGAAGAAGAATTCGGTTCTCAAGTATTTGAAGGGCGACATTGTTGAGCTTCTCAAGAGTCGTCTCGATTACAATGCTTATAACAGGGTTTGTTCTTCTTTGTGGCCGATTCTTTATTTGGATTTTAGATTCTTAATCTCTGTTTGGGTTTTTTTTTGTGAACTGTAGTTTCGTAATTACCCCCATATTTAGATTCCACTTTCCTTTATGGGGTTTCACTTTTTGTGGATAAAATTAGATACCCCTGAACAGAGTTTTTTTTTAATAACTAGGAATCAGAGTTTCGGTCCACTATACTCAAGAGCATCTGCACCCATCCCAACACCCAAACAATGGATTTTACAATTAAGGGTGTGTTTGGGGGAAGGGGAATGGTAATGATTATGATGGAATGAGAATTAGGGAGAGAATAAGAAAGTGAATGATAATGGAGAGAATGATTATTTGTGTTTGACGCGAAGGGAATGATTATGGAGAGAATGATTATTTATGTTTGAGATGAAGGGAATGATTATTAAAAAAATAAAATAATGAGTATGATAAGAGTGAAAAATAGTGATGTTATGTATAAAAAGTTAATGGGAAAGAAGAAAAAATAGTTAGGAGAAAAATGGGAAATGAGTTTTGGAAAACAAGATTATGGGAAGAATGATTTTCGGTGGCCCAAACATGGAGAATCATTCTCATTCTTGTTCTCCTCCTTATTCTTGGTGCCCCAAACACACCTCATGGTTTCAGACCTCCAAAGAATGATATCTTGGGGATGTCTATAAACAGAGCTTTTGTTCCTCTTTTACAGATATTCTTCTTTTATGTTGAGTAAATGTCAAATCAATCAGGATGTCTTTCTTCTTCTGTTCTTGTTCTTATTTTTTTTTTCTTTGGATGATTATAGGAGAAATCTTGGTTTATCTTGTCTGGTTTTTGTGGCTAATCTATGTGCTTTGTGGTAATGGTGAAATAGGCTGAAGGGTTTCTTGTTGAGCGAAATCTCTTGAGATGTTATGAGCTGATTGATGAGTTTTGTGTGACAATCCTCACTCAAATTTCTACCTTGAACAAGCAGAGGTATATATATTAATTATCATGATTTATAAAAATGTCTCTTTGCCAGGCTTGAGTTTGTTGAGATGGATTTCAATATGCTTCCCATGTTTTTGTTTCTCTTCTAGTGAATGCCCCGATGAATGCAAAGAAGCAGTTGGGTCATTGATTTACGCCGCAGCAAGATTCTCCGACTTGCCTGAATTGCGGGACCTTCGAGGTCTCTTTACTGGGAAATATGGAAGTTCCTTTGAATCATTTATCAACAATGAGGTTGTTCTTGGTAGCTTTTAAGAAAAAAAACACTCAATTGTATTGAGTTTCTTTTTTTTATCATCCTAAAATGTGGTTTGGTTCTTGTTGCTTTTCGTTTTAGCTTATCGAAAAGTCGAAGGTGGTGACTCTAACTAAAGAGATGAAGCTTCAGCTACTCCAGGAGATTGCACAGGGATCAGCCATGGATTGGAATTCCAAGGCTCTGGAACAGCAACTTTATACTCCTCCCCCAAGTGAAGTAAGCTGGTTTGCACTTCTTTGATTCTTATCCGCTTTCGGTCGAGATAATTGAACGCTATTGCTAGCGAGTTTCAGGGGATGGGACTGTTTGAATTTGAATTGAGTTGATGAAAATAATGTATTCACTATTTTGTGTGTGTTGATGATCTCTTTTTATTCTATTGACGATTCTATTTGCTGCAATGGTCATTCTTTTCACAGCCTGATGGTGACCGGAAGAGTACAGAGAATAGAAACAAAACCAAGGTTACTTTTGTTCCAGTGCATGAAAGCAAGACGAGAGCGCTTGGAAAGAAAGACAACAGTGACGACGATTCCCTGTTCAATGGTACAAGTGAAGGAAACACGACCGAAGCCTCGACGGGAGACAGTAGTACTGATCAAGATGTTCGGAAAGGCATTTCGGAGGATGAAGTAGAAGATGAGAAGCCTTTCTACCTTAGAGATATTCGACCTCCCTACCTCAAAGCCAAATCTACCAACAGGGAAACAATGGACGAAGCTCAAAAAGCTATCATTCACATTGAAAACGATGAAATTCGACCTCCCTACCTCAGAACAAAACCTACCAACAGGGAAACAATGGATGATGCTCGAAAAGCTACCATTCACGTTGAAAATGATGAAATTCGACCTCCCTACCTCAAAACAAAGCCTACCAACAGGGAAACAAGGGAGGATGCTCGAAAAGCTACCATTCACATCGAAAACGATGAAATTCGACCTCCCTACCTCAAAGCAACATCAGCCTCAGAAGAGAAGCCAAAACCAAGATCTGTAAGGCGAAGAAATGTGAAAGCACAGCCTGCAAGTGCAAACGATGGTGCAGAAAAGATTAGTTCGAGTGGAAACAAAGGTAAAGAAACCATGATAGGAGAAGAGAAAGGACCTGGGGATGATGAAGAGAAGATGTTAGATGGGCTTTTGATGCATTACAGTAAGAAAGAAACATGTCAAGAATCAAACAAAGCAAAAGGTAACCTCAAATCCCAAAGACAACAAGAGAAAAACAATGCCGAACCTCAAAAGCCCAAAAACACAAAAACTGAGGATGATTTTGCCCCAGCCAGACACTCATCTGAGCCAACTAATCCAGTGAAAAATCACACTAGAAGCAATTCCTTTGTTCATCCTAAGCTCCCCGACTACGACCAACTCACGGCTCGGTTCACTGCCCTCAAAGGAGAGCTCCCCGACTATGGCCAACTCACAGCTCAGTTCGCAGGCATCAAAGGAGAGAAGTAAATAGAACTTGTCGAGTGGTATCAGATGTTCGAGAGATTACTGAACAATTGTTAAGGAAAAAGGTTCTTTACTTGTGAAACTATACCAATTTCACACTTGCAATTTTATCTAGAAAGAAAGTTTAATCATCTCTTACAGCTTATTCTCTCTAAAAGTTGGTTGTATCTTTTAAAAAAAAATGCAGAGAAACTGCTCTAAAAAAGTGGCATATAATTTATACATTTGACTGTGATATCTTTCAGCAACATTTTTGCTCATTTTTTCATCTTTAATTTTGATTAAAAAAACAGAAATTATAAAGTTTATGATTGGTCGGAAAATCCACGACTGGAAGGAAAGTCTTGGGAATCGTTAAATCAAAGGATTTAATAGTTGGTTCTCTAAAAAAAAAAAAAGATTTAATGATTGGTCCCTTATTCGTTGGCCACTCTTTTTAAACATACAGACATTTTTCAAAATGACCAAAATCCTAATCCTTCCCAGAGTATATATCTTCGTCGTACGGAAGGGGATTTTGAATTATTATAAATGCTTTTTTTTTTAATCTTGAATTATTATAAATAGGGCAGACCTATGGCCCCCCTCCAAAATTTTCGAGTTTAATATTGTAGTATACTTTGGATCTTTTTTTTAATTATATAAAATACTATATATATACTATACGATATTAAAATTTATATTACTTGTTCACGCAGCGGACTTTGGCCTCCAAAATTTTCAACAACCGTAGTTCGAAACAGCTGATGGTCACATTTTTGTATTTTCCTTTTTTGCTAATATTTCCTTTCTTTTTTGGGCAAAACTTAGATGCAGGAAAGTCTGTAGGGCTAAATAGAGACTCTCCGCGTGGAAGCTTTTCAACCACAATTTCCCTTTTATTATTTTTTTTTAAATGGCTAACGCTAATCAACCCTTTCCTTTTTTTGTCTTCCACATTTCTCTCTCCTCCGCATTCTCTTTTTCTTTTCTTTTATTTCTTTTTTCTCTTTTCTTCATTTTCGTTTCTTTTTCTTCTCTATCTTATTTTCATATATTTTCATTTCATTTTTATTTTATATATTTAAACAATTTTCTATTTGTTTTTTTTTTGTTCATATG
>JBBMKA010000002.1:5436250-5452438 GCA_037833695.1 Sechiopsis laciniata | reverse complement strand
TGAAAACCGAACCGAACCGATATTTTTCGGTTTTTTCAAAATCCAAACCAATGTGTCCAATTTTGTGCTAAAAAACCAAACCAATCCATTGAATTGGTTAAGTTCGGTTCGGTTTTTCGGTTTTTCGATTTTTCGATTTTTCGTTGCACCCTACATTTTGTCTTCCCCCACTAAATTTCCGTCTCTTCGCGTTTTTTTACCTTTCTTATTTTCTTGTTTTTTTTCGGATTTTCCATAAATATTATCCGATACGTATTATTTTTTACAACATTATTGGATTTTCTTCTCTGAATAAATGGCGTCCTTAATAATAATTATTATTATTTTTATAGTGGTGTAGATAATTTGAGTTAAGTTATAAAATTTTGTTAGACCAACCTAAAATTTTATAAAACTTTGTATCGCAAATCTGCGAAGTCATTCAACTTATGCATTAGAGGAATTCAATCTAATTCAACTCTACTTTAATTGAATGGATCGGTTACGCGATTGGTTTTTTTTTTTTATTAATCAATTTCAATTCCACAATCACATATTCGAGTCCGAAAATCGATATTTGACTTATTTGTAAGTAATAGTATTTTCTATGTAGGGTTTGTTAGTCTTCCTTCCCCCAATATATGTACTAAAAAAAACTCTACTTTATATTTTCAAGTTGAATTGGATTTTTGAGTTATGTTAATCTCGTCTTTCCTCTATAAAAACAACTTTATTCATATCTCGTAAATATAAAAACAATGAATAAAATATGGATGATAGTATAGTTGAACCTAGATAATATTTCTTATGAGTGCATGTTATTTACTAACATGTTAAAAACCTATCATATTATCGAAAGAATTGGAGGCGTGTTGGTTTCATTATTTGGTGGTAATTGAGTTCAACGCCATAGTAACATGTTTGATCCTAAAAAAAATTGGTATTTGGATATAATTTATTTGAGAACAGTAATATTATTTTTATATACATATATTATTCCTTAGTTTGAGTTGAATTAAATTGAATAACCCTAAAATCAATTCATTTTTTTTTTGTACCTCCTACTCAAAAATTCCAAATGGAATATGGTCCCAAATCAATTGAAAAAAAGGAAACTAAACTAAAACAAAATAAAATAATTAAGGTAGTAATTTCTTCCCCCACTTTAATGGATCCGCGCGTTTATAATTTTTAGTGGGGAAAAAGGCATCCGACGTGGCACTTCCCTTTTTCTTCTTCATATTCTCCTTCCTTTTCCACACAGCTCCAGCTTGATTCTTCTTTTCTTCTTTTTTTTCTTCAATTATTGTTTTCTTTTTCCCTCAATCCGTACTGTTTTTCAATTGGGTTTTGATTTCTCAACCCATTTTGTACTACATTTGTGTCGTGAATCTCTTACATTGTCGTTTCATAATGATCTTCCAATTTGTTGATACCTCGAAGATCCTTTAATGGCGGATGTGGGTTTACTCCATTTTCAACCCTCGTACTCGTTTTTTCTTGCCGTATGGTTTATTTCACTTTTTGGGTTTCTTGCCCTTCTGGGTTTCTCGATTTTTGATTCCATGTTGAATTTTGATTCCCCATTTGCCTGATTCTTCGGTTTTCTTCCTTATTTTAACCCATTAATTCTGTTCTCTGACGGATTTACTTTGAGATCAAAATGTTCGACAAGTTGTTCAAATCGAAGTACTACACAAAATGGTGTTTCCCCCAACTTTTGTTTTAAAACTTTTTACATTGGGATTAATTTTGATTTTTTGTTTTTAGTGATTTTTTGTTTTGTTTTTAATGTAGCAAATCTTGCGTAAAGCTGCTGAAGGTGCGGCTGGATGCAATCCGGAAGAGGAAGAATGTGATTGTTAAGAATTCGAAGAGTGATATTGTTGAACTTCTTAAGAGTTGTCGTGATTATAATGCTTATAACAGGGTTAGTTCTTCTTTGTTTGTTAATCTCTGTTTGGTTTTGAATCTTTGAACTGTAGTTTTCGATTTCCCACATGTTTAGATTCTGCTTTTGTTTTGAAATCGGAACAACAATAAAGATAAAACCGTAAAGAAAACATGAGCCAAACGATCACTAATACCGTCTTAGCTACATCCACGCTCAGATGAAAGAACACTTTTATTAATCTTGGAAATTCATAATACAGAATGTCGAACAAGTAGGGCCAGAGTTTTTAAGAGAGTTTATATAATTTTTTTAGTTACAACAATTGGAGATAAAGAATTCGAACAGATAACCTCTTGGTCATTGGGTGTAAACTAATGGTGCTGAACTGCTATTCATGTTGGTTGTGTTTATACATCGCATCGTAAAACAGTATTATAAAATATGGTACAAATACATAAAAGGCTAAATACGAAAACATAAACTATTACATATAGGTAATTGTGGGGCATCATAATTGAAATTTGAAGGTATCCCATTCTGTGGTTTTGCCTTTTGTGCTTAAAAAGTTAAAATTAGATACCACTGAACAGAGCTTTTGGCTCTTTTTACACATATTGCTATGAAAAATGTAAACAACAATCAACAATTTAAGAGTGTGAGACAAATTTACACAAATTTATATAGTTCACGAACTTTGTGTTAATTATGTCTACAGGTAAAGGATAGAGCCCGTTTTATTTAAGACATAAAAAGAATACAAATGTTCAGTAAATGAGTTAAAAGTTTATCTCTCCGTAAAATCATAATGCTAATGCGTAGCCCAAAATACTTAAAAGTTCAATACAAAAATATAAAACTCAATTACATAGTTAAGACATTTCAAGAGTTGACACTGCCTACAACAGGGTTAGTTCTTCTTCTCTGTTTCTTAATCTCTGTTTGGTTTTGATTCTTTGACCTGTAGGTTTTATTTACCCACATGTTAAGATTCTGCTTTTTTGTTATCAATCCCTTTCTGTGGTTTCCCTTTTTGTGCTTAAATTAGATACAACTGAACAGAGCTTTTGGCTCCTGTTACACATATTGTTATGAAGAGAGTAAACCAACAATCAATAATTATAGAACATGTGACAAAGAAACACAAATTTACGTATTTTATTTTGAAGATAAGAACTTAAAGAAGAATATAAATGTTTGGCAAACTAGACAAGAGTTTTAAGACAATTTATATAGTGTATCTCTTGTCAAGTCATAATACTAGCATGTGGTCCAAAATACATAATACGAAAATATAAAACTCAATTACATATTTCAATTAGGCACCGCATTAGTCCTCAAAGGGTGATGCAGTGGTCGGAGACTTGGTCTTTGAAGGTGTGCTCCTCTCAAGGTCCTAAGTTCGATACTCTCCTGTGACATTAATTTGTAGACACCTCTTGTATCTCCATTCCTTCGATGTCTTCCGATGCTTAGCCTAGGGACGGGCGTGGTGCATTATAATTCAAACATATGCTTCTTTTTTACCTTAAGTTAATGTCAAATCAATCAGAAACCCATCATTTTAATGTCTTTCTTCTTCTGTGTTTGTTCTTAAAGTCTCTGTTGGGATGGCTGTTAGTGAGAATTTGGTTTATCTTCTCTGGTTTTGGTGTCTAATCTTTGTGCTTGTTCTTATGGTGAAATAGGCTGAATGGTTTCTTTTAGAGCGAAATTTCTTGAGATGTTATGAGCTGATTGAAGAGTTTTGTGGGACAATCAACAATCAACTTTCTGACTTGAACAAGCAGAGGTAGATATCATGGTTTATGGAACATGTCTTTTTCTCAGGCTTGAGTTTGTTGAGATGAATTTAAATATGCTTCCCATGTTTATGTTTCTCTTCTAGTGAATGCCCCGAGGAATGCAAAGAAGCAGTTGCATCGTTGATTTACGCCGCAGCAAGATTCGCCGACTTGCCTGAATTACGAGAGCTTCGAAATCTCTTTACTAGGAGATATGGAAGTTCCTTTGAACCATTTATCAACAATGAGGTTGTTCTTGGTAGCCTTTAAGAATAACTATCATCTTGTTTGAGGGGGGTTTCTTCTTTTTTTTTTTATCATCCTTAAAGGCGGTTTTGTTCTTGTTGCTTTTCGTTTTAGCTTATCGAGAAGTCGAGGAAGATGGCTCTAAGTAAAGAGATGAAGCTTCAGCTACTCCAGGAGATTGCACATGAAGCAGCAATTGATTGGAACTCCAAGGCTCTGGAGCAGCAACTGTATACTCCTCCCCAAATTGAAGTAAGTTGGCTTGCAGTTCTCTGGTTTTTATCGGCTTTTGATCGAGATGAACAAATGCCAAAGTAGTTCGAGTGGATTTTAGACGATAGAACTGTTTCAATTTGAATGTAGTTGATGAAAATGATGCAGTTATTTGTGTGTTTGATGATTTCTCTTCATTAATGGATCTATCTGTTGCATTTGTCATTCTTTTCACAGCCTGTTGGTGATCAGATAAGTAAAGAGAAAAGAAACAAAACCAAGGTTGCTTCTGTTGCAGTGCACAAAAGAAAGTCGAGCTCACAGCTAGGAGAAAAGGACATTAGCGACGATGAGTCCATCTTCGATAGTCGAAGTGATGGAAACACCTCCGAGACCTCGACAGGAGATAGTAGTAACGATCAAGATGTGCGGAAAGGAGTTTCGGATGATGAAGTAGAGGATCAGAAACCCTTCTACCTTGGAGCTATTCGACCTCCATACCTCAAAACGAAACCTACCAACCGGGAAGCTCGAAAAGTTACAGATCAAGTCAAAAACAATGAAAGTAATAAGCCGCAGCAACTGAAGTCAACCTTGGAAGAAAAGCCGAAACCAAAATCTGTAAGGCGAAGATATGTGAAACCACAGTCTGCAAGGGACATCAACGTCGATGATGTTGGCAATACTGCGAACGATGGTGCGGAAGAGGTTAGCTCGAGTCGAAACAAAGGTAAAGAAACCATGAAAGAAGAAGAGATAGATGGGCTTTTGTGGCATTACAGTAAGAAAAAAACAAGTCAAGAATCAAACAAAGCAAAAGGCAACTACAAATCCCAAACTCAACAAGAAAAACACAATGTTGAACCTCAAAAGCACAAAAACACAAAAACTGAGGATGTTTTTCCCAAAACCAGATCAGTGTCACTTCCCATAGACTCAACTGAGCCAACTGAGCCAGTGAAAAAACACACTAAAACCAATTCCTTTGTCCATCCTAAGCTCCCGGATTACGACCAACTCGCAGCTCGGGTCGCAGCCCTCAAAGAAGAGAAGTAAAAGGTTATCAGATGCTCGAGAAATTATCGAATGTGATCGACACACAACATTGCCAAGGAAAAGAGGCTCCTCCTAAAGAAAGATTCTTTACTTAAAAACTAGACCAATTGCACACTTGCAATTCTATCTGGTAGGAAAATCTAGACCTCTCTTAAACTTTAATGGCTGGTTATAAATACTTTATATCATATATTATAGTGTGTAGCTTTACAAATTACTGTAAAATTGCTCCAAAAAAGTGGTATATAGTTTATATGTTTATTGTTGAAATTAAGTTAATTATGTTGGGTTAGGAATATTCAATATCTGGGTTTCTCAAAATGATCTTATGTATACACTATTTTAAAATCTTTATTTTATTTTCTTTACATTTTTTTAAATACATATCGGGAGAGGGGGACAAATATCGATTCTCGAGGATGTTGGTATTGAACTAGTTTACAACCAAACAATAAAATCATTGCACTGTCAATTTATTTTCTTGACATTTTCTATTTAGGTAAATTTGTGTATTATTTGTATCTTGTTAATTCACTTTACTCATATTTTCAACTTTAATTTGATGACCAAAAAACAGAAATTATGAAGTTTTTGAATTGTCGGATAATCCACGACAGGAAGAGAAGACAACATTGGGAGTCGTTAATTCAAAGGATTTCATGAGTGGTCCCATACTGTTATTTGTTGGCCACTTTTTCTTAAACAAACATACAAATTTTCTGTTTTTTTTTTAAAAAAACAGACAAAATTTCCAGTGTAGTAATTATTGTCCGGATATTTTTGTTTTTTATTTCACAATAATTGGAGATGTGAATTCTTCAAATTCATAGATCTCTTGATTCTTTTTTATTAAAAAATCTCTTAAATATTTGATGTTATTTTTATTGGCATATTTGTTCCTATAAAAGGGGAATTTTAATTATTAAAAAAAAAAATTAGTTCAACAATTTTTTTTTAATATAATAAAAATGGAATGATCTAACAATAAACTTTGTAGTTATTTAATATATCAAGTTTACCTACTATATTTCAAAATACTTTATTCTTTGAATTTATTTCTATTTTTGTCCATTAATTTGTATTTTTTAAAATTTAATAAATATTTTAAGGTGAGAAAATTTATACACATATTGGTCACTAAACTAAATTTTAAATCATGTACTCTTGTGTTGGTCGTTAATTTTTTATTATCAAGTATATTATTTATCTTATAATTTATGATAATATATTTCCTTATATAAAATTGAGCCGCTAAACTAACATATTTAAAAATTAAAATATGTATTTTATTTATTGAAAAATACAAATTCATGATTTCAAATAATACGTAAATTTAAAATTAAAATGACTAACAATCATTTTTTTTACCAAATAACCAATCGCGTCATCGATCCATTCAGTAATGACTAATCATCTATTAATCATGTTATAAATAAAAGCAAATTAATAATTTGGTATCTGTGCCTCTAGTCATTTGTCACATATTAATGTCGTGAAATTATTATTATTATTATTATTTTAAATTCAATAACATTTGAAAGTTGGATCAACTAATTATTATGCGATATATGATGTTATTGAAGGCTTACTTCTTTTGGCGTAGTTATTATTTTTGTTGACAATACTTTATGATAATTTTTAATACTTATATTATTAAGATATGCAACTTTTTATTTTTAGATTATTAAGATATGTCTACTTATTTCAATAAAGTTTTAAATTTCTACACTTTATAAATGAACAAAAAAAAAACACTTTATAGTAATTTTGGTTTGAAAATGAAAAGAGATAGGAAAGAACAAAAATTCGACCAGCCATTTTAAAAGACATTATTCTTGTAAATATTAATTACAAAATGAATATAAAGACATTGCGTAAGTTGCCAAAACCAATTACATATTCACTATCACTTTCAAAAAAATAAAAAATTACATATTCACAATTACATTTAAAGCAATTTTTTGAAGGAACATTTAAAGTATTTCTTTTTCATAACTATCTTACTTTATTCTTATCTCCCACCATTTTGTTAGTATTGGGGAGATAGATTTGAAACTCTACTTTATTAAATATAATATGTTATTTATTAAGCTATCCTCACTTTAGTTTATTTTCACACATTTATTTTATTTATTTAAAATTAAAAACAATTAAAACGAATTTAGTTAAACGATAATAAATATATATTTTGTTAACAAGAATAATAGCTTAGTGACATTAGTGTTATACTCAATAACCAAAAGATTATGTATTTAAATTATTTCATCCACAATTGTTGTAGAACTAACAAAATAAATAAATATACATTCTCGACATGTTTTAATAAATAAAATTTGAGAAACTTGAATCATAAATTTTTAAACTGTGTTTGAACCACTAATAAACGATAACTAGAGCAAATAGGTGTTGACTTAGTTGCGTAGTGGATTCGAATCCCAATCTTAATCTGTTGCAGTATTCAAAGCCTGGACTATGAGTGACTTTCTTCCTGACCGCTAATGTGCCAATGTGATTTTCATGTTCGAATTAGCTGCCGTTCTTCTCTCCAACCCGACCGGATCAGTCTATTAAGAAAAGGATGCCTCCGAAGTTGGTTAAATTATTTAAAATTATGTATGAGATGCATATTATCATAATACTATTTTATGTGTATTTTTTTTAGAAGATCAATGGTTTAGATGTAGGTTATTATAGCATGGAAAAGAACATTATTAACTATAAATTAGAACATGAGTGACATGCACCGATAATGAAAATTATATGAAACAAGAACATGAATTTTAACCAATCCATAAACTTATTATAATCTATGGACTAAAGGATTAGGTTAATTATAACCTCAACCCTGGTTTTTAAATGACTTAAACACGGTTAGATTATATTAGTAGTTTAATAAGAAAAAGAAAAACTTATCAACTTCCGAAAAGTATCTTTGATATACACTTTCTTATTTATTTTCATAATAATGTGTCACAACTACAATTTATCATACCTCTCATTAATTTTTTTAATATGTATTTTAAAATATTTTCTTTTATATGATTACATTATTTATGTGTCATATCATTATCCATATAAATGTTATAAACTAGTATATCGTGGAAGTCTTTTTCTCATTTAAAAAACAAAAGTAAATTTGTAATATATTATATATATATATATATATATTTGGTCCGTTGGTTTGAAGAAAGTTATAGTTTAGTTCTTATGGTTTAAAAAATTAGAATTTAGTTTATATGGTTTGAAGAAAGGTAAAATTTAATCCGTATGATTTGAAGAAAGTTAGAATTTAGTCCATATACTTTGAAAAAAGTTAGAATTTTGTCCTTATATGGTTTAATAAAATCTAAAAAACAGTTTCTAATCGTTGCTAAATTGAGTAAGTAAAAGTTAGTATTTCATGTGTCAATGATAGCGGTGTGACTTAAGTGACTGATTGAACAAAAAAACTAGCATGAATAACTAATTTTCACGTACATAATTCACGATGATTACAAATAACAATGACTAATCATTAGATTTCATCAAACCATATGGACTAAGTTCTAACTATTTTCCTTCTCAAAAAAAAAATTTCTAACTATTTTCAAACTATAGAGACTAAATTCTAGTTTTTTAAAGTATATAGATCAAACTTTAA
The DNA here is from genome assembly GCA_037833695.1 of Sechiopsis laciniata. Lineage (NCBI taxonomy): Eukaryota > Viridiplantae > Streptophyta > Magnoliopsida > Cucurbitales > Cucurbitaceae > Sechiopsis > Sechiopsis laciniata. Next base: position 5,443,629 of record JBBMKA010000002.1, on the reverse strand, counting down.
CTTTTTCCAAATCATAGAGACCAAATTTATAATTTACTCATAAATAAGGTCTCGTTTGATAATCATTTGGTTTTTTGTTTTTTATTTTTAAAATTTAAACTTATTTTTACTCAAATTTCCTACAATATGTTTCATCTTTCTTCAAAAAAAGTGAATGAATACTAACTAAATTTTAAAAATAAAAATAAACTTTTGAAAGTTACTTTTTTTTTCTAAATTTTGATTTGGTTTCCTAAAATATGAGTAACATATAGATATGCAAACTAAAAAAAATATGTATTAAGATAATTGTTGTAAGTTTAAATTAAAAAAATGAAAAACAAAAAACAAAATAATTATATAAGGGGACTAAAATAAATAAAGGCGCTTGAAACGACGACGTATAATTAATAATATCATCCTCTTTTTGCTTTTTTTTTTTTTTTTTTTTAACCTCTAAAAAAGAACAAAACGAAACGAAGAAACGAAAGAAACCGCCTCGCTTTTTACGCCCATTGATGAACAGATCACAAGCGTAAAGTAGATCTTGATTCGCTAAATTCTCATAAATCTGCACCCATTATCACATCACAAGATGTTCAATCCAACCACGAATTTCCCCCAAATCCTTCCCCGATGGGTTGTTCGCAATCCAAGATCGAAAACGAAGAAGTGGTTTCCCGATGCAAGGATCGGAAAATGTTCATGAAAGATGCCGTCGCCGCCCGGAATGCGTTTGCGGCGGCGCACTCCTCCTACGCCATGTCGTTGAAGAACACCGGCGCCGTTTTGAGCGATTACGCCCATGGAGAGAGCCCGCCGGCGCCGTCGGTGGTACCTACCGCCGCCGTAACTCAGTCGGTGGCGGCGTCGGCGTCTTATAATAGCTTGCCTCCGCCGCCACCTCCGCTGCCTGGTTCTCCTGGTATGTTTGAAATCAAGGCCGCGAAGGTTGAATCGAAGCGTGTGGAGACGGTTATTGAGGAGGTGGATGAGAATGATTTTGAGATTGAGTGTTCTGTTGATCCGTTGCGGCGGAGGAGAAGTAATAGAGACGGCGGTGGAAACGATCCTCCTCGGCCATTGCCGCCGCCTCCGAGTGAAAACCGTCGTGTTCATGCGCCGTTGCCTCAGGATTCGACGTATGATTACTTGTTTTCTGTGGAGAATATGCCGACTCCGACGTTGAGTGGCGTCGAGGATTTTGGTATTAGTATGGAAGCGGCGGTGGAGCGGAAACCGGCTGCGACGGCTGAGAAATCGAGTGAAGAACTGCCGTCGTCTTCTTCGGCGGGGAAGACGTTGAAGAAGATGAAGCAAGTAGGTTTTTCAGGTCCGATGGAGGGGAAAAGGATTGTTAAAGGGAATATCAATCTGCTGCAGATCTTCATGGAGCTTGATGATCATTTTCTTAAAGCCTCTGAAAGTGCTCATGAGGTTTCGAAGATGCTCGAGGCTACTCGACTTCATTTCCACTCGAATTTCGCTGATAATCGAGGTACTCAGTCTCAATTTCCTCTATTCCTCTATTCCTCTATCAACTTCATAATTGACCCCACATGTGTATATGGTCACGATTGGATTAGGCTAGAAGTTTTTGTTTCTAAACCGGGAAATCGGAGCTTCGCTTCACTATACCCGGGTAACCACATCCGTCCCTAGGCCAGGCACTCGGAGCCATCGAAGAAATGGAGATCCAGAAGGTGTCTACAAATTAATGTTATCGGTGAGTCTTGAACCTGGGAACTTGAGGGGAGTTTCGACCACTGCCCCACCTTTTCAAAACTAGATTATACTAGGAGATTGTTTTAGACCAAACCAAATTTTTTGGTGGTAAATCCACCAATCCATCTAATCCTATGTGTTAGAGCAACCTAACTCAACTCATATTTTTTTAGTTGGGTTGTTGTTTTTGAATTGTAGTGATTTTTTTATTTATGTTCAAAATCTCATACATACTCCTTAAATATGTTAAAAACATATAAAGAAATTGCATTATATTAAACTCAAAGCCAACATATACACATCTTGTTAATGTATACTTCCTTATCTTAGTAGTTAATCTTACACGCGTGTATATATACACATATACATACATATATATACACATATACCATACATATATATACACATATACATACATATATATACACATATACATATATATATATACACACACATATATACATACACACATATATACATATATACATACATATATACATACATATATACATACATATATATTCTAAATCCGGTTTGGGTTGAGTTGAGCGAGATAAAATTAACCAATTTAGAACCCACCCAACCCAAAGAAAATGATAAATTATAACCCAACTCAACCAAAAATAAAATTACAACCCAATTCTTACGATTTGGATTGGGTAGTTCGGGTTGTCGGTTCTTTTGCATGCTCCTAATTATTCTTTAAACATATTAAGGAACTTCTAACTATGGATTGAGAAATTCTCCAACTGATTGTTGGCCTTTTGTTCTCTCAGGACATATCGATCATTCTGCTAGAGTGATGCGTGTAATTACATGGAACAGATCATTTAGAGGATTACCAAATCACGATGAATTGAATGATGATTTTGACACAGAGGAGAATGAAACTCATGCTACTGTTTTGGATAAATTGCTTGCTTGGGAGAAGAAACTATTCGAGGAAGTTAAGGTTAAAATCTTTGAATCCTTATTTTTCTCTTTCTGTTTCTTGTAATCACTGGAAAAAAAAAAACCACTTGTTCTGACTGTTTTTGGATAGGCAGGTGAAGTTATGAAGTTTGAGTACCAAAAAAAGGTTGCTGCACTGAACAAGCTGAAGAAAAAGGGCTCCAATTTTGAAGGAATTGAGAAAGCTAAAGCCACTGTCAGCCATTTGCACACCAGATACATTGTGGACATGCAATCCATGGATTCTACCGTCTCTGAGATTAACCGCATTCGTGATGAACAATTGTATCCTAAACTTGTTCAGCTTGTCAATGGGTAAAACTGAGTTCTTTTTATCTAAACTTTGCTCTAATTTTATTACTCTGATTTAGTTTGATAACAATTTTGTTCTAAACAACAAAATTTTGGGTTGATCTAGTTGTCAAAGAGAGTCGAGAGTCTTGGAAAATCAAGAAGTTATAGATTTAATTCATGATGGCTACCTAACTAGGAAATTAGAAGTAATTTTCAATAGGTTTCTTTGACATCCAAATGTTGTAGGTTCGAGTGTTATGTTCGGTGAGAATAGTTGAGTTCCACGTAAGCTAGTCTGGACACTCGCAGATATCAAATAATAAAAGAAAACTCTAGGAAGGTGTTAGGATGTGGAATTGTAGAGTGATTATTTTGAGTGATTATAAATAAGGAGTTATTTTGAGTGATTAGAAATTTGAGTTTTTAGTAATAGCTCATTTGGATGTGGTTATTTGTAGTTGGGTTGTAGTTAATAGCTCGTTTAAATGATGGTTTTTATAGAGGGATTGCAGACAGTAACTCGTTTGAATGTGATTAGAAATGAGTGATTATTTTGTGGGATTAAAAACGAGTGGTTAGAAATGAATTATTAGACATGAATGGTTTTTAGAAATGAATGATTATTTTGACTAGTTAAAAACGGGTGATTACAATAACTCATTTGAATGTGATTGTTTGAAGAAGAGTTGTAAAAGGCCATTTATAATAGTTCGTTAACTACATCAAACAAACACCACCTAGAAGTTGGAGGGTTGTGTGTTGATAATGATGAGATTAATTAAGTTCTTGGCTGAATTGTAGAATGGCAAATATGTGGGAAACCATGCATTTTCACCATGGAAGCCAATTGAAGGTTGCTGCTACTCTGAAAATGCTGGATATCTCTCAATCGCCAAAGGAAACAAGTGAACACCACCATGAGCGCACAGTGCAGCTTTGGGCAGTGGTGCAGGAGTGGCATTCTCAATTGGAGAAGCTGGTAAACCGCCAAAAAGAGTACATTAAAGCTCTCTCAAATTGGTTGAGATTGAATCTGATCCCGACCGAAAGCAGCTTGAAGGAGAAGGTTTCTTCTCCTCCGAGGGTCCGCAGCCCTGCAATCCAAGGCCTCCTCCATGCTTGGCAGGACCATCTCGAGAAGCTCCCCGACGAGGTCCTACGAAATGCCATATTCACTTTTGCAACTGTGATCAACACCATAATGCAAAGCCAAGACGAAGAGATGAAGTTGAAGGTAAAATGTCAAGAGACCGAGAAGGAGCTTGCCCGGAAGACTAAGCAGTTCAATGACTGGCAGAAGAAGTATGCACAGCGGAGTGCGCCACACGACAATGAGGCAAACCCGGAAGAAACTGGCGACAAGGATGCCGTTGCAGAGCGGCAAGCGGGGGTGGAGGCGGTCGAGAAGAGGCTGGAAGAGGAGCGGGAAGAATACGAAAAGCTATGCATTCATGTGAGGGAAAAGTCTTTAGGGAGCCTTAAAAACCAGCTGCCTGAGCTTTTCAGGGCATTGTTTGAGTTTTCTCTTGGTTGTTCACGAATGTATAGGAACTTGAAATCAATGTCACAGCCAGTGCCCAACAGGCCACAAAGTCAAACAACAGCACAAGGAGTTGAAACATGAACATGAACATAGAGGAAAAGGTACTTATCTTGATTCTTGTTCTTGTTTATTTTCAATTTCTATGCCATAATATAGTATTATAATTACCAAGTATAATATGTATGTGATTCCAAAAAGTTTTGGTATAAAAATGAAGTAATTGGAAACTAGTAGACAATTTTTTTTTTTTTTTTTCTTGATGATCGGGAGTCATAGCTTCACTCCTTTATATTTAGGGCATTACTAGTTCGCCTTAGGTTGTGGCACTGGAATACATCGAAATTTTTTCTAATTTAAGCGCTTCCTAACTATTTCAAATTAGGGATGTCTGAGAGAGCATACTTCGGAGTTTGTAGTCTTAGCCAACCGAGCTGCTCCTTGGGAATATAAACTAATAGACAATTAACATAAATAACTAGGTTTTAGGTTAATGTAGATAGGGATAAATATTTGATAGTTAATAGGATTTTAGATATACTCTTTTTTTTAATCTAACAATTGCTGAGTGAAAATTAAATGATGGACCTTCCAGATGGTAATAGATATCAAAATAACTTTAAACACGCTATTCTAATTATTCTTTAACTTTTCGTTAGACACTTTAGAATGGAATACTTTTTGGAAAAGAAAAAAAAAATAATAATAATAATACACTTAAAGGTGGTGTCGTTTAAAAGAAGTTTTAAAAAGTCTCCCAAACCATCCCTCCATTTGGAGATAGACTTCATATTAGGTTAAGGAATAAAGATAAAGATTTTTTTTTTTTTTTTTAATTGAGAGTGTGTTGTGTGTTGTGTATTCTTACTAGAATCTTCTCGACTATTCTAACTAGATAGACTTGTCTGATCCTATAATAAAGATGACCTCAACCTCCTAGTCTTATAAATTTTGAAAGTCCTTTTAACCACTTGACCAACTAGAGTAGTTATAACCACTAGATCAACTAGAGTAGTTAGTCCTTTCAATTTAGTTCATCCTTTAATCTTATCTTACAAAAGTGTTGTTCCAATCAAAGTCTTGAACAATAAGATAAATCTAAAATTTCATGGCAAATTTTTTTAAATTCATTTCTTAAATCAATTTTTAACTTAGTTTAAGGGGGGTTGTTATAATTGCCAAAGTGGTTTTGTATTTTTTTTTTATTTTTAAATATCGAAATAAAAGTAAAACTTTATTCAAGATTGGGGTTTCCCCCCCAATAAATATATTATAAATCAAAAGTAAAAGATGCATAAAGTTGTGATTTAAAACTTATTTTGGAATTAAATCCTAGTAATTCCTCTCATTACATGCCACGTGTTATGGCCTTCCCTTCCCTTTCCTGGCTCTTTTAAAAGGTTATCCCGAATTTTAGTTTTTTAGAAAAACAGTGCATTATATATTAGGGCGTATTTAGATTTGGTAAAAGGAGTAATTAACTATTTCCTAAGGACTTGCATGTAAATATAGAAAAGCTTGAATTCCGGGGTGGATAATCGATCTGCAACCAAAATCAACATCTCAACCATAGGTAGGGGTGTTCAAAAAACTCAACAAACTCGAATCATCTCCGATCAACCCAATTCAATTTGATGGGTTTGATTGGGTTGGGTTACAAGCTTATTTAGATTGGATTGAGTTAAAATAAATGAAAGTTGTATAAGTCGAGTTAATTCTTTGACCGAAACTAACTTAAATTAAAATTTAATTTTTTAAACCTATAAAGTAATTATATGTGTATATTCATTTTATTTAATTATTATTTTCTGACTTTTTATTCATCCCGAAATTTTTCTAAATAATTTTTAAATCTTTAAAATGTATATAATATAATTTGAAGACGAATTGTTAATGGAAAGTTATTATGTTTCAATAAAAATTGAAAATAAATAACAAATATATGTATATTCAATTTTAAAACAAAAATAATTTGATGACCCCACCCGAAAAAATATAGATTGGACTTGGTTTACTCAAACACATAGGATTGAACAAGATAGAGGATTCATCAATTCGAAATTTAAATTATTCCAAATTATCTATTTAATCCAATCGCACCCCTACTCTAAACTTGTTTTTGTATAAGAGTTTTGATGCTTCAGATTGGTTGATAGCTTAGAAGCACTCATTATTCTATCCTCCTTTTGGTAACATCAATTCATTCAAAAGAAGAGTTACCTCGTGGACTGGTTTGTGGTAAGTTAGTGGAAGATTCCTTTATGGGCTGGGCTTTCGGAGTGCTCCTCTCAAGGTTCCAGGTTTAAGGTGACTCTAGAAATTAATTTTCTAGACTACCTTCAATTTCGTTTCTAGTTTTATAGAGGAGCAAAGCTCCAAAGTTCCTAGGTCATGAATTTTTTTTAGTGAATTGGAAGTATTTGGATTTTTTTTTTACTATATGTGGAGTGAAGAATCAAACCTCTAACTTCAAGGTTGATACTACAAGATGTCGGTTGAGCTAGAGAGTTTGGATATTAAAGGAGTTTTCAAGCTTGTTTTGATAGCAAAGCATCCTCGTTATGGTTAGTTTAGTTTAACTATCATAGAGTTATTTAGTTGTCAAAAGGGTCTTGGTAACTAAGAAACGATCAGTTCAATTTATGATAGTTATATCTAGGAATTAATTTCATATGAATTTTCTTGACATCCAAAGGTTATAGAATCAGATGGTATATCTTATGACAATAATTGAGGAGCACGCAAATTAGCTTAGACAGTCACATATAAGTACTGCTTTGATGAGTGTTTGTGTTTCTTTACCCCCAATGAATAAAAAAATCCATTTCCATCCAACTACAACAGGGAACACTCAAAATCATTTCTTTGGGATATGCAAAGATCAATTCCT
>JBBMKA010000002.1:5405716-5436150 GCA_037833695.1 Sechiopsis laciniata | reverse complement strand
AACGTCGGCTAAGCCTCTTCCGACGAGGATTTGGCGACGGTTTTGGCGACGGTGAGTTTACCGTCGCATAAGGCTTAGCCGACGGTTTATTGACCTTCGGCGACGTTTTCGACCGTCGGCAAAGACCCCTATCCTTGTAGTGCGCTGCATTACTTTGTGTAGAGTCTTTTAGTTTATTCTTTGTTCATGAACTATTTTAAGGGTATGATAAGTTGTAAATATTTTATCGAGCTCTTATTTTTTGACTCTTAAGGTACCCTATGATTCATTTTTTACGGTTTTATAAACTTGTTCTTTTAGTGGTTTTCTGAAGATTGAAATTTAGATTTAATTATACATATGCTAGGTGTCGAACATTGTTTTCATACATCTAGAGTTAAGGGGTTAGTTTAGACCTTGATTTGAGTGGGGTCCTTACAATAGGTTTGAAATTGGCAACTCAGGATGGTTTGGAGACCTTAGGGATAAGAGCAATGTATTTTCATTAATAACTCGATTAGTAATGCCTAACAAAAAAAAAAAATCTTGAACAAATACATAATGGAAGGGTTAAAAATGTTCCAAATCTTTTTAAAGACTTCAATTGAAACTGTCTAGACCTAAAGCCTTGTTCTTTCCAATCAACTTCACACAATTGTGTATCTCTTGCTTACTGAAATTATAACATAAAAAGCTCGTCTCTTCAAAAGAAATGGGCTTGAAATCTAGATTTGTGATCAACCAACCCTCCCCAATTCGACCTCTATAAATATCATTAAAATGCCTTAATATTTCATGTTCAATGGATGTATCAATGACATGTGGCTATAATCATCTTTATGTCTACCAACTCAGAAATGTGAATGTATCTTTTCCGGGCCAAGACTTTTTACAATTTTGACGTCAAACTATACAATCGTTAAGGGCGAGACAATTTAAACTAGTTTTTTTAGAGATATAAAATCAATACCATGTTGAGATAAGAGGTCATTCTCTTCAATGCAGACGATATTGGATATCTCATCAATGATGTATAAGTTGTTTAGAGGCAAAGTTAGGGATAAAATTATTCATTAATTTTCCACCTTTTTTTCTTTTTCTTTTTCTTTTTTTTTTTTTTTTTTTTACAATTTTAGGCCAAGGGTTTAAAGTTTCTCTTGAAAGCATATCCACTATGACCAGAGACATTAGCATCTGATAGCCATATATTTAATGAATCTTCAAAATGTCGGTTCTCCATCCAAACATTTTAAAATTAAAAAGAACAAGTGCCCCATTTTAGCTAATGAGATTCAAGCCAAAAATATGTCATGTCAGAAGTGGGATTTGAACCCACGCTCTCTCACGAGAACCAGAACTTGAGTCTGGCGCCTTAGACCACTCGGCCATCCTGACTAATTTGTTTATGATTATCATTAAAAGTTATGTATCATAATTTATTTACCTTTAAAAAAAGTATGACTTGATTTTTTTTTTTTTTTTTTTTTTTTGAAAAGGACTTGAATTACTCCTAAAGGATATTTTTTAAAAATATGTTTACCCTTAAAAAAAACTTAAAATTACTCAGAAACAATATTTTTTAAAAAATATTTTTACCCTTAAAAAAATGACTTAAAATTAATCATAAACAATATTTTTTTAAAATATGTCACATTTAAATCAAGTCAACTTCACTTTTTTATACCGAATGGGTTGGTGGTACGATTGGTTATCTGGTTTGAAATTAATTCATTTTCACTTCACGGTCACTCAACTCTTTTTATTATTGGAGCCCTATATACCTTTAACATTTGTACAAAAATTAACAAAACTTTATAATTATTATAAACATTATTATGTTCAAAATTATCCTTGCATATACTTAAAATGTAATTCTCAAAAAAAAATATATATATATATATATATATATATACTTAAAATATTACCAAAGATAAGTCCAATCTGAATGGAACTTCCAGTATGTAGGCTTGATTATATTAGACTGATAGGTCGAAATGCTTGCTATTATTGAGCCAATACCAATGGCAACGGACCCAAGTTTTTTACTGGTGGGAAGGGCTTAAAATAAATAAATAAATGCTATAAATGTTACAAAACGTTAATCCATGGGCCAATTTGTTTAGTTCAATAATTGTAGTATTCAAATTGATGATCTTTTAATTATGCATGTTTATAAAGTTTCATATCATGAGTTAGGTTCTTATTAATATAAATCTCATAAACTTTATATATATATTAGTCTTTGAATTGAAAAGCCATATCCTTTGGTCTTGGCTAAAATCTTGTGCTCCCATGTTGAAATATATTTGCTACCCGTAAATTAATTTCAAGTTTGTTTAGGATAATAAAGATAGGAAATGAAGTCAGGTTATGGATTTGAATCTATAACTTTCAATTTATTCTTAAATTCAAAAAAACATAAAAATAGCAAGTAGAAATTCAAATCTTCAAATTCAAGAGATATAACATATTAATGATTGAGTATTGTTCATGTTGGCCTTCAAAGATGTTCCTTATCTTTTGTTTAATATTGTAGTACCCTTAGAAAAACATAAATCCTTTTAATGTGGGGGGGTTTAATGTATACCGATTATATCTATTTAAGAATTAATTTTTATAAATTTTCTTGATATTCAATTGTTGTAGTGTCACGAAGTATGTTATGTGAAAATAATCGAAATGTAGAGAAGTTAGTCTAGAAATTCATGAATATTAAAAAATAATAATAATAATGGTACAAAAATCATCTTTTGTCTAGAGTTTTAATTTATGTCTTCCCTAACCCTAACGAAATATCAAGTCATTAGGATTTACTAAATCAACAAATTAGGTAGAAAATGACAAACTTGTGTTTGAAATATTGAAGTTTTTAGTAAGTTTATCGGTAACATGGCAACCGTCTGTTAAATTTAAAAAATAATTATAAATATGATCACTTTTAAAAAAATAATAATAATAAATATAATCATCGTTTTCTATTTACTTTTTAATTCATAATACAATATTAAAACATATTTTTTATAATACTAGTATTAATGAGTATTTATAATATAATATTTAAATGTATAATACCGCTATTGATGATTATTTGTAATACTTGTATTAATAGGTATTTTCATGTACTATTTCAACTTAATACGGTATTAATATGAATATATAGTTGCAGGAGTTACAGAAAATCCACTGGAATTAATAAATTCTTGCCACAGAAGACGATTCAATGATGATGAAAAACGGGTTATTCCACGATATGTAAATCGATTTTACAATAAAATGTAAACAAAATCAAAACAATGAACGACAGACAACTAAAATAACAAAACGACGGCAACGCTCAACAACTAAAAGAACGAAACAACGTTGGCTGCACTGAACCAAAATGACGAACAACTCGAGTTCCATGGCGGATTTAAAAAAGAAGGAAGAAAGAAAGAATGGAGAAAACCATGGAAAAGGGGTGGTTATAAAGGGCATAGTTGTATTTTACTATATTAATTATTTTAATTAATAAAAATTAAAGATAAAATTTATTTATTTTGTAATTAAATTTTAGAAGAGTCTATTTAATACAATCTCTTATTTTATAAAAGTAGTATTGCACATTTTTAATGTAAGATAAAGCAAGTATCGTCAATAGGAGGAGTGACTCAGCAGCATCATTATATACTTAATGACTATGAAGTCTTAAGTTCCAGTTCTCTCACCCCTTTGTTGTTGTAATCTCAAAAAAATAAAAGAAAATTACAATTTAATTGGAGGGATTTTAAATATAGAATTTTGTCTAATTGCTTGATAGAACTAATTAATTTGTGAAGGGTTTTTTTTCATCTAAACACATTGGAACCAATTTCAACTGTAAAAACTAAAAGCATTAGCATCTTACGTTTTTTTTTCGAACTATAAAACCAAAAATGGTATTTTAACATTTTTATATTAAAAAAATACTCATTCCAAGAAATTATCATTTCAGACTTCGTTCTTTAATAAATTATATTTGGGCATTATCGAGTCATTTTGTATATTTTTTGACTATTTTTCATTAAAAAAAAAAAACTAGTCAATAGTATTAAATTGTTAAAAAATTCATGAAAAATTAATTTTAAGAGTATAACCTCTTAATTTTTCAAAATTTTTTTTTTATACATAAAAAGGTTCGGGACATTAACTTCATAATAGGGGTAGTTTACTTCATGGTATAATTTAAGATTCTCATAGAATAGAGATATGAAATACCTCGTTTATTTTATGGTGATAAAAAATATTCAGACAACCTGAGATAATATTTAAACTAATAAAAAAATGTTATATAAATTTTAATTATATAAATTCATCTGTAAATTATATGAATTAGTTATATGGGCATTTGAATTCAAAAAATAAAAAAAATATGGACATCAAAACCTATAAAACAAATATAATTATCTTAATATTTTTACATGCTGTAAAAGTATTCTCACAAAACAAACATAACTATCTAAATATGTAAAAAATCTATTATTTCGGCTATCTATAATTTTGAATAGGTAAAAATTTCAATTATCTAGATTTACAAATAAAAATAAAAATAAAAAGAAGTAAACGGCCAATGGAGTTAATTTTTGTCTAGGGAATATGCTGTTGTTGGTAAGTAAATTAAAGTAGGGTACACCATGGCCAGATGCATGCTTCAATTCCTACTTTTCAACAAGTTACCAATATCAGAATAAAAATCGAATATAATTTTTTTTGTTTTCCTTTTTATTTTTCAGAAAAAATTGAATATAATTTCTATGTATATCATAATGAAAATTTCATTTTGCAATTATTTCGTAACCATATCCAAAATTTTCCATGTTTATTTAATAACCTACCTTTTAACATTACCAAGTTCCTAACTTCGATGCTTACAACTTTTCCAAGTTTTACATGTTCAATCTTCTCATTTCCAAGTTTTACAAATTCAATCTTTTTTTTTTTTTTTTTTGAGTAGACAAATTCAATCTTGTAATTTATTGAATCAAATTTGTTAACACAACCGGCATAATCCTATTTGAGACGATAGAAATAGAAAATGACAAGTATTTAATTTATTTTATGCAAGACATAAATATTTAAAAATTATGCCCATTTATTATAGACGCCCAGAAATAATTCTCTTCCTTTCATCAACTTATCATATTTTTACCAATAAAAATAGAGTTTTAGTAACATTATAGTTTATAACTTAATAACAATGAAGTTAGGGATTTGATTTCTTTCTCTAATGTCATTAAATCAAACAAAAAAAAAAAAAAACTATCATATTTTCAACAAAGTTTTAAATCAACAAAATGAATCGAAAGCTACAAAAGTTTGTATACAAAAAATATGAACACATACAAATATAATAGTAAAAGTAAACACACTATATTACCCCATTTTCTTAAATTCAACATGAACTCAATTATTCCCACCATCAATGTGAATACAAAAAAAAAATAATAATAAATAAATCTCCGTTAGGTTATAATCCATATCAAACACCACAAACTTAGTCAAGTAGACCATAATTACATTTTACTAGGCTTAGACCATAATTCTTCTACTAATGACGGTTCAATGTTTATGGTTAAAACCAACAACAACCGAGGCCGAATATATACTTGTATGGCTAAGAATTTGAGAGTTTTAATATATCACCAATATTGTTGAATTTAAAAAATATCAAAGACTAAAATTATATAGATTTATTTATTTATTGGAATAGACTACTAAAATAAAAACCAGAACAATCAAGATTAAATTGATATTTTAATAAATAAAAAGGTAAAAAAATATTATTTTTTTAATCCTTAAATTGTGGGTGAAAAAGCTATTTGATCCTTATGTTTCACTTTGACATTTCAATAATACTTCATTTTGGTCCCTATATTTATTTAATTTTCTTTTTTTACTTATTTTCTTTTAAAAATAACGTTTGTGCCAACAAAAATAATTGCATTATCAAATTTAAAGTTGGTAACCAACTTAGTCATGAATAAAATAAAATATTATTAAATTATAAGAGTTTTTTTTTTTTTTTTGAAATTGGGAGAATGTACAACATACCCTACATAAATGATATAGTATTGATTTCAAATAAGATGAGAGACAAATTGTGAAGTTGAAATAAATTATCATCGATCAAAATAATCAACGAGCTACTACCAACTTATTTGATTAAATAAAAAAAAATGTACAAAAGTTAAAAAATTAAAACATAAGAGTTAAATAAATAAAAAAATCCACCTAGAACTTTGTGACTAAAGGAAGTTGAATATTGGGAATCAAAGTCAACCAACTCGAAGAAGCCACTACCGTTGAGTTCCATGGCCCTTTAATTGAATATTCATTTTTATGTTTCTTTTCAGTATTTTCAACAAAAACGTATTTTCTAGGCCATTACTGTTTTTAAGTTTCTTTCTTTCTTTTGCGTTGGTTTATTTTCTTATATAAGCATCAGTGTTCTCAATAAAATTAGCCAACAACAACAAAAAAGAAAAACTCAGTTCATCCAAACAGGTTATAGAAATCCAAGAAAAAAAATGCCTAAAAAATTGCAAAAATCGCTTCAGGAATACCTCTTGAAGATCAAAAAACCAACGCCTCAGCTTCAATTTCCAAATCCCCAAACATTTTCGTCTTCAAAAACTTGGATTCTGGCTGGTTGTAGACATCCAAAAACCCTATCCTTCGCCATCGAACCGGACCAAGCCGCCGGTAACAAAGACGACGCCGCCGCAACGCTCGCCGATATCGACCGATTCCTCTTCGAGAACTTCCGATCGCTGTACCTGAAAGAGGAGGAAGATTTCAACGAGAAGAAATCCGGCAAGAATCAAAGGGAAGTTTCACCTGAATCGCCTGTAGATTCGTACGGCGGATCTAACCGATTCTTCTTCTCTCCTGACTTATCCGGATCTGTACCGGACGATTCACATACCGAATCGTCGGAAAATGCAGGATCGAGCTCTCCGTCGTTGATCGGTGAAGAAGATCAGAGCAAGGATCCGAAACTTCCAAACGGCTGCATCGCGATCTTGAAATTCTCGCCGAATCCGTGTGAGGAATTTCGGAAAGCGATGCAAGAGATTATCGATACTCATAGGAAACTCGATGAGCAAATCGATTGGGAGTTTATGGAAGAGCTATTGTTCAGTTTCCTAAATCTGAATGATAAGAAATCGCATAAATACATACTTAACGCTTTCGTTGATCTGATTGTCGTTCTGCGGCAGAAGGCGGAGGATGCGAAGCCTCGAACTGTTCGGAGCGTGAGGATGGTGAAGAGAATGATCTGAGATTTGCAGATTGATAATGAAATTGAAGATTTCGTTATATTAATAGTTGAAGAACACACAGATCTGAAATGGAAGTTTTGAAGGTTTTAGAAGAATTATTCTCTGGTTCTACAACGTAAAAGGAGATGGTGATTGGAATGCATTCAACTAAATTTGAACTCTGTTTTATGAATCACTGTACTGTTTTTCCCTCCCTTTCTCTCTCCAACAGTACTGTTTTTCCCTCTTTTCTCTCTCTCTAGGAGGATCTCTCTCAAATGTATCAACGAAGAATCAATAAAAAAAAAAAAAATTATGGCTTTTACATTATGAATTTAGCCATGAATTCTATATTTCTTTCTTCCCTATATTTCAAAAAATAAATAGATCTTTTTTAAATTAAGATAAAAACAAACAAACAATAGTTTAATTGGCATATGTGTGTGGTCATTGGCTCCATTACTTGCCCATTATTGTTTAACTCAAAAAATCATGTCATTAAATGTCTAAAATTAAGTTTAAAAAGAATAATGAAATTAACTAGTTACTAAATTTTAATTATGCACATTTTCAATAATTCGGCTCAACCGAATGGATCGGTGGCGCAGTTAGTTATCTTGTTTGGTGTTATCTATTTCAACTCTACAGTCATTTGTTCAAGACCGAAAATCGGTATTTGACTCTCATATTATTTAAGAACAGTAGTGTCCTCTACGTGGCGTTTGTTGGTCCCCTCTTCTAATTTGTACTAAAAATAATAATTATAAGAAGGCTCAAACACCTCAATTAAAACATGAGTGATGTTCAACAATTATTAGAGTAGTGAGATTCAACCTCTTTGTTCTTTTTCTTTTTCTTTTTTTTTTGGTACGAGATTCAACCTCTTTGTCATACACGTTGAACTATGATTTTATTTTATTTTAGCAAGAATAGTGCTCAACAACTTCAATATTCACCCATTGATTGTAATCTAAAAAAAAAAAAAAATTGTAATAGTTGACATATTCTAACAAGATAATTACAAATGTAGTCAAATTTAAAAATATTTATATTAATAGTCATAAATGCGGATCAATATAGTATTATTAATGCTCCTTAATACAATATTATTTATTATTAATACACTAGAATATGTTATTAATACAATATTGTGTATTATACATTATTAATATCGTATTATCATTAATACTTATGACTATAATTGTTATTTTCTTTTTTTTTTAAAAGTAACTATATTTGTAATTATTTTATAAATTTGACTACTCTAATGAGTTTTCTATAAAAAAAAAAGACTGATTTTTTTTTTAAATCATGTTGAACTATGATTTAGTTGGCGTGACATGATAAACTAATTTTAATTATACATATTTCTGGTGCATATGGTTTCAAAAATCAAGTTTACTCCATATGGTTGGGAGAAAGATTGAATATAATCCCTATGTTTTTAAAATTGGAATTTAGACTTAATATCTAAAAATTAGTTATTCATAATCCATCATGACATTGTAAGTAAGTGACTGATCAGACAAAATAATCATATCATTTATCCATGAATAATTAACTTCTATGTATTTAATTTGTCGACAATTACAAACAACAAAGATTATATTTTAAGTTTTAACATATGAAACTGAATTCTAATTTTCTTCAAATTATATAATTCTAACTTTTTTCAGACCATAAAGATCAAATTTATAATTTATATTGACCAAATTTATATTTTACCCTAAACTAATTTATAAAAAACAATATGTAAATTAAAAAATAAATAAATAAACAAAATTGATAAAAGAAAAACACATGACAACAATAGGTGATTCTTTCACCATATAAGTCTTAGAAAGTTTTGTATCAAAAGGACATCCAAACCTCATAATCTCACATTACCTCGAAAAACAAAACAATCAAAATGCACATTTCATAAAAAAATTTGAATACCCGAAATAAACGGTCCCTCAAAGTTCAACACGAGAGAGACGAGAAAAATAATATATAATAAAATCACTTGAGAGATTTTGATAAATAGAAGGAAAAAACGGGATTGTCATCATCTTCATTAAGATACCAACTTGAACAAGAAAATCAAAATGAGAGACACCAAACAATAATATATATATATATATATATATATATATATATATTTCTTTTAAGAGAACAAAAAAGCTTCGAGTACAATATGGGATTCATATTAATCACAAGATGAACCTACATCTCACGGTACTCAAATTAAATCAGGTCAGAATGCTATTTCATTAGAAATTACATGAGCTAAAATGGAACAAAACCATTAAAATATTGAAAGAAAATCATATATCTTACAAGGCTGGACATACCGGCAAATGGTAGCTGTGTCAAAGTTTCTAAACTGCAACTGTGCTTTAGAAAATCTTCATAAACGAGTCCTCAGCCATACTTATTATTTGCAACTTGCAAGTTCTTCGAGCATCTGTCAAACCTTTGAAGTTTTAGGCTTTCAGCAATTTACAGCCCAACATAGAGATATTTTCTTTTCTTTTTTCTTCAAGGACCAGTCCCAGCTATTACTTGAATTGGATCTGCCCCGGTCGCTTTCAAATTGGTGCAATGAGTGAGCATTTACTCTGCAAGATGAAGAAGCCATTTAACCACCTTTTTATTTTTCTGATCTACAAATCCCACGTTTGAAGATGAAAGGATAATAAAAACAGAAGCATATACAATCATAGTACATCCCTTGAATAGCAAATCCAATCATTATGATTATATAAAAATACAACTACGTTTTATTATATCAGTGATTATTTTTTCCAAATTACACGCACTTCGACTATTCTTACTACATGATCTTACTACGTTTGATTGTCAAGAAATTGATTCTTGCCACCTCAGATTGAACCTAATTCTCTTGGCCAGGCCTAGGGTCGAGAAGAGAGAAAACCCCTCCCAAAAACAAACTATTACAAGGAAACCTTTGAATCGAAGTTGATAATGATTTTAAAAAAGTTGTAATTACGGAAAAAAGAAATCCTTGTGTAAGACTAATCCAACAAGAGGTTGTAAACTATATACGGTATTAAGGTCACAAAAACTATCTAACAAATCCTTTTACCTCAAAAAAAATTTCAACTTCTTTTTATCTAAATAAGCCACAAAAAGGCTCCAGCCATGCCAAGCTAAAAAATCCTAGCTTTACCTTTCAATCACCTAGCTGAAAGAGCTTTGAGCTGCCACTCTACAATAAATCTTCCAGTAATCATTTTTAATTATAAAACTAGCAAAGATGAATAGGATTTCCTCTTGTGTTTTATATTGTCATCGCATTCTATGCTTAGACAGCTTGAAATGCTCCTGGTCGCTAATTCTCACTAATAATTATGAGATATGAATCAAATTTGTAGAATTCAAATCCTAGTAGAGAGGTGTCCAACAAAACACAGGAAAAAGTGACTTACTTTAGTGTCACGTGCTAGTCCCAAGAAACTGCTCGTACAAGGAATGGTATTTTGCAGGGATATAATCCTTGAAGCTACATATTTGCGACAAATGAAAAAAAAAAAAAAGGATGAATAAATGTGGTCAGATACTGGAAAATGTTATATTTCTAGAGGACTTGAAGAGTACAAAAATGAAAATACTTCTACTCGAATTATAACCCAGCTAAAGAGTCGGAGTCGGAGCTTTGCAGAATACCACACCAGACACAAAAACATGATGTGTCAGAAATAGAAAAAGTTCTTCTAAATGCCTATAAAATGTATATACTTTTAATGAGTTTGCCAGTCGGCCAGAGGATCCGAGATCTGCAATATATGTTTTTTTGCTTAATCACTCATGCTATAGCATTTTGACGAATATTTTGTATTCCGAGCTAAATCGATAATATTAATAATACAAAAATGCTATTGTCGCATCAGTAAAATGCTCCACTTGAAACAATGTCATGCCACTTTATCCGCATATGAAACCATAATAAATTATAGAAAAAAAGAAAATCCATTCTTAAACATTTACGTGACATGGACATAAAGGAGAAAGGAGAAAGAAGACAGACTTTGTCTGCAATGTAACCTAGCTCTGTAGTAATAGCCTAAAGGTACCACAGCGTTTTAGTGGGAAAACAACAATAATAAAAATAAACCAGCCTTCTAACCAGAAAAAGAACTGATCATGATGATAGAGGAATATACCCTGTGCGAAGACGTAGCCTATCCGGTCCTGAAAATATTCCTATGATGGACTGCAAAACTTGGCTTATATTCATTGCTTTGGTTTTAAGTGCTTTCATAAACCCAACAAACTCCTTGTATTCTTTGGCACTAAGTTTCTCTTTGACCTGCAAGACAGCTAGGAAAATAGATGTCATATCATAAATAAAAACAACTTTTAGTTTTACAGGACGAAAAAATTGTGAAAGGAGAACATAATTCATTCACAAAATTTTAAGAAAATCCAAGGAAAATTCATTAGTTCATGGTTCAAGCTCATATCAAGAGTAAGTTTTCCAAGAAGCAATGCATATTCCAGGATAGTAATGTCTACTACATATCTAAAAAGATCTGGAAAAATGCACAGGATAATTAACTAAGGATCTTCTAACCTAAATATTTAGCATATTGGAAAGAAAGCATTAAAAAAATTTAGGCCTAAAAGGGGCCACCAATAATTGATTCAGTTACTTAAAGGGTTCAGATTCAGGTGCCTAAAAGGTTCACCAATATGAGGATTGGTCATGGGTTCGGGAATTGATAATGCATGACATTGATAAACAAAAATGATGAAGTAGAAGAAAAGAACTCCGACATGCCGTAGATATGAGTTAAGCCCAACACCAAAAGCAGCGTGAAAAGAAGATCAAGAAAAGTTGCAGAAATGGCAAAACATTTAAATGACAAGGTGATTCTTTTGGCAGCAGGAAGTGTTAGATATCAAGGTTAGTTATGTAGATTTTCAGTTAGTTTCCCAGGAGTAGGATCGTAAGTAATAGGTTTGAGTATTATAAATAGAGGGTGTAAAAACAAAACAGTGAAGAGTTCTGAAATGACTTGGGCTCTAGGGGAGGAATCCAGGCTCCTCAAACTACCTGATATTATATCAATATTACTGTCCCTCAATATTCCATACAATTTAGCAAGTCCAATTATAGATCACTGGGACAATTAGCAACAAAAAAAAAATGTTGTTCTGTTGTTACATGTTACCTGACTCAGAAAATCAGATCCTTTAGCTTCCTCATCAACAGGATGAGCAGGATTACAATTGATAATCTTGTCATTCTGATTGATAGACTCTGAACCCATAATCGGCGTAGTGTGACTATTATTTTGCTGCAATATTGAATCAACAATATCGTTTTGCGTGCCTCTGCTATCAGATGGAGACGCTTCAGACTTTACTGAACAAAATTTGAAGGAAAGATTATTTGAATCGAATGGTCTATCACCAGAAAGCCCAAAAGAATTCCTCATAACTTTTGCAGGAGCTGGCTCTATGCTGAATAACTTCCGCTTCTCTGCAGCACAGCCTACCAACAAGCCTTTCTTTGGTTGTTCATCCACTACAGAAAATTCTGTTAAATCAACAACTTCATGCCTCTGATGCTGAGAAGATTTCATATTATCCAACAATGCTACTTTTTTCTCTCGATGCAATAGATTATTTGATTTTTTTATTAAGGAAGTGGAAGTTAGAGAGTTAAAAAAGGTAACAGATGGACTATTGGCAGGAAGAACATCTTTCCAGGAGCTGGAGTGGCTAGCATCTTTAATGTTAATCACGGAAGACATGGACTTTCCCGAACAATCACGACCATTTGGCTTCTGCAGTGAAAATCACAAAAAACAACAAAAAAACTTTTTTTTTACAATGACATCGTCAATCTCGAAATAGCATTACACCGCAGATAAACGGACATTAAAATAAAATGATAGAAAAAATAATAAAAACTTGCCTTAGAGACAAGTTTTTCCAGGTGAACCTCACCAAAAGATTTTGCAGTTCTATTTTCTCTAGTATCTCCCGTAAATGTGCATTTTTTGTCTGAAGCAAAATAAGGATCTCATCATTATCCTTTTTTTAATTAAAAAAAATAAAGAATTTTTATGCAAACAGTTCAAATGGCAAAATTAAAATGAGCATGCGGAACATGACGGAATTCTAAGTTTTATAAATAAAAAAATAATAATAAAATAGCAACCAAGTCAATGAGTCATTTTCAAAGCTTGAATTCCAACTAATCTTGAAAATTTTATCCAAGTAGTAATTAAACATGGGGCAACGAAAAAATTACCATGTGTTCTTTATCTGATTAGAGAATCCTCAATTACCTCTCTAAGTTTTGCATGTGAGCATGCGACTAAAGTGATTGTTGGGGTTTACAAAGATGGAGATTAAAAAATTACCAGATACCGAAGTTGAAGATCCTGCACAAGAGATATCATCAAACCCGGTAGTATCGACGCCTTCATGTTTGAATTTTGCACTAGGATCTGAAATTCAATGGCCAAAAATGTATGAGGAAGGCATAAAATTAAAACAGTGAACTATAGGGAATCCAACAAGTACCCTAACTACAAGCTTGTTAATATTATATATGGCATAATCAGTCATTTTACGCTAGTAACTTATGAAATAAAAATTCATAGCCGATAAAAACATCACAGAAATCATCAATAAAACTAGTTGCCTCATAAGTCAAACAAATCCATAAATGTAGTGACAATGATAGAGGCACCACCTTGATGCCAACCAATTTTCAACGTAAAACAAGTTTTATTAATGAAAATTAAGGTTCCAAGAATTAAACAAAATAACGATAAGAAATTAAGGTTCAACAACTAGGATATTAACAATTAATTACTTCAGTAGACTTGCCTTCCAGTTTTGGACAAATCCGATTTACGTCATCTCGAAAGAATCGGGTCAATGTGTAAACTACGTCGCCAAATTTAGAGTAACACTGCATTAGAATGAATGGTTTATGAAAGGAAGTTTCATGGATAAATATATTTCTTAAAAGAAATTCCACCTTGATATGAGGCTGTATCCAAATTGATATTTGAGACTGACGACTTGAATGGGCAAACCTATTGAAAATAATGTTTAGTTATAAAATTGATGATTCCTCGGAGTCAATCCAAGGGGAAAAATAATAACCAGGAAAATGTAAAATAGCATTATATTTGAAGGGAAAGTAGAGAAATATTTAGACAGTAGACAAATGCAAAGTGACGATAATATATATGCCAGAAAATGTCAAGCATTTAATTGCTCACCTAATATTAGATTGAACCATAACTACCAGAAACATCTAGTAAGAAAATGAAACCACATGCTCATAAGTATTGACAATCGTGTATGTTAATGATTCATAAAGATAAGTGTTGAATGATGAAATCACCAATCAATCCAAAAACTTAAATTGATAGGTTGGAGTAAACTTAATTATATCCACCAACAATTCCCTTACTTTTGGACTTGAAAATTTTAAAAATGTTCAACAAGTGAAAATCAATATTAGGTTAAAATATCATTTGGTCTTACTTTGGGTTATATTCCTTTTTTTTCTTTTGAAAACTAGAAAATCTGAGTTTCGTTTCACTATATTTGGGATAAACACGCTCGTCCCTAGGACAGCACTAGTAGACATCGAAAGAATGGAAACACATGCAGTGTCTATAAATTAATGTCGCAGGTGAGTCTTGAACCCAGAACTTTGAGGGGAGCACACCTTCAACGCCACCCCTTGGGGACAGGCTATGTTCCATTTTGATCTCTTAGCTTTCAAATGTCCAATTTTAGTCTATGATGCATTATTTTTAGGTCAACCTTCCGTTAAAATGAGATTAAATAGAGAGAAAAAAATCTCTCTCCTTTTAGCTCATCCACTAATATTGTAATAGTATAAATTGCATTGGCGACGGAGGCAGAGGATTAGGTAAGGCTCAAACATTCATGTTGTTGGTAATTTAAACTCACACGCCGAAATATGACCACCGAGGAAAAGTAGCCAATGAAGAAGAGTAGGAGATTGTTAGGTTTGATGCCTTAGAGTATTAACGAATAATATAAGAGTATGTTAGCAATTACTTGGAGAGTAAGTTAGAGGCTGGTGATTATAAATAGAGAGGGTCGGTATCCAAATATTGAGTGAAATCTTGTGGGCTCAAAAAGAGTATTCTCTTGGGAATGAGAGATTCCGAGTTTCTATCAAAACTTGGCCTCTCTTGTAGTTTCCGGGTTATTTGATATCAATATAGATCTTGGATCTTATCAGAGTTTTGATGATGAAGGCCATATGGGGTGTCGGAAAACAAAATTAAAAAGAAGAGAAAATGGTGCAAACGTTGGTTGATTAGGAAACAGAGATATCAAACATGAGATGGGTAAAACAGAAAACAGAAACTATTCTCAATATTTAAATTGCAAAAGAAAAATCTAAATATTTCTATGTGTTGATTGCGACAAAACGGCCGAAATGAAACAAAAATAAATTGTGTTCTTCGATGTAGCCTTCCTCCTCCCACTTAACAATATAATCTCAATCTCCTTTCCCCTCGTCAATCCCCTCCCAGAGGAAATCACTCGGTAACTTTTTCAAACTCTTATCAACAAACACAAGCATCTTAAAAAGAGAGAGAAAATAAGTGGGGATGTTGTTCAGAACAGCCTAGATGAAAGTGAGTCTGATCTTGCGGTAAATGTAATTTTATCAATTAAAATAACAATATGAAACTGCCAACTAGCTATAAAACACTCATAATATAATCAAACAAATAGCCAATCATTTCAACTAATGAAAACTAAGTAGAAAAAGAATACTACATAATTTGTTCTATTAACTTCTTCTACAATCCAACTAGCCTCGTCAATTTGGAAAGAAAATACCTCTCATCACAATAGATTATGGCTCCATAGTCATGGCGATGACGTATCACACGTCCAACTGCCTGATTGACGGCTCTCGATGCTTGTTGGGTGTACCAATCCTCCCCCGTCATAACCTACCACATCAATAACCCATGAATTATATGATCACCACGAGAAATTAAAAAATTAAAAAATTAAAATTAAAATTAAAAAAAAAAAAGAGTAGTTGAGCTGAAATGCTTTACTTGACCATTCTCTTTTTGTGAAAGTGATTGGTGATCTAAAAATTCACGCTTCAAGCGAACCTGTCAAAAAAACATCAAATCTAAAAGTTAACCTCAGCAATAAAGACAAGAGAAGCAAGGTCGGCTTGTACATAAGATTTGTACAATATGCAACTTCTTTATTCGTTAGGGAGCATTTTACATGGCAGATAGATTGGGACAACCACATGGTGAAAGAAACTATCTAGTGGGAACTTGATCTAATGAGATCCATTTGAGGCTGGGCATGAAGTAGTTTAACATACCATGAAAAAAAAATGGTTGGACATCATAGTAACCTAGTCAAGTCAATCTAGAGCCATATGAAAGTGCTAATGACCTTCCACACTAATATAATTGATGACAGGATAAGTGAATAATGATCTTGCTTATGTTAAAGCTACAAGTAGAAAACTTCATTCTAATGGCCAAAAGGACATATTCTTCAATAACTACAGAGAAAATTCAGAGCTTGGGCGCATACTTTTTTGGGTAGGAAAACTCGTACATGTATTTATACGTGGTTCCAGAGCATGAGTCACTCCAAGACCAACATAAAATTAATAGAAACCATATGGATAGACAATGGAGAATCTAAAATAATGAATTATATTAGACAATTAACATCATTTGTCTATACACTAGCTAGAGCCTGAGTACCAATTCTAAGTAAATAATACAGACAGGGTTCAAGTAACATCATTGACTATAAAATAGGAAGCAGATAAACAAACCTTTGGATCATTCCTTGAAGCAAAAGGCATACCAGTAATGATGACAGCTCTTCCAGCATGATCAGCAAAATCTAGCCCTTCACTCACCTGTGGAGGTGATACAATCATCCATGATTCACAAACTCAATTTGATTGATAGGAGAATAAATTAAAATTTTAAATTTGGCAGTATTATTGTTTCACAAAAATGATCTTCAAACTAGCTACCTGCATTAGTAATTTAATTATAAAAAATAAAGCTATTTATCTAACCCCCAATGTGAATAATGTTAAAACAATGCACGATATTAAATTAATAACAAAAAGTATCCCCCTCCTAAAAAAACCTCTCAAGTAAACCCTAGCCATGCTTCACTTAACATTTCGATCTTTCCTCCCCGACAATGGTCCTCTGGCACCAAGGAGAACGAAGGGTTTCTCTCCACGGGCAACGCAATTCTCACTCCTCTCATCTAAGGCTGCATATTTTTTAGAGATTGCTTTTTCACTATTTTCCATCCCTCTCCAGACTCCAGCACCGCTCCACTCCATCGGCACCAAGGAGGAGGAAGTGTTTCTCTCCACCAAAGACGCGATCCTCACCACTCTCCACTGAAACCGCTCCACTACTTATTCCATTTTTAATTTAGAAAACTTCTTTTACCATAAAGAATTGAGAATATAACTAAAAGGTGGTCAAACAAAAACACACCAGACCTAGTGTTTTAAAAGGCACCGCAAGGCGAGCGCCTTTTTGTTCATTTCGTGAAGGCCAAGGTCATTCGAAGCGCGAGATAAGTGATTCAGGATATTTCAATACCTTAAAAACTTATTCATCAACTCACAAAAACAACATTCACTTGCTTTCTTTTTTTCTCTCCCCTGCGACTCATATTTTCCCACTTCTCTAGCCACACATTCTCTAATTCTCCATCCACACCATTGTTCGTGAGTTCTTTGCAACATTGTGTTCGAAAGTTAATAGTTGAATCATAGATATGTTTTATAAATTATTCTTAGTTAAACTTCATTTTTTTTCCATGAAATGAAATTTAATAGTTGAATCTTTTGTGTGTTTTACTGTTTTATATATTATTTTTAGCTAAACTTCATTTCTTTCCATGAAATGAAGGTTAATAGTTAAATCTTTTGTGTGTTTTATACATTATTCTTGGTTGAAACTTCATTTTTTTCTATGAAAGTATTTTCATTTCTTTCCATGAAAGCAAGGTTAATAGTTTAACTTTTATTGTGAATATATTATTCTTGTTTTATAATATTTTTATGTAGTGCGCTTTAAGTAAAAAAGTCTGTGCCATTTGGTGTGCCTTGCACCTCAGGCTCTAGAGGGTCATTGTGCCTTAGTGCGCCTTGAGCTATTAAAACACTACCCAAAGTAGAGGATTCGCATAAAAAGAACTACAAAAATAATGGTTCTGACAATCATAAACTATGGAAAATCACGACAATCATTCAGTCATGCATGAATAAACATTAAAGTCATTGCAAACCTGTTTACAAGATCTCTCTGTGTTCTACCAAATCTTCCTATTTCTTTCTAACCAAAAAAACATATTAATACTATCTAAAAGAACTTCGAGATCGTGGGGAAGTCAGGTTGAGTTGAGGAATGTAATCCCAATCCTCACCCCAATTTTGACAATCAGCATGAGGATTTCACGTGAAGCCAGGCTCTTTTTTGTGTATCCCTAAATGGATATATCCACGACATTTGGTAACCGAAACTCATTTATGCTTCTAATGCTGCCAGCTTCTAACCTCCGAAAAATAAGAAAGATCTTACCCATTGCCACCCAAGAAATAGCATACTGAGACATGCCAAGGCATTTTACTTTTAATAAAAAGACATACCTTACCACGACAAACAGCAAAAAATACTGCACCAGAGAATGATGTGTCTTTCAGCTTGAACATATAGTCCTGTCACAAAGACAAAAAGCCACAGCTTGGTATATATACAAAACATCACACAACGATTAAAGCTCTTCTATTTTTTCTCTTTTTTTTTCTTTTCTTTTAATATTTCCAATAAGTTATGTACCTCAATTGACGAAGGAAACAATGAAGATTGCCTAGGTTCTATAACAGGCTTTTTATGCTTGCAAATTCTTTCCCAAATCGTTGTTGAGTTTGAAAGGCTCTACAGAATTATAGACATAATTTTTCATTAAAAGAAGCAAACAGAATAATATGTAGTTTATTATGCACGTGATACCTGATTCTTCCAGCAGCCAATGCACTGGTCTAGAAAATAGTAGGATGGGAAGAAGACAAGCAAACCATCAGGAACGATTCGTGCAAAGTTGACTGTGATCAAGAATTTGAGAACTACATCAGGGTGCTTTAAAAAACGAAAATTAGCTTCAGGCTAAATTATTTTTTTATGCGTGACTGTTTGGATCAGCTTGCGTGCCCCTCAACTTTTCTCATGGGACAAACCGTCTGACCCTATAATATTTGGTTGTTAAAAAAATCCTTAGAAATTAATTTTTAGGTAGGTGGCCACCATAGAATGAACTCATAATCTTTTGTTTCCCCAAGGCCTTCTTGATCACTAGAGCAATCCATGATGGTTGCTTGAGGCTGAATTTTAGAATTATCAAAACCGTTATAAATGTCAAGATTATACATACAACTAATTACCAATCCTTTTGGGATGCTTTTGTTGGTCTAATTAGTTTTTCATTGTCTCTTCCCTCTCGGATTTGTATTTTTTAACCTTTTTTTTTTCTTTTTATTTTATCAATGAAGAAGTCTTGTTTATTGTTAAAAATAAATAAATTCTTAGGTAAGTGGTCGTCATGATTATTCCTTTTAACCTTTTTTGTATTTTCTTGTATATAGGTGAGGTATTATTATTCACATTAACTCTAAAAGCAGAAAACTTATACATACCAATAGCATTTCCAAGGTCTAGCTTATATGCTTCAGACTCACGGTTCCTGTAAGAGGAGTTGAAAGAACAACCTGATGGACCAATAGGTACAACTCCAGCCCATATCTGATTTGAGGTTATGACATGAGGGTTCTCCAACCGGATAGGAAAATCTCTGGGTTTACCATCAAAACACCTTGAATTAACATTTATAATAGTTATGGATGATCGAAGTGTGCAAGAAAACATTAAATCAAAGCGACCAACAGTTTCAATTCCTGTGCAAATGAATCCAGGGGAGATAAAGTGCCAGATGTCAATATAATAGAGCCGACTTCCTTTTTGGGAAATTCTTCCAAGGCAATGCCAGGATTAAAACACCACCAGCTAAGTGTCCTCGACGCCTTGCCTGAAAAAGAAGGTAACAAGAATAAAAATAAAAAGTAAAAAAAATGGCACAAGTGTCTTAAATCGAAATTCTAATGAATATCTTTCATTGTAACAATTGATTATGATACCAAACAATTTTTTGTATATACGTGAGTGTTTAGGTCACGATCATCTAACACACACCTCGACTATTCTCACAGAACAACAGTTTGACCGTACTATATTTGGTTGTCAAGGTAACTTGTAAAAAATACTTTCTAGGTAAGTGGTCACCATGGATATAACCTCTAAGCACTAAATTATTTACAAGGCCCTTTTTTACCACACTTATAAGCAAGAATAGAAAAATGTAATAGCAATAATCAATGTATATATAAATATATATAGAAAATATCATTGATAAGTGCATCCATGCGTTAGAGACTAGAGTGTAGAAAGAAACTGACCAATTGACTCTCTATCATATGAACTAAGATTAGGTTCACTGGCTCAAGAACCAGATAGCCACTTACTAGCTTAAGGAACTGGTCTAACAGAATGTCTGGAGCAAGGAATAAAGAGTCCTTTTTTATTGAGCCACTCAACATTTTCAAGTTAAAAAAGACCGTGTAAGAATAAGAAAATGAGATAGATTTTCAATTTTTTCTCAATGAAGAATAAAGGATAGAGAAAAAAGTGTTTAGCTTTTTTATTGCCATATTAAAACGTATGAGTGCATAGTGCCCTAGACCATTCCATTGTTTATCTCTTCTTTTAATTGATTTAAGGGATCCAAGAAGATTTTATCTTGCCACATTACAAGGTCATACCGCAGTTTATCATACATCATTAAATTAATTCATTCACATGCACTATCATTGACGTAAATATAAGCATCAAACTTTCAACAATCTTCTAAAGAAACAAGAACGTAATCCACCTATTGACTCAAAAACACCAGTTTGTGCCTACCCTGCAGAATTAATACTCAGACAGACCATGTGCCAAACATTTACAAAATTGACCGCCTAATCAACAAATAGACAAATTCTTGGAATTATCGTCGTCACTCTCAATTTTTTTTTTTCTTTTCTAATCATGATCATTATAATTATCATACAGAAAGACAACGCCTTATTTATATCCCAACACTATTAAGAGTGTTTGGGGCAAGGAAATCAAACTGGGAAAATGAGGAATAAGTCCTTATCCATGTTTGAGCCACCGACATTATTCTATCCATTTCCTCCATAATCATTATTCATCTCCCCCCATAATCACTTTCATTCCCTCATAATTTTATTCTTCCATAACCACTTTTCATTCCTCACATCCTCACTATTTTGTTCTCCCACAATCATTTACGGCACTCCAAACACATGTAACGATTTCCTCCATAACCATTCTCTTTACTACAAATATGGATAATTGTTCTGTATCATATTATCTCCCTATTCTCATTCTCCTATAATCATTCTATTCATCTTGCCCCAAATGCCCTTTAGAGAACTAAAGCTAAGTTAATTCAAGAAAGACAAAAGACAAAATTAAGTTACATATGATATGAGCATAATGCAAGGTAACAATTTTCTTAAAAGAACAATATATAACAGAAAATTCCACCCCAAACATCAGAAATATAGATTAGAACTTAGAAGTACCTTTCAGGCCATCCATAGCACTTGCCTCATTCTCCTGCACATGAACCTAAACAAAATGTTCAAACTAAGAAGTTGTCCAAATATTGTAAAATAAGAGCTTACTAGAAGAGAGCTTGATTGGTCAATGCAGCCTAGAGTCTCCTCAGTTTTGGCCACTGTAAACTATAATCACAAATTTTAACTTACTTGATAGAACTTTGCATGTTCATTGCCCTTCTCTCTGAAAATAATATCAAGGATTTCTGTAAAACTTTCCAGTCGACATCCTGTGTTCTGCATCTTTTGTTGCTTGTCTTCCTCAAGAAGCATCGCCGCTTCCTCAACTATGACTTGAAGCTTAGAGACAGATTCGTGTGTGATATTGAGTTCTGCTAGTAGTTCATACATGTAAGGTCCAGGCTTAGTAAATCCTAATTCCTTGGACTGAATAGGGACTTCAGATATTCGCTTCTCAAGCTTCAGGAGAAGTGCTGCATGATTTTTCAATTATCTCATGATAAGAAATCAATGGAAAAGGCACTGAATTCAATGATCAACGGTTATATTATATGAAGTTTTTAAAAAAATAGTTATATTATATGAGAAATGCAATTCAAAAGCATGATTGTGCCAGATTAAACACCTGTGTTGATGTCACAACAATCATCAACGTGTAAATGGTTCCACAATTGCAATAGATAGCTTAAAAAATAAACCAACGACACAAGTAAACAAAAATAATCCATAACATTAGATTCTACAGTTTAAATATTATTTACTCATTCCTTCGATGTCTCCCGGTACCTGCCTAGAGACGGGCGTGGTTACCTTTAAATGAAGAATATTATTATCAACCTTACCTCTAAGTATAGCAAAATTATCTGGATTTCCTGATTTGTCATTTGATTCTTCTCTTCTCTTTATGGAAAGATCAATACAGTTTTTGGCTTCAGAAATACAAGCTGTCAGAAGCCAAGAAGTTAAATCAAAAGAGGCTGCATCTGCACATATGCTTTCCTGCAAAACAATTTATACTGCGTTAGTGCCTAATCTTTTATTCCTACAAAAATAAAAAAGAACACATGGAACAAAACGTGATGTGTAATCTGAATAAGGCTTGGATAATCACATATAAAAATAGTATAAAGACGAGCAAAAAAAAAACTCTATGAACATAGTAGTTCCGATGTGAAGTTATAAGTTGTTTACCAAATTGTGAGCTTCGTCAAATATGAGTATGCTGTTTTTCCACTCAAGGGCAAGAGATTTTCTATATCCACGATCAATGAGATAGTTATATGGAGCAAACAAGATATCAACAGCCTTGTGAAGCTCCCGAGATACATAATAAGGACATCTAAAACAAAAATACAACCAAAAAGCATTAAACAAACCCCATTAGCAATTTCACCCAACCAACTCTAGTATAACTTATAAAAAAAGAGCAAGCAAAAACATAGTAGATGAAAAAGGACCTACGGCCCAAAACTCTTTCCAATATTGACCAGATCTTCAATGTCGACGGGTTCATCTCCAAGCTGTGGATTATCCTTCATATAGCCTACAACAAAGAATTCAAGAGTGCAAATAATAAGTTTTCTTCCAATTGTTCATTATTATCGAATCATAGATAGCAAATACCGATAGATTGTAAGAAACCTTCAAGAAACTTGGAAAGTAATATTTCAGATATTCTCAGTGTCATCAGTAAAAAAATTTCAACAAAATAACTAAGAAAATCAAAGCTAAAAGCTACCTTAAAATTTATAAATCCTTTTTGGCTTAGATTCTCAAAATACTTCTCAGCTTTTGTCTCTTGCTTTATCTTTTGGATTGGGAATTTGGGAGGAGAATGTTTTCAGATTCTTTTTGGGATTCAATTCCAGCTGCGCAGCTTTTTTGTCAAAAAGCACCATATAGTATAAACTGGTCATTGATTTTTCTACCACAACATCTAGATTTTTATTCCAAATTTTCAAAAAGACCAACATCAAATACTATGACTTGAATTTGACAAGCCATATCCTATTTTCTTCATTTATTAACTTTGACTAGGATAAAAGTAGATGTCTATTGAAAAAGAAGTTTTAGACTGTAAGCTTTCATCCTATTCATTTTTTTAAATAATATCATTATGAACCCCCCTCCTACTTTTTTTACAAAAATAATCCCTCTCCTACTAGTTCTCTGCACTCTATGAAAGTTAAATACCATGAAAATGTCAATAATTTTAATCGTGTATTTGGATGGACGAAGTAGAAAGTAGGCAATGCAGAGCCAATGGATCTAGAGAGAATAACCAGAAACACGGGTAAAGTGGTTGCAATGATGTTTTCCACGTTTTCGGCAGAGTGATCGGCAGGCATTGTTTTGTGTTCTGCCACGAAGTAAACTCACTTCCTCATGAATGCATAATTGCTCTCGAGATCCTAAGACTGCCATTTTGGGCCTGCATGTGTTCAAATTTTAAGCAGCTTCAAAAATCATTCGCTAATTCACAAAATACATAGTATTTTAAAACAAAAGGAAAGTTAAATTGAATATAAACAATAGTTTAAAATGTAATTTTCCACCAATACAGCAAGCTTTACCCAGCAAGGTTTATATGTAGACTAGTAGAAACAGAAAAACATGTACATCGCACTAAATCCAAGAACTTCACGATCTGAATGTGAATCAATAGTACACATGTCAATTGCTACAACATCCGCCTCCTTTCTCTTCTTTTTCTTCCCAACATCCATCTCCTTGTTCCACATGTATGTACTCCGATTGATTATATTCAAGAAGTCAGTCATTAGATATAACACTCAGCAAGTATTTAAGAGCAGCTCATGATCAACTTCTTATAATAGATGTCCTATATGGACACAGTACTATGTTTGAAAGTGGTTCAGACAAAATAAAATGTCATGGAAAAATTAAGTTGAACGATCTTTGAACAGGTATAAGAAACAAATCATGCTTCCTTAATATTTATATGGGATTGGACTTTAACCTGTAAGAGGTTTTCTTCAACTCTTGAATAAC
This sequence comes from Sechiopsis laciniata, assembly GCA_037833695.1. Taxonomy (NCBI): domain Eukaryota; kingdom Viridiplantae; phylum Streptophyta; class Magnoliopsida; order Cucurbitales; family Cucurbitaceae; genus Sechiopsis; species Sechiopsis laciniata. The sequence goes on along the minus strand of JBBMKA010000002.1, from coordinate 5,411,139 downwards.
TTGTCGAAGTTGGCTGTGCGTGCGGGTTGTGTACACAATGGTTGGAGGTTTTGTTGAAGTGGAGTGTGATGATGAAACATTCACATCGCCCTCAGTATTTTGACTGTTCCATACACTCCGACCAGTTGAGAAATCACCCAGACTTTTCCTCCAAGCCAATGTAGCACAAAGAAGGCAAAGTGTTTTCCCAGTTCCAGTTGGACTCTCTAAAAGTGCATTCGAATTCTGTCACATAATAGTTCGATCAGAAGTATCTTGAAGGATTAAAACCCATTTTATGGGAAATGGTCTTTAAAATGCCACACTTATATAAAGTAACTAATAAATGACTGAGTACTTCTTAGCTAATGGGACCATAACTAGAAGTACCATGCTATGCAAGTTTGAAGACTAACTATTTAAACATAAAATATGCAGGTAGTCCTTCACATGAAAATATCTGATCTTCAAGGGTTATGACAATGTAATCCATTGAGACAGATTTAACCAGAAAAATCATGTCCAAAATTTTTTGAATCAATAACCAAGTTTTCATTTTTCATTGAGAAAAATGATAGAGCAAGGCATACAAAAAAAGATCCCAGAAAGAAAAGGAGAAACTACAAAAATAGTCTCAAATCAAACAAAATAAGACTTAATGGTTAATTTAGAGGGAAGATAAAAATCTACCGCATAAGTCCAAAAAAGAAACACAGAATCTAACAAGGGAGCAAACGTCACCCGAAGATCTCTCAAGAAAATTTTATTGTTTCTCTCTCCCCCAACCATAAGATAGAATACACCATTGCACAAAAACTTTCATTTCTCGCGAAAAAAGAACCCAGCCCCTCCACCTAGCAAGCCTATTTGAGAACCTATAACAAGGCCTATTTGGAGAACAAATATCAAAGGTATTAGATATTCTTGTATATCATCAAACTCATAACACAACCAAATATTTATACACAAGAAAGACTAAGTGAGAAAAATCTAGTCTAAACTAATCTCCTAATAACAAATTTAAAAGGATAATATAATTTCCTAACTTAGAGACAAATTATTGTAGTTTACCGTGTTATCTCATTGTATAAAAACGGCTCAAAGATTGGCCCACAACCTTGTAACACTTTCATCTTATCCATGAAAATGTTTTTGTTTCTTATAAATAAATGAAATAGATTCCTTTTTCGTAAATCGTTGGAAATAATTTATTAGTTAAGAAAAAACATATAGGTTGAATTGATCAAAGAAATTTGATGAAATATACCATTAAAAATTCGTCAATGCTGCAAATTTCCCATATACTAGATATTATCTATGATCAAAATAGATAAAAATAAATACCGAAAACACACAAATGGGTAGACCTGCCAATTCCTAAATACCAATAACCACAACTTTTTTAGATAGTTTGATCAATTGCTAGTAGTTCACCGTAACTAGATCATACAAGTGACCAAGATGACTGAAAATATAAAATGATGCGATGTGAAATCTTACTTCATGAAGAGATTGAATGACTTTTTCCATGTAAACGAGCTGGCAATCGTAGGCATCGAACGGGAAATCCACATCGATACCTCTGATTTTGTACCTCGGCATTTTTTTTGGGACTCCAGAGGAATATCGGCGGAATTTGCCGATGAACCCTGTTTTTTGGTTTCTTCTTCCCTCGAACTGTAAAACCTAGATGAATTTGTTCATCGACTCTTGTCACTCTTTCCCGCCAAATTGGCTGAACGGGCTGTGTAGATGCGAAACGGCGTAGCTTTTGTTGAACGGCTGCAGGAGCCGTTTAGTGACGTTGCTTGTAGACGAAAATAAATACCCATCCGAGATAAATTATAATAAATTTAAAAAAAAAGAAGTTACAAAACTGTTTTACTTCTTAAATTTTGATTTAATTTTGTTTCATTTTAGTTGCAAAAGTTTTTAAAAGTTCAATTTAGCCCCTCAATTCTTAAGTTAGTTCCATTCTAGTTTCTAGTAATTAAAAAAATTACTCCGTCCATGTCTTAAATTGGAAGTTTATTTTTATTCAAATTAACTTAACAATGTTAATAATTTCAATATCAATCAAGAAAATATGTGAACATATATTTTTAAAATTTATGGACACAAAATTTCCAATAAAGACTAAATTTAATTTATTTTGAAAATCTGTGGATTAAAATTGAACATTTAAAAGTTCGAGGACTAAAAATGAACAAACTTGAAATTATAGGGACCAAAATGAAAAAAAGTTTAGAGCTTAGGAACCAATGTGTATTTTTACATTGAACAAAAGATAGAGTTTAATCTTATAATTTAATAAAATTAGAATTTAATTTTTATGGTTTGTCGAAAGTTGTAATTTAATCTTTATGGTTATAAAAATAAAAATTTAGTCCATTTTTTTGATAAATCTAAAAAATAGTCTGTATCATCTCAAATGTAAGCGAATTAAGTAATTGGAAGTTAGTTATTCATGGGTTAATGATGAAAACTAAAAGTTAAATAACTAATTGAACAAAAGATTATATCATTTATGCATGATAGTGAGTTTCCACGTATTTAATTTATTGTGATTACTAACAACAATTACTATATTTTATATTTTATCAAATCATAAAGGCTAAATTTCAATTTTAAAAGATGGAGGGTGTTGAAGAACGAAGAATTATGTGTTTGTGTTGCCAGTTTGAGGTATGTATTGGTTTTCATCTTAGTTATAAAAAATATAGACTGCATGTACGCTTTATTATTTACACTTCTGTTGCATGTGATTTATCATAAGCACATTCAGATTTATTGTGTTTGCAAAGTCTAACATTTTCATGGACCACCAACAAATAAATAATTAATAAATGAATTATAATTCCAATTTATCTGAACTGCACACATGAGTTAATAAACTATCTAGCTTTTTCTTAAAAAAAAAAAACTACCTAGCTGAGTCTAAACACTAACGACTATTTTCTTGTGAGACCGCTGTCTTTCATGAACCGGTGCTCGAACCATTGCAATTGAACCAGCAAGAGACAATAGAGATTGAAGTTGCTATCTTTTTTCCGGCTGAGGAGTTGATTGGATTTTGGAGTTTGAGAAAGAAGAGGAGAGGAAAGAAAGTAGTGAGAAAGTGGAGTGATTTTGAATAATGAAGTATTTGTTTGAGAATTGATATTTTAGAGATAAAATGTTATAAATTTTCTTTTGTTGGGATTTGTGTTTTGAAAATAAATGAATTTTTTTTATAGAAAAATTTGGGTGAAGCTTAGGCTGCATCTATTACACATGTCACTCATTTAAGGATCACAATTTTATTATTTTTTTTTTTTTTGTTTATAAGAAATTTTTTTTTGTGACTCTTAAATGGATAGCATGTATAATAGGTGCAGCCTAAACTGTACCCAAATCATTTTCCTTTTTTTTGAAAATTGGTGTTTAAGAGAGAAGATTTTTTATTTTGTATTACTTTTTATTCTAATAAAGTTTGATTTGAAGTTTGATAAGATTAAATATGTTTGATAGGATGTGAGAAAGAATTGAGAGAGGTTGTTATATACAAAAAACAAACGTGGGGTTGGGATAATTTCCTCTCCTCTCCTCTCCCAACTCCTAAATCCAATCATCTCGTGAAGAATAAGTACTTAAAAAATAATTAGAAAAACTTGATTGGGTGGGGGTGGTATTTCTGAACAAAACTCTACTATGAATGAATCAATGATAAGGAAATGAACGATTGAATGAAATGTAGAGGCAATACATTGTTTCCTTAATAATAACAATAACCAATAAAGAGTCATTTTACATTATGAAAATCAAACATAGGTCGAGCATAACAACAGCAACTGCACACCTTTGAAATCTGTGGACCATATTTTACTTCCGCAATAGACTGTAGCGGATGAAGAACATTTAATTTGGACCATATTTAAATTATTTTGAAATTTTCAACTTATAAAAAAAAAACTACCAATTCTAAGATGTTAAGAGGTCGACATACGAATGAAATCAACTTTTTTTTTTTCGAGTACATATATTGGGGGAGGGACACTCTCAAATAATATGAGAGTCAAATACCGATTTTCAGGTTTGAACCTATGACCATGGAGTTGAAATGGATTAACATCAATCAAGTTAAACAACTGTGTCACCGACTCATTCGTCTTATTTACCTATGATAAAAATATGATTAAAATATCATTTTGGTCCCTTAACTACCATACTTGTTCCACTTTGGTCCTTAAACTTTCAAAAATTCAATTTTAGTCATTTAACTATCATTTTTGTTTCATTTTGGTCATTGAACTTTCATTTGTCCAATTTTAATGCTTATACTTTCTAAAAGGTTTAAAATTAGTCGTTTGAGTTAACAAAAAATCTTGACCATGGTTAAAAAGTAACGAGTGGCAAAAAATATAATAAATTAATTATCATCTTCTTCACCCCTCCATCTTCCTTTAAATACTTGCACTTTAAAAAAAAATAAAAACAAAAAACAAAAAAAAAAAACAGAGCATAAAAATATTTCTCAACAAGATACACGAGAATTGAAAGCCGATTCAGCGCATGAAGAACGGAAGAGAACTATTATGATCAATTTCAAAATTTTGGGGTGTCATGACCTCTCCCTAGCCCTACAATTATTCTCCCAGTAATAGAGACAACTATTATTGTAAAACGAATAATTTATGAACTTTCGATTGACACTTTAAATGTAGCTCTGCAGATATTTATAGCTCTTTTGATAACGTTTTCATTTCCCATTTCTTGTTTCTTCGTTCTTGTTTCTTGTTTCTTATTTTATTAGATTAAGAAACAAGAATATGTCTGGTAACTGTTTCTGTTTCTTGTTTCTCAAAATAAATAAGAAACATAAACAAACATGTTTGATAACCATTTCTCGTTTCTTATTTTTAATAAATATTTGTTGGTTTCTTAACAAATATAATATGCATTAAATTATTCAAAAAGTCATTATCAAACCTTTACATGTTCTAATATAAATAATTTTTTTATAATAAAAAAAATGGAGTTTTAATGTGAAATTAACAACAAGTTTAAAATGTTATTTCTCACACAAATCATTTATCACAGATGACGTGTTTAAAGAATGTTGTGGTTTTCCATTTCAAAAAAAAAAATGTTGTGGTTTTAAAATATTAAGGTAGAAATGTCCCCAAGAGGTAGCCAGAGGTGACCTAGTGGTTGAAAACTTGGTTCTTCTTTTTTGTTTTTTGATCCTTGCATTTTGATAATAAGAACCAAGAATGTATTTGATAATTGTTTCTGGTTCTTCTTTCTTAAAAAAAAAATAAATAAATAAAAAAATAGAAACAAATTTGTTTGATAACAATTTCTCGTTTTTCGTTTCTAGTTTTTTGGTTTAACATGCATTAAAATATTTTTTTTAAAATTATTATTATTATTATTATTATTATTATTATTATTATATATATATA